>JAECWS010000103.1:0-548127 GCA_018150905.1 Drosophila ambigua
GGATCAGTATCCGCTGCTTTCAGTATAGCGAAAACTTCCGCCTGGAACTCATTGGTTCTGTAGCTTATAAGCCAGCCTTATCTGAGGGTCTCCGTGATGCAGAGCAATGCCTGCCGCAGAGTCTCCTCTATTTGCTTGCCACCACACTAAGACTCCATTCAGCAGAGTCGGTCGCAACACCGAGATGTAGATCCAGTGCATTATAGCAGGTGAAAGCCCCCATGTGCTGCTAAGAATCTTTTTGGATGCATTTATCGCAATGGTGACCTTCTTCATCCTTTCTTCTACATTGGGTCTCCAAGCCAGCTTGCTGTCCAGTACTGTGCCGAGGTATTTGAGTAGTGAAGTGTCTGTCGATTTTTTTGGTACAATAGGGGCGACAGGGCCCCACCTTGAGGTGTGCCTCTTTGCGCTCCCTTTACCATGGAAGCGAAGCCTTACTCTGATTGCAACCGTCTACAACTTAAAGGTTCTTTATCAAGATTCTTCGTATGATGGGTGTTGGTCTTTTCTAGGCGATCCAATTTAGCGTTCGTTCAACGATGTTGAATGTTTCGGATAAGTCTTCACTCTTCACTTCAACTCTTAGAGCATACATTTTGTTGTGAAAGGCGATGGTGGATACTAGCCAATGCAGTGCCATTTCCACCGATTTCCCTTTGGTGTAGGCATGCTGGTTGGTTGAGAACAGTCATACATCATTTCTAATATGCAGATCCAGCAGCTTTTCTAGAGTCTTGACTAGAAAATAGGTGAGGCTTATCGGTCTATAATCCTTTGGGCTCATATGGCTGCACTTTTATTCCTTATGGAGGGAGACAAACCGCGAGCTCCTCCATTGGATAGGGAAGTCAAAGAAGTCTCAGTATATTCTCTTAGAGGATATGACATCTGTTGGATGGTGACGTTGCTCAGTTACTATGTTCTGATCCGTTTTAGCATCGGCAACCTCGGTGCATCCTAGGAAGTCAGTTCCCATTTGTGATGTTAAGGCTTCTTCAGTGCTCTCAGTCCACTGTCAGCTTACTCTGTATGGTAGGTTGCTTTGATTGCAACTGCCGGAGTCTAGCCGTTTCTGGACTTTCTCGATATTGGCAGAAGTTTCTCAAAAAGTTTATTTTTGCCCTGCGTATTTCCTTCTTGTACTCCCTGAGTAGGGTTTTGTACTCCTCATTGATTATCTCATTGTTCGCCAGTTTGGCGATTTTGAAGAATTCGTTGAGGTTGTTTCGTTGAAACACGTTGGCTACTTCTGAGTTAGTAGATAGTATAAAGTCTAAGAGTGACTCACCTCTGTCGTTGATATCGGCTCTTCTCCGCTATTCCACCCGCTATGGTGGGCCCTTAGACCCTTAGCCTTTGGGATAGACGGGATCATCTCCCTGTCCACTACCCCAGCTTGTCCCCCTCCCAAAGCTTCAAATTTGGGCACCATTTGTATCAGTCACTTCAGCAGCTGGTGCTTGGTCCCAGCGAGCGAAGAAGGCTCTCTTCCTCCGACTTGCTGACCAAGAGCACGCTCTCCAGGTCCGAGTCTGTGTTGACTATGGCACCTGTGCGGCTCAGCTTGGAGTGAGTCTTTGTGGCAGTAGCATTGGGACTGATATGACCTGCTCCCGCCATATCAGAAGTTTTGGATTGGTTCTATCCGTTTAAACTGACATCCCAGTCCTTGTTTAACCCTTCTCGCGATCCGTATGGCCCGAAGGTCCATTGCCTTAGCTAGACACTACGGACGGAGAAAGTGGCAATGCATTACCTGTTGTCTGGAATAATGCAGTGCTCATTGCCCAGTCGGCACCCTTGTGGAGGGTTCAGCTGGCGGATTTTCGCCGTCCATAGAAACGTGCAAATTAAGGATATCCCAGATGAATGGTGGAATAACTGTGAAAATTTTCGGAACAGCAAAACATTGCGGACCATTGATGTACACTTATGGGAAGTGCCTCCAGTCTGAGCGAGAGAAACATATGTGTCCTGTAGTCCTTTTAGTTGAGCTGCTAGGAGCGTTGCGGTAGAACTCTTCCATTGTTTTACTTTGCGAATACAATTTTGCTGGCTTGGTAGCTGTGCTCTGCTGGAAAACATAATTTTGTCTCACGTGGTGCCTTAGTTGTTCGACTGAAAGCCAGTAGAAGTCTCTAGGCTCTGCTACGAATAATAATTTTGATTTTGTCTCTCATGCTATCCGTCTCTTCGCATCAAATTTTGCTAGGTCTAATGTGTTAGCAAAGTATGATATCATAGCACCATAACAAACTATACATAAGCAGGTGTTTTTTTTTTATTTTACTCATAATAGTAAATTAACGATATATAATATATATATATATATATATATATATATATTTATATTTATCATATATATATATATATATGTGGCAGGGGTGCCACAGAAATCACTTCTGCTGGAAAATCACCTCAATTCTATTCCGCCGTGCCACAAACCGATTTTTCAGCGGAATCAAAATCACTCCCAATTTATCCAGCGATTTGATTAAATACACCCATAAAACACACCTAAAACGATTGGAATCTTACTCTCCCATAAAGGTTATTCAATTGGTGATTAACCCTCATCCAAATAATTTAACATTATACATGTTAAGTTAATAAATAAAATAAGCATTTTAGTAAATCACTATTCCATCCGCTGACTGTATTTGTTTGTATTCTAATATGTTGCCTCCGTAGTTCTTCGATGGCCAACAGTCTCGGTAAAAGCATTTTAATTAAGTTTCCCGTCAAATTCTGATGTATCTCTTCTTGAACAGCTGATTGCTGCCATGCACGGAGACTTGGCAGTCAACTGCCTGAGAAAATTTGGACATATCGGATGTTTTGTTGTTGATTTTTGCCAATTTCCTGTCTGTCATTGTTTACATTTTCGTAGTTAATTCCAATGCTATTTGCTATTTTCACTGAAGCCTGGATTGAATGATTTTATATTGCGCATTGAAATTAATTGACTACTTCGCCTGCTGTTTATCATGTGACTCGAACCTGGATCATCTCTCTCTCAATTTACGAATGGAGACATTACAGACGGTCATTTGAAAATTAGTCGCACGGTGCATAGGTATTTGGGAAACTCGGTTATGGTGGAAAACCCAAGCAAGGCAGACAAACTACCACCTTTTTTTCTCATGGCTCGATATTAATAAATATTTAAGTGATTATACTATATTGTGTTTCATGATTCTCCACGCAGAAAGATCTTGCCTTGTGTTCGCTGTGAGGTTATTTGATGAGAAGATGGATAAGTTATATGAATGTGTAGATGAAGGTTAAGGTGATGGTCGAGACGTCGAGACGCGAGGGCAATGACCTGAGGTGACAGTTTGTTGGTTATGTTCCCTTCGGGACAACGCATGTGGTTCCTAGGGACGGCCATCAAGTCCGAACATACCACCAGTAAGATGACGGGGAAACTTCTCTGCTCGCATCACATAGGAAAAGCATCCAGGGTGCTATATACACATACGGGAGGGCGATCAAAGTGTCAGCAGGGCTATCAGTCCGAGCTTGGGGCGTGGGTGCTGCTCAACACGTTATGCGTGGAGCAACCTAGGTCAGAGTTATGCACACGTGCGAAGATCGGCGGCTCCCAGGCCGGGAATAGTGGTGCTAGTCCTAGACACAGAAAGATAGGAGGCTATTCAACTTGTCGGCAGTAGCTCGGTTGATAGTTACCCAAATGGAATTGCACCACCACTCCCACAAAGGATGAGACCATTGAAGAGGTCTTTCTCCAGACGGTTTTAGTTGGATAATGATGTTTTGGCGATGAATAAATAGCAGATTCGACTAGCAGATACTTGGGCGCTGCACTTTGTTGTATGAATTGACCTTGTTTGCGGCCTAATTTTAGGCGGTAATATCCAACTAACCGTTTATATTAAAAATGGACAAATGCACGACAAGCGTCGATCATTACAACATGTATTCAAACCAATACTGTTAATAAACCTTATCTAATGTTATCTGCCACACCAACTGCTTTATTGATTCATGCACATGATTAACCACAGTCAACCTGAAGGCTCTCGGGATTACAGGTAGACTACGCGTTTTACTATTTCTCTGAATATTCCGAACTCCAAATTCTCCTGCGACTCCCCACCATTTTGCTGGGCTATATTTTCCCTTAAGCACGAATCGCGTTGCTGCTCAGCTACAAGCCAGTTATCTGTCACCTCAGTCAGGTCGATGCAAATTTCGGTTGCCCTGTTTATGGTCTTACGTTCGATGACAATTCGACAGTTTCGAGATTAATAGTCCACGTGCTCCATGTGACTTCCCTTGAGGTATTCTACAGTGAAATCAAACGACTGTAAATATGCCCACTAACAGTGTATTCTTGGCATTAGTTATACTTTAGTAAGACTTGCTTTCAAAGAATTACAATCCGTAAAGATTACAAAGTTTCGACCGTGGAGGTAATGTAGAAAAAGTTTTACAGCGTTGTACACTGCCAGGGTCTCTAGTTCGTATGAATGAGACCTCGATTCTGGGGGCGATGGTGATCAAACATATTCAAAACAGGATCATGAGTTAGTACTAAGATAACACTACTCGACGAAATCGAACTTTTTTTTCCTCAATGATCCAAACCGACTTCTTCTGATAGATATGGGGCTTTACAATTTTTTTAAGAAATTTTTTTTTCTATGGCAGAACTTTTTTTTTAAAGAATTTTTGAAATCTGGTATTTTTTTTTAAGCTTTTTTCAGAGGTAGCGCTTGTTTTTTTCACATAACTCTAGTATCTTACGTCTGGTTGTAAAGATAATTAAAACAGCTAGAAGCTAAGCCCAAACACTTTGTGCTTTCGGATTACCGTCTGGGAAATATAAAGCATTGAAATGCAAAAATGATGATTTTTGTGCGGTATTTTTTACGAAATTTTGACTTTAAAAACTCAGGAAAAGTCGAAAAAAAATTATATCCTGTTTTTGTGTATATGTGCATTAATTTGGCGTTGTTTAAGGTATCGTTCATTAAAATCTATGAAGAGACTTTAAAGCTAAAATTCGTTAACCAAACCTAAAAAATGAAAAAATTTAACAAAAAATACCTTTTTGAAGGTTGCGGGCCCAACTGCCAGTTGGGAACAAAGCAAACGAAAAAGGGTTGTACATTTGGTTACTGATCGCGATCGCAATTCGTCTGGCAACTCTCCGTTAATGACAGCAATTAGTTGTTAAAAAAAAAACAGACATCTGACTTTTCTGGATACTTAATTAAAATGCTTTTACCGGGACTGTTGGCCATCGAAGAACTACCGAGGCAACATATTAGAATACAAACCTTGCATCGGACTCGTTTTCGCCTTCAGACGATACGCATGTGGTTTTTGTGATTGTCGTCTCAAACTACTGCTAATTTAGTTCATTAAAATTACCAGTTTTTGGTATAATGATCGCTATGCTTCTATTTGTTCGGCCATGGGTCTGCACATAGCCGAACAGTGATTTTTGACATAAATGCAATGGCAATAATATGTAGAAATGGTGTGCTAGTTCTGTTTTGTCATTTTGAAGCCATGCCACCTGGTAGACCTACAAATGATTACAAATGTTTTCACAACTTGCACAAAAAGTATGAACACGTTTGACGTAAAGGAAGTTTTACTGCAATGAGCTATTTTTTGTAATGCTTAATAAAAGAAAAACAGAATGTTTTCAATATAATCAATATTAAATATATTATTTTGAATGCTTAATTAAAGAAAAACAGAATGCTTTTAATATAATTAATATTAAATATATTGCTCCGAACTCGACTTAAAAAATGTGGCATTACTGTATTAACTTCGAAAGTCCGAATTGCCCTAAGTGGCCACCTCGCTCTGCAGCGGATTGACAGCGGAATCGTTAAGTGAAAATTCAGTCAGCGGATTGAATAGTGATTTACTAAAATGCTTATTTTATTAACTTAACATGTATAATGTTAAATTATTTGGATGAGGGTTAATCACCAATTGAATAACCTTTATGGGAGAGTAAGATTCCAATCGTTTTAGGTGTGTTTTATGGGTGTATTTAATCAAATCGCTGGATAAATTGTGAGCGATTTTGATTCCGCTGAAAAATCTATGTGTGGCACGGCGGAATGGAATTGAGGTGCTCAACTTTCCAAACGAAACTATTAATTTTGGAGGTTAACTGATATAAAAGGTTTTATCTGTTCAGAAAACTGAGGGACAAACTTAAGGAAGTAAAATGCTAAACCTATAAATTGTCTCAATTGTGTAATAGTCCTGGGTTCAGATAGTCCAGCCATAGCCTGTTTTTGTTGCGGATTTGGTTTGACCAAGTATTTCAGTTTTGAGAAATGAGCATTTTTTTATATTAAATGAAAATCCAGCTTCCGATAGAGCCCTTAGCCCCATTGCCAATCTCTCAAATGCTTCGTCTTTCGACGTCGCGACTATCACTACATCATCAATATAAACAATTGCATAGGAGTACGCCAAGTTACCCAGTGCTCACGCCATAGCTCGATGAAAAATCGAATAGGCATTTTTTAGATCAAATGGCATAGATAGGAACTCATACTGGCCCTCGGGGGTTACAAAAACGGTTTGCTCTATAGATCCTGCATCTATTGGGATCCGATACAACCCACTGGCCATATCTAAGGAACCCACGAAATCTGTTAACTTGATCTGATATCAGCGGCAAAGGCATCCCAGCATTTTATGTCCCGGATCGGTCGAATGATCTGAAGCCAGATACTCGCTTCGCTTACTGCATACAAATGCCTTCAACTACTGCTGCATTTATATTCGTTATATTGGTGGTGAAAATTAGACGGTGCAGTCTAGTGTCGATTTACGACATGTGTGACAGTACGAAAGACACGGCTACTTTTTCCATGTTTATCGACTACAAGCACTCGCCTGTTTTTCGTCGGTTGAGGTTGTTTAATAGGACGGCGGCCAGTGTCTCAGCGTCATCGTAGCGTTGAACGAAAAATTCTGTTTTGATCCATGCGCTGGCATCAGCTTCATCCGCGACTAGATTGAACTTTCGCAGTCTCATTGATTTTTCACTTGTTGTCGTTGAAACAGGCACATCTGCATTGTTTTTATAATTTCCAGATCACCATTCACTGCCACGCCTCTCCTGGGCCTGAGACGATCGCACTTCTGATGTCGGGGGCAGAAGGCCTGGGTTCTCTTCCTCTTCTTGCATTGTGGCAATTGAATTCAGTGAGTCGCGCTTATGTCTATTCTCCTTTCAATCTGTGCGCAAACTGAAAATTCCCCAACTGTCAAAGAGTGCTATCTCTTTCTTGTACTTGTCTCTCTGAGAGCTGAGAGGCTTGAAAATATTTATCGTCCTCCACCAAACTGATGAGACCACACACAAACGCGCCACACTCGGATGAGACGACACTCTCTCGTTCTCAATCCTCCTCTCAGCACCAATGCGAATAGAAGGAACGACGGATAAATTACTTCGTAGTTTCTGTTTTCCTTTATTGACATTGCTTCTTACTTATATACATTTCTGTTTACATTTTCATAATATATATTACATTTTCAGCATAAATCTCCGACATATATATAAAAAGAGTACCCTATGTGTACCATATGGCACGGTTTCAAATCGAAGCAATAGTTTTACGCTAGCTTGACGCACATTAAAATTGACAAAGCGTTTATGTATGAAAGTTCTATTTTTAGCATTTAGCTATCAGGTCACATTATTTTCAATAGTAGCGTCAAACAGACCAAGTGTATTTATCGATTCATATTTTCGGATTAAATGGAATTATGGCAGACGTCGTTGAACCACTAACTTTGTCAAGAGGTAATTTGTGAAATTATCACTTCGAATATTGTTAATAATCTCAATATTAATTTATTTAGATGTGAAAAGATCAATAGAGCTACTAGAGAAGCTGCAAGCGAGCGGCGACTTTCCAACTACCAAGCTTGCTTCTCTGCAAAAGGTGCTAAGCTCAGACTTTATGACTTCTGTTCGAGAAGTTTATGAACACGTATATGAAACGGTTGATATCCAAGGTTCACATGATGTTCGTGCATCTGCGACAGCTAAAGCAACCGTTGCTGCTTTTGCAGCCAGCGAGGGTCATGCGCACCCCAGAGTAGTCGAACTGCCGAAAACAGAGGAAGGTAGGTGGCCCTCAGTTTCTACAAAATTATGTACTTTAAATGGATAAATAGAGCCAATAAAAATAATATCTACCACACTAGTGTCTGGTCATAGAATAATGGAGTACATAGGTATACACACATTGTAACTTAAATACGAAAATGATGGTCAAAATGTTTTATATTGCATGTAGTTTTTTTTTAAAGGATATAAGTTTTTTTTTTTAAAGACGCTTCATACAAATTTGGCTTGACATGTTGAAAATACGATCACAGGAATAGGAGAATTCATTAATATAAGCTGCCAATGGCACTCTATTTTTTCTTCGGGTAGTTAAGCCTGTGTGTTTATTTATTTTTTATTTATTTATATTTTAAACCAATGGAAATGATCAATTATATCGGCTCTGGAATACTCTCTTTTGAGTAAATTGATTTTAGTGGACTGTACTTATTTTTATTTCTTGTTCGGCTCTCTGTCTTCGGAACTAAATAATGCCGGGGCATCGGCAAGCGAATACAGAAGTTTTTCGTCTCTTCCATTCTATCCTTATTTTCCTTTCTTCTACGAGATAGACTTAAATATAATAATGACAAAGTAATAATATCGGATGCGTTCCTCAACAATATCTTCATTTCAGAGTTTATTTTTTTACTAAATCAACCGCTAATACTGTAATAAAGACTACAATTTTTCAGGCTACTTACGGTTAAGATCATAAGGAGAGCATTTTAATAACTTTTCCCTTAACAGTCACAGGTGTCACGTCTGGGTGCCAAAGCCATTGGTTGGTGTTCAACCAAAGATACAAGCTTTTATAAATAATAAATAAAATAAACAGTACGCAGTAAGCTCCACATATAAATAAATTATGTTTTTTTTTCCAATTGTTTTTGATATATTTTTTTTTGGTTATTCTGCTCCTACTGTATCATAAAACACAATGACCAACACGATACCCTTTGATAGTTTCGAAAATTTGTACATCTTCTGTCGTTGCATTGGTGTGAGTATAAATGAATAAAAACATGGCATTAACATTTTTGAGTAGAATTAAGTTATTGGAAAGTAACTTAATAAAATATTTTCCAGAAAAAAATTTAATGAAAAATAATTCTACCGCAATTTTTAGCGTAACGTAACAGTCACAGATTATGAAAATTTTATATGTAAAATATATTTCATTAACAAAAATAAAGACTTACTTTGCTTTGAGCATTTTCAGACTACTTTTAAGATAAAGCAATATATTAATTTCTTTAAGGTCAAAACAACTCAAAACTAATTTTAACTAAAACTAATACTTTTATTTTTCACATAACTTAAGTATCTTATACATACAGTGATGGAAAAAATAATAGAAACGGCATGCGCATTCAAATTTGAAACCAAATATTTCATTTTTTGAGCAAATTGTTTGAATAAAAACAACTGTGCTTAGTTTCAGGATAATGGGTGTTTACTTTGGATTCTCTTTTGGGCTCCTTTCGTAAAAATTATAAGCTAGGTACACTAATTTGTAGGAAGATCACGTTTTTGTCTTGGAAAAAATAATAGAAACGCATTCCAATTTTGTTCTTATATTATAATAAAACGGTTAAAATCGAATTATATAGGTAATATATTATCGCCAAAAGACAAAAGAAGATATGAAATACCTATTCCTAAGGATTCCGTTTTTGTTGTTGTTATTATTCGGTTCAGAATGGGTCGTGGAGTATATTGTAAGGATATTAAAAAAAAACATATCCTAAATCTAGAAACTGAAGGCCACACAAGGTCAGATGGTGACACATATCTAAAATGGATTTAAAAAAAGTGTTTACTTCGATTTACTACACAAAATAGCGAGACACACGCGTATGAAAGCCCGCAACATGGGTTCATTTCGACAGGCGCATTGTTCGAAAATCCAAAAAAAATCCCTTTCTCTCGTTGATAGATCTGAAAAATGATCTTAAAGCACGGTTTAGTAGTTGTACTATAAGGAATAGGTTGATTGACGCCAATTTAAAAGGTCATATAGCTCAAAAATATAATACTAATTTCCTAAAAAAGTTTAGAAACCGAGTAAATTTCGCCAAGGTGCATTTATGTCGTCCAAGTTACAAAAATGGGTTAAAGTCATATGAAACTAAGGTAAATGGGCTTATATTTGTTGGGGAACTTCATATAAGGCATTTTAATACTACTTCTCACGACCCAGGTATTCTGTTAAAGCGGGTATGCATGGTGGTGGGCACATAATGTTGTGGGGATGCTTTATCCATTCGATTATAGGTCCAATACTTTGAATAGAGAAAAAAATATGTGCCTCCGACTATGTAAATATACTCGACAGTATAATTCTGAGTAGAAAATACCATTAAAGTGGTAGTTCGATCAGGATAATGACCCGAATCACTCCTAAATGCTGACCAAGTAATGGTTCCTGGACAAAGAAGTTTCCCTGATGCATTGGCCTGATGGAATATCAGACCTTAATCCTATAGATCACCTTTAGGAGATCTTAATGAAAAGGACTGGTGGCTAAAGGACCAAAAATAGGAATAATTTTTCTCAAAATGTTATGTCCGAATGGTTCTCCATGGATCCATCCATTTATGACGAACTGGTGAAGTCCATAGGTCGCAGATTGGTCGAAGTCACTAAAAATCGCGGTGTCACATCCAAATATATAAGCTAAAAGTTAACCGGTTAGTAGGTAAACTTTTTTGAAGATAAAAAACTATTTTGTATAGCTTTAAGGCGGCCGTTTCTATTATTTTTTCCAGGCCCTAAAAATGAAAAAATTTATTTTTGCTACACTAATTTTTTTTAAATTGTTATTTTGTTATGTTTTGATACATAACTGTAAAGACTATCAATCAAAATTATTAAACTTAAAAAATAAAAATTTTGACTGAAGAAAATTTTGAAAAATGAGAAAAAAAATTACCGTTTCTATTATTTTTTCCATCACTGTATATGCTTGCATAGAACTTTGCAGTTCTGAAAAGCTGACAAATGCAGCTATAAATCCAAGCCAGACTTAGTACTTAGTACGGGTATAAGTTGAGTCGCGTCCCCAGAAGCGATTCACACGTTCCTTCTCGTTTCAAATAAATTTAGAGCGTTATCTATTAAAATCGACAAACAAAAATTTCGCAAGGCAAAGCTTCCAAAACTCAAACTTAGTCTTTTAATAATTTTTTTTAGTTGTGGGAACATTTTTCGACAGCACTTTGTTAGGTCGGCTACATCCCTCATAAGTATCTTAAATTTAGTTGTTATGTTGTATGCCATTCTGAAAAGCATTTTGAAAATAAATATAGCTATAAAGTGGACCTTAACACTTTGCAACTTTAGCTTACCGTCTGGAAAATATCAAGTTTTCAAATGAAAAATGTATCATATATGTACATATGTGGGGTATTTTTTTTTTGAAAATGTTTACCTTAAAAACTCAGGAAAAGTCGAAATTATATAGTCAGCCAGGCTCCGGCTTTCACTTTCACATATAAAAAATTGATATACTTTTCAAACCGAAAAGTCAGGAGCTCCCGCATTGGTTAAACTCAAGACTTTTCATTTTTCAAAACCTATTTCTCGCCGAGATAAAAAGTAAACGGCTTTTAATAAAACAAAACGAATCTTAATTAAAAAAGGACAAAAAAAGATGACTTATTGATGCATTGCCCTTTTTATAAATAGTTTTTATTTAGACCAACCTCAAAATTGGATCTGAAAAAATTGGTCAGGTCAACAAAAAATAGTGAATTCCTCCAAACGGCTGTGGCAGCCCGATTTGGCTATAGATAAATCTCTGTTAAACATAATAGGGGCCTTTTTGCTAGGGTATATCAGTACAGGGAGTAAATAAACTACTTATTTGGATTCCAGAGCGCCTTGAAATGAAAAGTATGTTTTTTGCGAAAAGTAAAAAGCAAAGATAACCGGAGCCCGCTTGACTGTGTCTTATTTATTTTGTGTATCGGGGCATTAACTAAGCGTGGTTTAAGATATCGCTTATACAAATCTATTTATAAACGGTTGAGCTATAATTGATAGATCAAATTCTGCCATTAACAAAAAAAGGTTCATGGTGTAGACTTAAATGTTGTTGAGTAGTGTTATCTCCGGGAAGATGAATGAATACCCATTTTCAAACGTTTTGACCTACTTTGCAGACCCTTTGGGACTCAGAAGATAGTATATCGAAAAGCGTTGACCACTCAATTATTTTGTACAGCTGGGAACAATAGTACGGCATTAGGTCTTTTGCTATCACACTGTTACAAGTGCATTCCAAAATTTCTCCCCGCCCCTTTCACCCCCCACAATGGACGAAAATCTGTGGCATCTATAAAATAGAGTGATAAGATATACACTACTGGTCAAAATAATAAGTACAGAGGCATCGTGCTGATGTTTTATGAAATATCTCGAATGTTTTTGAGTTTATGACTGCCAATCGTTTATATTTTTAAAGATTACAGTTTAGTCAAACTGGAGGTATTTATTAATTTTTAAGGATTTATTGGGATTTGGTCAAAGGATTGTTGGTCTTTATTGACTCCCTGCATATTAAAGTACATTAGAGTTAAAAAAATTTCCCTATATGGGCCGAAAAAACATTGTTCTGCTGAAGAAATGAAGATTGTCTTGAATCTTAAAAAATAAGGGAAAAGTCTTCGGGAAACTGCGACAAGTCTTTGACGCTCTGTATATTTTGATCAGAATGGCTTCAATTTAAGATTTTTTACTGAAAATCGAAGAATGAAGAAGAAATCTTCACAAACAACGGACACCCGCATCGCCAGTCTTGCAAAAAATTATGCGTTCCTGTCTTACAAAGCCATTTCCGATCAAATTGGCCATGAAATATCATCTCAGACAGTTCCTCGTAGGCGTCAATACTCAGACTTATCAGAACGTATAGCCCAAAAAGGTTCCTTACTCCGAGAAAAAAATTTTGAGATGAGGCAACAATTTTGCGAAATTAATTTTGCATGCTCTGAGCCAGATGGGTCTAAAAATATGAATTAATATATTATAGAACGACAAAAAAAAACCAAATATTTTTGGTAATGATTATAGGAGATATGTACGACGGCCCAAAGGCAAATAATTCGACGTCCAGCACAAAAAAAATGTTTAACCACCGCTTCGGTTGCCTTATGGTCTGGGGCTGTTTTTTTTTTTGCATGACGTTGAACCGATACATCCTATGGGGAGACTTAAAACGTCGCGTTAGCACTAATACAGTTCGAAACTCCGAAGAATTGTGGGAATTTGTCCCAAAAATTTGGTATGAGATTCCAGTAGAGACTTGGCGCAAAATTATTGCTGGGATGCCAAAAAAAACCGCCAAAGCTGAAAAAAATAAGGGTGGCTATATCGGATAATATCGTAGGATTGCTAATAATAAGAAAAAAGTGAAAAAATTTTGATATGCTTTGAGTTTTTGGCTTTGTAGAATTGCTGTACTTATTATTTTGACCACCCCTTGTTTATGTTTTTTAGATAAAATTGATCAGAAAACTTTCATTTGAAGCGATAATTGCATATGTTAAATTTTGTTATATTCTACTGTAGGTTAGTAATCTAAAAGTTAAGTGGATTTGTTCATAATGTTTTTTAAAAACGTTTTACGAGACGTGAAAGAAAGCTCATGAGCGTGTGCTTATTTTTTTGACCAGTAGTGTATATATATATATGTATATAAAATATATTTTACAAGTTATTTAACCATGTAAGTAACTAAACTTGTATGAATTCCATTACAGGGTTGGGTTTCAACGTAATGGGAGGCAAGGAACAAAATTCTCCAATTTATATATCTCGCATTATACCGGGAGGAGTTGCGGATAGACATGGAGGTCTCAAAAGAGGCGATCAATTGCTGTCAGTCAATGGTGTGGTATGTTAAAACCTTTAAGTAACCTAAAATTAGAGTAATTCTTTGTATATGTACATATTAGGCTGTGCCAAAATATGACCAAGAATTTTTTTTTTATCGATCTCTACCTCATTCTGTTTTTTTGTTAGTGTCTGGTTTCCCAGCCGGAAAATCCCCAACAAATACCTCAAATAATAGCCAGTGGCGCAACTAACGTAATTTCACCTTTGTTTGCTATTTGAATTGCCCACTGCATATAAACATTGTAACCGCTTATAATTACTCAATCTATTCGCCTTTGCAACCGTTTTTTCGTCTCTTCGACTCTTGCCTTTCTCCTTTACTTTACTATCTCGCTATATCGCTCTTTCGTTCTATCGATCTCTATTCGTAGCATCGCGTAGGGCACGGGTAATTTGGTCCGTCTGCCCTAACATGCCTTCGCAAAGGCCATGATCTGGTCCAGCACTTGCATGCCTTTGCAATCTCTCGATCTTTTCTGTCGTCGCATATATACATACGCATATATTCAGTCAATTGGTGACACACGAATTGTGGTCTATATATGCATCTCGCTTCCAAGTTTCGTTCGCCATCGTTCTCATCATCTATGCTGCTCTCTCGCATTCTTTCTCTCTATCTATCGCTTGTACTCGGCTCAGCAGCAGCCCGAGCTTCTATCGTTTATTTGCTCTCTCCCGCTTGCATTAGGGCACGGGCAATTCGGCCCGCCTGCCCTTTCTCAGTCTGGTATTGATTTTCATAACGTATCCATCGCTTTATTATATCGGTCACTTTATCGTCTACCTTACATTACCAATATATAATAAATTGTACATTACCCATTGAAACGCTAGACTTTTCTTAACAATTAAACGAGTTTCAACGGCTATTAAAAACGCTTAATAGCCAAACAGTTAGTTTGTTTGTTAATTTGTTGTTAATGAAGTAACTAACGATTGGTGAAACATGGCCATATGTTGGTGCAATTTTCTGTACATGTTGTGGATTTATGTTTCTTATAAATGGTTATAATAATACTCAAAAATGATTCGTGGTGTTTTTTAAATTTAATTAAGACCATATTCACAGGGGACATGTCGCACAAGACAAAAATTCTTAGGTTAATAACATTTAATAATATACCATTGGCCGGGACTTAAGGATTTTTCTCGTATTTTTTTAAGATAGTACAATACGTTAGAAAGATTATGGGGAAGAAATTTTCCCTAGAATTCACTTTTTTATATGAGATATTAATAAAAGATAATATATAGATGGTAAAAGATAGAGTAATAGTAATAGATAGAGCAAGAGTAATAGATAGAGTAAAAAAAATAATAAAAAAAAAAATAAAAAATAATAAAAAAAATAATAAAAAATAATAATAAAAAATAATAAAAAAAATAAAAAACCAAAAAAGTGAATTTGTGCTTATTTCAATAGGTTTTCTCAGCAAAGTTATTGAAATTATGTCAATTGGGTAAATTAGTTGTCGTTCATTAAATTTATCCTATAATATCGTAACATTATTATATGGATATGTGTTTTTCTAGACATTACATTTTTTGGTCTCGGTGGACCTCGTCAGTTAAATGTCCATGTGTTATCTAGATTAGTTTTAAAAATATTGTCTGTTAAAAAATGCATACGGTTAAAAGAGCTTGCCGTAGAGCTTTTTCCATATTTACACTTTCAGTTAATATTTAGGACTTTTTTCGCATAGTGCACTTTACGTCGTATATGTCTGGACGTTGATATGCAATGACTGCACCATCAAGTTGCCCATGCGACACCAAGCCGAAGCCTGTTACGCGCGGAACCCAGGCAGAAACGCAGCCCTCTTCCCGCCCAACCGACCGAGGGGCGCTGCCGCATGACGCGCGACGCGTGTTACCGAACCGATCGCGAGCATGCAGGAAAGATAGGTGTTAGACTAAAAATTCGAGGAAAATTAGAGCTAAACACAACTCAAAGAGCTAAGCATGCAAAGATAGCTAAGAAATATAACTAATTACGGGAAAGGTATGTTAGTATTAGTGATTTAAGAAGAGGAAGGGAATTAGTAGTTGATATTATGTGGTAGAGGGAATTTAAGTCCGAGCAAAGTACCCTAAATGGTTCGTGCAAGGAATAATTCGATCTACAAAGCGGAAGGAACAAAGGAATGAAATTTCTAGTAGATCTAATAGGAATCGTAAAGTTTATGCGGCTCAACAAGTCAGGGCTATCTACGTCACCCTTGATCAGGTTGTGCATAAAAATCACACCAAGCGTTTTTCTACGACTAACTAAGGTTGGAAGGTTTATTAAAAGCAGTCTACGAGATGGCAGTCTCACACCTGCATCCCAGTTAAGGCCCCGCAGAGCAAAAAAAGTTTTTCTGGACTGATTCTATACGGTCCTGGTGTACTTTGTACTGGGGGCACCATACACAAGAGCCGTACTCTAAAATCGGACGAACAAGCGAGATATAGAGAGTCTTCGTTATATAGGGGTCGTCAAATTCCTTTGACCACCTCTTTACAAACCCAAGCACACCCATGGCCTTATTTACCATGGTAGAAATGTGTTCAGAAAACTTTAACTTTGGGTCTAATTTAACACCAAGATCATCAACCAAGGTAATTCTCTCAAGAGAACCACCGCAGAGGCTATAAGGAGGCAAAAGGGGGCTGGAGCGATGAAATGTCATTACTTTGCATTTCGAGGCATTTAGGTGTAACATATTTGCACAACACCATGATTGAAAGTTATTGAGATCGGATTGCAAGCGAGAGTGAAATGAAATGTCCTTATACTGGACACAAAGTTTAACATCATCCGCATACATGAGTACTCGAGAGTTTGTTAATACTGAAGGCAGGTCATTAATAAAGAGTGTGAATAGTAGGGGGCCTAGGTGGCTGCCCTGTGGTACTCCAGAAGTAACCTTAACAGGTGAAGAGAAGGAGTTTTTAAAGAGGACTCTTTGAGACCTAGAACGAAGGTAGCTAGAAATCCATCTCAAAAGATTGGGTGGAAACCCTAAAAGGTCAAGTTTTTGTGCTAAAAGGGAATGGTTTACAGAATCGAATGCTTTACTAAAATCAGTGTAAATGCCATCCGTCTGCAAGTTACCTTGAAAGCCTTTTATGATAAAAGAGGTAAACTCTAATAAATTTGTGGTTGTTGATCGTCGCTTTATAAATCCGTGCTGGGACGGAGATATAAATGATTTGCAGAGATGTTGCAAGTGCGGAGTTAAAATTTTTTCAAACATTTTAGGAATAGCGGATAACTTAGATATACCTCTATAATTATTTGCATCAGACTTGCTACCTTTCTTATGGAGCGGAATAATAAAAGATTCCTTCCAGATGGGGGGGAAGCATGAAGAGTTAATGGATAGGGTGAATAGTTTAAGCAAGGGTCCACACAGAGCGTCGGCACAGTACCTAAGTACACAGCCGGGAACTCCGTCGGGACCTGGTGAAAACACCGGCTTAACTAGTCGAAGATCATGAAGCAGTGAGCTTTCATTTAACAAGGGGCTGAAGATGCCATTCGACCTTGGTAAACTGTATGGATACGGCTGACCAGAGTAGCTTTCATAGGAATAGGTTGTCTGGAAAAATTTGGCAAAAAGATCGGCAATTGCCTGATCATTGTTTGCTTACGTACGCTTACTATTTACGAAGCTGTAAAACTGTTTAGGGTCCTGTGAAAATCGTATCCTGCATCGAGATAGGTAGTTTTTATAGCATTGAGCGTTAAGAACGGAGAAATTTGACCGAGCTATTACATAGTGAGAAAGAGAAGAGGGAGAACCAACTTCTCAAAATTTTGTATAAAGTCTTGATTTAAAATTTTTTAGACTGGACAACTCTTTGGTAAACCAAGGAGGCTTTCCAGGTCTAACCGGACAAGAAAGTGGGACACAAGAATCAAAAAATGTGTCAAGTACATTGTAAAAAATGTTTGTGCCTTTCATGACGTCAGTGCACAAATACAGAGCGGACCAATCAAAATCACTAATGAGGTTATTAAGCTTCGTAAACTCGGCTTTACGAAAACAGTGGACACGTTCAGATAGCCTACCCATTCAATCCAATACAGTAGGGCCAATATCGACTGACACTTCGAATGTAGGATGGTAGGAGTCTTCAGGTATACTGAGCGGAAGGGCTCGGGTTAACAACGCTATGGTCGGATCCGAGACAAAGCACAGATCAAGCAATCGACCCAAGGAATTTTTCACATGGTTGACTTGAGACAGGGATAGGTCTAGCAAGCCGTCCATAAAGTCATGTCGTGACATGGGCACAAGGTTATTAGACTCGTTTACCGAAGACCAAACAGTACCTGGCAAATTGAAATCACCAAGAACTATCATATGGTCTTTATCTGATAGCGAGGAAGAAATAGTTTTTAAAGCGGACAGGTGATGCTCGTATATTAAGTTATCCGAGGAAGGTGGAATATACAAGCCAGTAATGAAGATGGAAAAGCCTGGGAGAATCAGTTTTACGCACAGGATTTCCAGGTCTTGTTGAACCTGGACCATGAAATGTTCCGACGTGAAGTTTGAGTCCACTGCAATAAGGACCCCACCTCCCCGTCGAGACAAACGGTCATTTCTAAAAATTGTGTACCGACCTGCCAAAACTTGAAATTGAAATTGAAATCACCAAGAACTATCATATGGTCTTTATCTGATAGCGAGGAAGAAACAGTTTTTAAAGCGGACAGGTGATGCTCGTATATTAAGTTATCCGAGGAAGGTGGAATATACGAGCCAGTAATGAAGATGGAAAAGCCTGAGAGAATCAGTTTTACGCACAGGAATTCCAGGTCTTGTTGAACCTGGACCATGAAATGTTCCGACGTGAAGTTTGAGTCCACTGCAATAAGGACCCCATCTCCCCGTCGAGACAAACGGTCATTTCTAAAAATTGTGTACCGACCTGCCAAAACTTGAAATTGAAATTGAAATCACCAAGAACTATCATATGGTCTTTATCTGATAGCGAGGAAGAAACAGTTTTTAAAGCGGACAGGTGATGCTCGTATATTAAGTTATCCGAGGAAGGTGGAATATACGAGCAAGTAATGAACACAATAACGTGGGACGAAAATGCGAGACTCTCAAGAAAAAGAGTGCTAAGCTTACTACGCAAGCCTCTAGCATTCTGGTAGATAACTAAAAGAGAGGAAGTTCGTTTTTTGGATGGGTAGAAGTTCAGGTGGAAAATGAGGATGGAGATGGAGCCCTGGTCTGACTTCCAGTAAGATTAATGGGGGCCTATTATTTTTCTAACCCTTAAACTTTTTGACAACCAAATACTGCGGCCAAAACTTGGCGGAACAAATGGTGTCAAATTGAGTCTGTGAGACGCTTATCTTTAAGGAAGATATCTCCCTGGCGTAAGAAAAGTTAAACTTATCCACCTTTAACCAACGTCTTTTATTTTGCTTTGTATAAAAGCGGTTACATCATTGAATATGAGGTCAAGGGCTAGCCGCGAGACAAAAACTTGTCGCTTTGGTGGGGCTCCAACCAGTGGTTTTGGGCACCACAGGCCTAGTACCTTTGACACGGACGCTACACACATGTCTACCTGCATACTCTTCGAAGTGACGCATTCGGCTCCCGAATCTGCATCACCAGCATCGACCGTTGCCCCCGGAGTAGCAAACGTAACTGCTGCATGGTCGGAATACGTTTTTCAGATGCCGGCGGACATGAAGCATTCGGCACTTGCAAGTCCCGCGGAGTAGGCTTCTTGCGCCTCGGAGACTCAGCCAGCAGCTGTAAACTGCTGAACTGAGTGTCCATGGCCAAGAGCTGATCATATTGCTGTTTAAAGCCTACGATCAGCTCTTTGAAGCCACTCCGCGTCTGCCTCATGAACGAACGCATGTCGTTTTCCACAGCACGGCATTCCTCACAACTATAATGCAGGCCGTTTTTTTGTGAAATGGCGTCTCCTACACGGCCCGAGATCCCTACACATTTTGCGTGCACTACGCTTTCGCAAAGCCAGCAGGGGATATTGGGCTGGTCATGGGTGATCTGCTTCTTGCAGGTTTTTTTGGCACAGGCGACAGAAAATTCCATATTTATGTCTTTTATTTTTTTTACTTCGGAAAAAAAGTTCAAAACAAATAGCAATCAGACCACTGTGAAGAGCAAATGCTTAGAGCAATGCTTAAAGCGAAATCGGTAAAAGATGAGAGAGGAGAGTGGTTGCAGCAACAGCTTATAAGTGAGAGCGTTACTGCACAAAAAGTTACAAGAGCGAGAGCGAAAGAACAGTTATTGAGAGGAAGGTGATAGAGAGAGTGATAGACGGCAGTAACTACGACAAAAGAGCGGCTAAATGTAATGAGAGAGCGTACTTACGAAAAGCAACGACACAAACACACGAATAACCGACGCACAAAATTAATTAAATAAGTTGTGTTTTTACACAATTATCAGGCATGCACCCGCGGTAAAAGTTGATTTTAGTGTAAGTTAGTTAGAGAGTCAAATTATAGATAAAACGAGAAGGAACGTGTGAGTCGCTTCTGGGGACGCGACTCTACTTATATCCGTACTCAGTCAGTATATACATTTTTGAGCATAATTTTTTAGAATTTTAGAATTTAAAAAAATTTTACATAATACATTTTTTTGCTACATCTTTTATCTACATCTACAATGTATATTTTCATCTAGCATGTAGATTAAAGATATACCATTCATATTCTACATCTCCTCCGCTAAGGGTTGCTCGCTCACTGAGCGCTGCAAACTGTGCGAGCGAGAAGGAGATAGAGTAGCGTTTCTCTTGCGTGATGTTGCGGGGGAAGCAACTGAAAATGAATTTCTTCATTCTGGCTATAATTATCATCCGATCTGATTCAGATTCGGCAATCTGGTAGATATGGTCATTTTCTACGATACTGCGTTTTAGCGTATCTTTAAAATTGTGCCTGCCACAGATGTTCGTTCTTTGTGAGGGCGGAAGGGGGCGGGGCGAAATTTTGAAATACACTTGTAGCAGTGTGATATCACATGAGTCTGGAAACCAAATTTGGTTGCCCTAGCTCTTATAGTCTCTGAGATCGAGGCGATCATGAAGACGTACAGACGGACAGACGGACAGAAGGACAGAAGGACAGAAGGACAGACGGACAGACGGACAGACGGACAGAAGGACAGATGGACAGAAGGACGGACAGACGCACATGGCTATATCGACTCGGCTATTGATGCTGATCAAGAATATATATACTTTATGGGGTCGGAAACGTTTCCTTCTCTGCGTTGCACACATCCACTTTTACCACAAATCTAATATACCCCTTAACTCTTTTTTGAGTACGGGTATAAAAACACCGGCTGTTTAAGTTAAACAAAAGGAAAATGCGGAGCGCAAAACAAATACACGTCTTGTCACTACAAAAGAGAACGAACGACAGTTCCTATCTGGCGTTACGTTACATTCGTTCTACAAAATTTTGAAAAAAATAGCCAAAAGCTGAAATTTGGATGAAAAGATTATCCTCGTTCAATATAATTTGGTTAGACGTATATTCACAAAAAAAAAAGAAAAAATAGTCGAGCGTACGGTTTTAAAGATATAAGCCAAAGTATGACCTAAAAGTGGTTTTCGATGTACAAAATGGCAAAACTCTGCGAATTGGATAGGGCTATCTGTATAACATTTTTTGTGAAAATACAAAAAACGTGAACTTTTGCTTATTTTAATAGGTTTTAACATGATGGTTAATAAAGTAAATTAGTTACTTTTTTAGAAAAAAATATCCGGAAAAAATTATATAGCAATCAGTTTTGATTGACTTTTTATGATTTTTGGCCTGGTGGCCAAAGTTGAATATTTTTAATTATAATTATGAATTGTCGATCTCACATTCTATAAAAGCATTTTGTGAAAATGAAAAAATATGTAACAGATTTGTAAGAGCTAACTACGTTAACGTTAGTAAAACTGTATAATATATTCTAATGATTATCTATAAAATTGTATTTTAATTCCAGTCTGTAGAAGGGGAAAACCACGAAAAGGCAGTTGAATTATTAAAGCAAGCAATCGGTTCAGTGAAGCTTATTGTTCGTTACACACCAAAGGTTCTTGAAGAGATGGAAATGCGTTTCGATAAGCAACGTAATACACGCCGACGTCAATAATCAATTTTAAACAAATAAAAAATATTTTAATTGATCTGTGTTTATATCAAACCTTAATATTATTACCATAAAACTCTGTTGATTGTTGTTCGAATAAAAGGACACCAATAGCTATACTAATGTTTCAAAAATGTTTGATGTTTCTATTTAGTGAATTATTTTATTTTTTTGTTTGTACAGGCATGTTTAATCCATTATTATGGCTAAATGCTATTTATGGCTCACAACAGAAAAGTAACGTTTGTTTTCTGCACAAGGTAGCCGAAAGTCATTTCAGAGTGTCAGAAGAAAGGACCTGGTGTACCGCTCGCTAAACGGGAGAATCCATTGAAGGCGAACGTGTCGTGTGCGTACTGAGTACGGCGGATTTGGGCTCAACGCTAGGAATCGTAGTCGTACCAGTTCTCAGAGCCGACAGTGCCACGCTTGGGGATTCCGAGGGCAGCGAGTGGTCGAAAAGGACCGACAGACAAAGATTAGGCTAAGTCGTCGTCCTTAAGTATATCCTAAGATACCAATAAAGAACTCGTGTGTAAAGAAGCCGACCGCTACCAAGTCTTTCTATTTGTCAACCAGGCAACATTCAAAAATTGCTGCACCGAACCCGCCGGCCGCTGAGTACGCCAAGCACACATAAGGCGGACAAAAGAACGGTTCTCCCGCTCTCAAGAGCTGGAAATGCAAATCACTCAGACCGCTCAACGCTATGCACTCGGGCTTGATCGGACCGCAAAGCATATTCTACGATTAGTGACCGATCGTTTGATAATAAGAGCGAGCGTGCATTAGATTTAAGAGATTTATCTAAATATATAGTATATTTATTTTTAAGTTTATTAAGTATATTTTTAATTTTCCCTAGATGCGTTGCTCTGCTTATATTTTTAATGTTTATAGGTAAGTCATTACATAATCGAATCTCAAATGTGGCTTTAATTGTTTTGTTGGCAAGTTGTATCTTATGATTACCAGATTCAAAGTTCTAGTTGATGAAGCAAAGTTTAATTTATCGGCTCGGCTATCTGGTATAAATTATTTGATGTAAAATATAATTGTTCTGGACCCTATCCATGTGTTCAAATCCATCGTGAATATTTTTTTTTGCTAAAATTGAGATATGATCATTTTGTCTCTTATTGCTACTGTTACGTGAAATGTTTTTAAATGTTACTTTTATTTTTCTCTGAGGTTCAGCGTCAGAATTTTCAAATATTTTTTAGTAGACCACATGTTCCAGTAGCTTTCGTGACCTGGTTACTCCAAGAAAGCGTATTTTGACAACAACGGCTATTTCCCGACATATATAATATATATACTATCCGCTATGCTCCAGATTTCGTAAATTTTTGCGACTACGATTTTATGACAATTCGTACGAATTGAAATTGTGTGCGATCCTGTGTTCGTAGCTTTTTTATATTGTTGTTTTGCGATATATATCTTGAAAAAAAAACTTTCTTTGGTTTGGAAATTGAAATATTTTACTTAAATATGTCATCGTTGTGGAAATCGCATTATATTAGTTATTTATTTATTTGATCCGCGCTATTGAGTATTTGATTACGCGTTAATTTGGTGCACAAATAGTGTTGAAATTGGCAAATTAACAATTAACAATTCCCTGGCTTGCCGGCACCGAGCGCTGTCGCCGCACCGATCGCGAAGCCGCGCGAAACCTGGTCGGCTCTTTTTAAGAGCACGAACCCGGAAGCAACTAGTGGAGTGAGTGAGGAAGGACGTTGTACCCAAACTCGGAGTCCGAGTGCACGACGTTCGTGAGCTGAAGAGCGGAGGAGCGATCATTCGCACGCCTTCGGTCAGTGAGCTCAAAAAGGAAGTGGACAATACAAGAAGCTCATCCTGAGGACGAAGGAGGACAACTGGCGACGCTTCGTGGGAGACAACAGAGATGATCCATCGGGGCACGTCTACTAGATTGGCCGAGGCCGCAAAAAGTGCACGGAGATTGGATGCCTTCGGACGGATGGTGGGCTGGTTGCAACATGGCGTGACTGTGCTGGTGTGCTCCTCCGCAACTTTTTCCCTGGACAGGACGGATCCTGCTTCATATCGGGGTATCTGTCTGTGGCCAGTGCTGGGCAATGTGCTTGAGGGAATCATGGTGACGCCATACCGGATGGCTGCAAATGGCAATTTGGATTTCGGCAAGGTCGCTGCGTGGAGAATGCTTGGAAACATGTCGTGAGCACTGTTTCGGCCAGCCGGTCGAAATATGCTCGGAGTCTTCGTGGATTTCAAGAGAGCCTTCGACAACGTCGAGTGGGATGCTGAACTAAGTAGTCTCATAGAGCTGGGCTGCCGTGACGCAGGCTTGTGGCGAAGCTTCGTCTCCGGCCGGAGTGAGAGCATCGTCAACAGGCATGGAGTAGCCACTGTTCCGGTGAAAAGAGGTTGCCCTCAGGGGTCCATTTGATGGACGTGTGGCTCCAGCGACCTCCTCCTCCTCATCGAGCGGAACACCTGTTCAGAGTTCGAGCGAAAAGGAGAGGAACTAATGTCCATCGTAGGCGCTTGGCGAGTTGAAGTCGGCGTTGCCGTTTCAACTAGAAAGACGGCGATCATGTTGTTCAGCGGTACAAGGATGTGCATTGAGGTAGGCCCCCTAGTGGTGGCTGTAGTAGCCCGACTTTATCGCGGAAAGAGCCGCTAAAGTGTCAAAGAAGAAACAGCATCGTGTTTCCCTACTTCGATCGAGGTAGTGGTCCAACGAAGCCAGCCCATAGTGTGGCGAATGGCTCATCGGCTTTGCGAGTGAGCATCTGACCCAACGGCTTGCGTTGTTGAGCTTTGAACTTCTGGCAGCTTACGCAGCCACGGACATATTTTCTCACGTCCGTTGGGATATTCGGGTGATGGTTTTCCTGA
The DNA here is from genome assembly GCA_018150905.1 of Drosophila ambigua. Lineage (NCBI taxonomy): Eukaryota > Metazoa > Arthropoda > Insecta > Diptera > Drosophilidae > Drosophila > Drosophila ambigua. The sequence continues at coordinate 25,072 of JAECWS010000103.1, forward strand.
ATTTCCTAGGTAGCCGGCTGTGGCATGGGCATGGAATTCGTGGAGGACTCTGGTTCGGTGATCTTTTGCTACGCAGAGTTTCCATGAAGGTCGTCGTCGTCGTCGTTGGCCCAGATGTCGATAAAATTCCACGTTGGCGTAAGTGTAGTCGGGGTATTTCTGAGGCTCGCCCTGGACTTGTTTTATCCTGCTCTGGAGCCAGGTGCAGGCTGTTTTCTCTTTTTCGACCCGTGCGAGTGTTCCTAATGGCTGCCGGGGTAGTGCATCTGCAACTACCTTCTGGTTGCCCGGTCGATAATGCACGTAATATTGGTATTGCTAAAGTTCGAGGTCCCATCTCGCACCGTACGGACTGTCAAGCGTATTTAGCCATTTTAGGGCGAGACGGTCGATTACATCGAATTGGTATCCTTCTAGGTAACAGCGTACTTTTCGAATGGCCCAAATGACCGCCAGGCACTCCTTGTCGGTAGCAGCGTAGTTTTCTTCCGCCTGGTTCAGTCGTCGGCTGACATATGCTATGACTCATTCTTTGCCTTTGTGCCAACTCCTAGGATTCTCGTATCTGTTTGAAGCGAGAACTTGACGTTGAAATCGGGGCACGCAAGGACGGGGGCTGTCGTGAGAAGTTCCTTCAGTAGGTCAAAAGCAGCCTGTTGTGTTTCGGTCCATTCCCTTCTATAGCAGACAGGAAATCGGTTGAACGACTGTGGCGAGGTTTGGTACAAATCTCCTGTACCATCCCGATGCATTGGCGAAGTTCTTTCAGGTTTGTGGGTGGCCTGAGTTCTTTGACGGCTGCAATTTTGTCGGGGTCGGTATTGATGCCTTCTTTGCTGATCATGTGGCCCAGATATATTTTATCCGGCTTTTAAAGAAAGTGCATTTTTCCGAATTTATTACTTTTAGGTTGTTCGTCGATGGTTCGCATCATTGCCGGGTTTTTAGGATACTAACGTTGATTGATGGGTCGATTATCTCTCTCATCTTCGATCTCGGGGTCAAACGCTGGGTGGTTTGATGCTGCGGGGAACTTCGCTGATGTGGGCGACAATTGGTGTGGTCTCGACCGTGTGTACGACAGTCTGCTACGTCGGGTGTAGTATTCGCATTATACTACAGCCAGACTGGCACGTGAACAGGTGAGTGGCGATGAGTCTGGTATCGAAACAACGACTTGTTTGGGCGACGAACATCTCGGACATGGCTCTAATCATGGCACTAGGTGCATGGCGCTAAGGGTCACGTCGGTACGACAATGTTGCGGTCGATGTATCGTGGGGTCATCGTCCTGGTTTCCGGGCCCGGGCTGAGAGGCTCTGTGGCTCTGCTCTTGCTTAAGCCGGTCGTCTTTTCACCTCGCTCCTGCATTTTCTGCCGTTTTGCCAATTTATTCCATATTAATTACAACAAATCGTGTACATCTTTAAACTCATCATAATCGGTCCGTTTTTGTGCCAATTATCTGTGTTGAGCTGTTTAACAATTGAGTTAATAATAACTTTATATTTCGAACGCGTATCAGACCATTCCGCTTTGGATCATTGCTCTCTGCGCTCACTGTTCGTGCACTCCATCCGTTACATCGCCTATCAACACACGCTCTGGAGAGCATAAGTGCAAGCTCTCTTGCTCTCACTCTCTCTGGACTTCACCTGCATCTGCATCTTCTTCAATTGCTCTCTCGGTGTCTCTAGTTCGTGAGCTTTACCGTTTGTTTGCTGCTGATCGTCGCTCGTTCTGCTGCCTGCACTCTTATATCGCTTGCGCTCCCACTTTGCGTTTTTCTTTGTGCACAGTGATTCAACTGCTATCAAAAATGGCTCTTGTCTGCAGTGCAAGGAAATGCGAATTTGGTGGCAACATAGTCGGTGATTCATTCCTCTGCTGCTGGCTGTGCGATAATGTCGCCCATATAAAATGTGCTGGTGGGGGTAATTTTGGACGTCTAGGTCATGTTTGACCTGCCGTAAGATTGAGGCCGAAATGCGCACTTTTATGAGACAGACTCGTACTGGTTTTCAGGATGTCCGGAAGCAATTTATCGCTCTCAACGACAAGTTCCTGGCCCTGGAAACACAATTCCTTGGCCTCAAACTCTTGAGTGAATCTCCTAGACGGAAAATCCCTCATACTGATAACAACAACCTCTTGCAACCTATTGGAGTTGGAACGCCTGCCTCTCATCTACATACATCGGAATTCTTTGCTACTCCGAGCGGTCATGCCTCGCCGTTAGTCAATCCGCCTTCAGTGGCTCCGGTGTTTCTCATACCGAATAGCAATGAAGCAGTTACTACGTCCATCATTGTCGGCTCCGCTGTGATTGCTCCCTGTGTGGACTTGCTGGCCGCTGATGATGTCCCCACCGTTCCTGTCACTGTTCCTGTTCCTTCCATTGCTACCGACGCTGCCATCGTTTCTGCCACGAGATCTCTTGTGGGAGTGGCTCCACCTTCTCTCTCTCGCTCAGGACTTCAGCTAAGAGCAGTGGTACCTCGAAAGGCTATTTTTGTCTCCCGTCTTATACCGGAGGCTACAATAGAGGATGTCAATCAACATCTTTGCTCTAGACTTAACGCCTCGCTTAATGATATAATTGTGACCAAATTCATTTTTAGACATAAGCGCAATATTTCCTCCTTTAAAATTCTTCTTCCCGATTCTTTACTATCCAGATCACTCGACCCGCCCATTTGGCCTGAGCATACAATTATGCATGAGTTCCTACATAAAGACTCTATCCAGAGTCCAAATATTACTGGCCCTGGTAGTTCAAAAAACTAAATAACCTTCTTATTATTCATTACCAGAACGTACGCAGTCTGTTAGGCAAATTGTGTGAAATACATACGAATAGTGCCTCTTTTGACTTTGACGCTGTCGCTTTAACTGAAACCTCCGCTTAACTCTTCCGTCTATGATCATGAAATTTTCGTTCCAAAGTTTATCACATATAGAATGGACCGTCCATCTTTTGCTGGTGGGGTTCTGATTGCTGTGAAAACGGATTTCTCATCTGAGTTGTTCCCATTCAACAATATCTATGGCATTGAATTCATTGCAGTCAAAGTTTGTGTTGGATCGGTATCGATATATTTGACTTGCTCTTACATTCCTCCCAAATCAGATGCTGAGGTTTACTCTTATCACCTTTCTGCAATTCAGACTATTGTATCTACTTTAGGTTGCAACGATCATATTATTGTCATGGGGGATTTTAACTTTGTCTCGTCAAGACGCAATGGTTTTATTTGGAGAAAATTTGAAGTCTAGTGTAAGATAGTTTAGGGCGAAGCGGGAGCGCAATAAAACTCTCTCTCGCTCTTGGCGAATTAGCCCCGCTTCGCCACCCTAGATAAGTTAGGCTTGAGAATATTTTATAACGAAAAGGAAAAAAGAGTCGAAAAATATCATTGAATTCGAACGCACGTCCCCTTTTAATCTCCCTCCGTTTCGTTATTAATATATAAAATTTGCAGCCAACAAACTCGGTTTTTTGTTAAAATAAATTTAGAAAAACTATTCTAAAATTTCATGGCGCCCCCGGGTGGACTTGCAAATTAATATAGCAAAAAAGGCAGAAAGTGACTGTGACACGAGTGGTGAACAAAATATATGTAAATCATATTGAATATTTAAGTGTATATAATATACACCTGCCCGCGTCGCGTGTGTGTGCAAGATCAACCCAACCCCCAAATAACACACCTAAAACTACCGCGACGGTCGGCTAACAAACATACAACAAAAAAATACCTAGCGATCTCAACCACCGAGGGATATCCATTCCAAAAGATGTTTAACACCTGCCAAGGAAAGTGGAATTCCCAGGATCTTATTACATACATACTAGAGGTGTTTGTGCAAAAAATTGAAAGCTCGAGTAAAGACAAAATCAATAAAATCTCGCAGTTACTGTCTTGTGCTAAAATAAGTGCACCTCGCTTTCAATTCTTGGCACATCCGTATGACATAGTAGAGCTAGATTTGCATGTATTTAGTAGAGTTTGTACATATATTACATATATCACATATTCACATACATCAAACCATCTTGGACGCAGAACATATATACATATAATTTATAACTGCAATCACTGTCGCCCCTTTCCCCCTTTCTCGTTTTCGTTGCGCAAATATATAGTTGGGTCATTGGCCAAGCGCACACATACCAACGTAGCAGCTGCAGCGATGAATTTTCGTTCTCGCTTTTGCTTGTCACCGTTGCTGACCGTCGTTGTTGTTGGTGTGTTCTTGCGTTTGGCGCGTTTAAGTCAAACCCTTCGCCAAGCGACGCGCTACCCTGTAATCGTCGGGTATATAGTTTTGGTGCAAAGGATCCAACTGTCAATTTGTCAAAGCGTGTCTCGAAATTCAATTGGGTGTCTATCGGTCGGTCAGCCAGGCCCAGCATACACAAGCGCCAACACAGCTTAGACACACACACATGTGCATATGTTCACAGCTTCAGCGGTGAATTTTTCGTTTTCGCTTGTCACCGTTGCTGTTTGTTGTTGTTCTTGTGTGTTTTGTGTTGGCACGCCTGCGTAAACAGATCGCCAAGTGCCTCGATACCCTTTAATCGTCGGGTATATCGATTTTTCGCCTCATTTGGCTTCAACACCCTAGGTCCGTATTAAACCGATCGCTAAGTGGTGCGATACCCTCTAGTCGCCGGGTATATTTCTTTCGACCTAATTTGGCTACACCTTCCTGTTTCGACAATTTGCGCCTCAGCAAATAATACTATCGTGAGAACAGCCCTGATTAGTGATTCACTTAAGTATCGAGAGTCAAGATGAATGCCAAATCAGATCATAAGCCTATTCTTGAAGAGCTGAAAAAGTTGCTCAGCTCCCGTGTCAAAGGCATTCGCCGACTAGCGGACCGGCTGGAAGCTGGGGAGATTCCGCTGCAGTTGACAGAGCTCGATTGCAGACTCGACGTACTGAAAGCAACTATAGCCAAGGCAAGCTAAGTTCAAGAATCAATCGAAGAAATAGATAGTGACGATGACTTTGGAGCCGAGTTGGAAGAACTCTCGATTGTAACCAAGGCAAAGATAATGTCGCTTATCGACGCCTTGAAGACAGCCAGTGATACAATACCTTCAGTATCAGCTTCTGTAGCCCCAACTCGTGCTCGACTTCCGAAGTTAGCCCTGCCAAAGTTCAGTGGAAAATATTCGGAATTCAAAGGCTTCATTACTTTATTTGAGACTCTTGTTCACAATGACGAAAGCATTCCAGTTATCGAAAAGTTTAACCATTAGCTTTCATGCCTCTCTGGTGAAGCGCTGGGAACGGTAAGGGCGTTCCAAGTAACCGAGAGCAATTATGAGAAAGCCATGGCTAGCTTAAAACGGGTCTATGAAAACGAATGTCTGATCTTTATTAACCATATTGCTGCCCTATTTAGTCTTCCCAAAATGACCCAGCAATCTGCATCGTCCTTAAGGAACCTAATCGATACCACTTCATCGATATATGGTTCCTTGTTGTCGATAGGCGATGACCAAAAGATCTCGAATGCAATGCTTATTCATCTCGTCTTGAACAGAGTCGATCCTGTGACCAAACAAAAATGGGAAGCACAGCTCGATTATGAGGAGCTGCCGCTTTGGGCTGACTGCGAAAAAATGCTTAATCGCAGATATCAGCATCTTTCGGCCGGAGAATCGGCAAAACCAAAGCAGGAGCAGAAAGCTGTGCCAAGCAAGCCTCACAATTGGAGCTCATTCGCGTGCTCTACTGCGAATGCTAAAAACCAACAATGTAGTTACTGCAATGAAAAAGACCATTTGTTGACTACTTGCAGTCCATTTGCGCGGCTTGCAGTGATGCAAAGATTCGAGTTTGTCAAATCGGCATCGCTCTGCATCAACTGTCTGCAACAAGGACACACTGTGGTACGATGCAAAGCTGGCAAGTGTCGAGTGTGTGGCCGCTCACATCATGCCTTATTGCATAGGTACACAGTTGTGGATAAAAGTTTAGCGTTACCATCACCCCCAGAGAATTCTTCTCCCCCTCCTAGTCAGAGTAACCCTTCCACTTCGCATGCACTCCATGCGACAGCTTTGGATAGAGTAATTCTGGCAACGTCGATCGTAAGCGTCCGAACTAAAAATGGAGAGTATGTTTTGGCCCGAGCACTGCTTGACTCTGGGTCACAAACTAGCTTCATAACTGAGGACCTGGCACAGCGCTTAAAGATCCGTAGGGAGGAGTCGTGCATCAACTTGCTTGGAATTGGAGAATCTAATTCACAAGTCAAGAAAAAGATACACACGGTGGTGAAGTCGCGAATCAATGGTAGTGAGTTCTCGGTCGATTTCTGGATTCTGAAATCAATCTCGGGATACCACCCTGATCACGCACTTAATGTGAGTGACTGGAAAATCCCGAAGAACCTACCTCTTGCAGACCCATATTTCTACAAGCCACAAAGAATAGATATGTTGATAGGTGCAGAGTCATTTTTCGAACTCTTATCGGTTGGTCAAATTAGACAAGGTCCTGACTATCCAACTCTGCAGAAAACGCTTCTCGGTTGGATTGTGTCTGGAAGATACAGTCCAAAGGTGACTGTCACCCAGGAAGCGAGGAACTGTCTGAGTTGTCGAAAAAGAGTCAGTGGTGTCTATCGACAACACACTACAAAAGTTTTGGTCTCTAGAAGAATTGCCATCTTCTAAAAAGCCTTTAACTCCTGAACACAAGTTATGTGAGGAGCATTATAGAAAGACTACTCAAGTCTTGCCTTTTTTTTTTATCGCTCCGCGGTGAAAATCAATTAAATCAATTAATCGCGATTAATCATAAATTAAATTCGCGAAAAAGCGCTCGGGGTAGGCATGGGTACTAGTGATCGTGCTGCCCATGAATACCATCCAATCGAGTAATAAAGACTAATAGAAATAATAGAAAAGAACAAATGTCAACGTTTAAGAGCACCAGCTCTGTAAAGACCACAAGCACTGTAACCAAAGCCAAAATGAGCCAAGCCCGGCAACAACAACAAGACGAGCGTCGGCTCTCGCAAGCAAAAAGCAACGCGTACTTCTCTATACGCTCGCCAAAGGCAGCAGTACCAACAAAAACTGCATCACTGCAAGTGAACGAGGAGAGAGCACGCTCTCTCTCCCCTGCATTGGAAAGTGGGTCATGGAGTGCTCAGTGCCCATTCCCCGACTCGTACTGCCTAACCAGCGATTTGCTAATATCGACAACAACTAGTACAATGCCCTCGCTCAAAACTGTGTCTTCGACCACAACAACGACAACAACCACAATAACAACCACTGCAATTGCTCAGCGCCCGATACTGTCGACCCACTGCGACAAGCCCCAACTCTCCCAACCAATAAGTTCAAAAAATGCTAACGGAGCGTTAATTCAGACTGGGCTCGATCGCTATGTGCAAATCAAAAGAAAATTGAGCCCACAAAATGTGAAGAACAACAATGCAGCTAAAATAACTAAAATAACCGAGAACACTGTGCCACATAAGGCACTAGCAAACAATAGATTTGCGATACTAAGTGTCCCAAATGAAGATGAGATCACCCAAACACCCAAGGCCAAAAAATTAAGACCGCCACCTATTTATGTTCGACAGGCAAATTGTGCTGAACTGGTCAAAAAAATAACTGATACAATTGGCGCAAACACATTCTATGTCACGTACATAAAAAGGGGTAATATAAATGAAATAAAAATACAAGTCAATGACGAACAAAACTATCGATCAGTTGCGAAATACCTCGAAAATGAAAAAATGAATTACTACACCTACCAACTTAAAAGTAGCAAAGGATTACAAGTGGTTATCAAAGGAATCGAACCAACAGTCCCAATCAATGAGATAATAGATGGACTTAACGATAAGGGGCTTCGAGGTCAAAATGGCAATGAACATAATAAATAGAAATAAAATTCCCCAGCCAATGTTCAAAGTAGAACTGACACCTGAAAGTATGCAAATAAGTAAAAATGAAGTTCACCCAATATACAAGCTTCAATACCTACTGCACCGTAGGATCACCGTTGAGGAACCACACAAACGAAATGGACCGGTCCAATGCACAAATTGCCAGGAATATGGACACACGAAAACCTATTGCACTCTACGGGCAGTCTGCGTTGCCTGTGGTGATGTTCATCTCACTGAGGCCTGCCCCGTAAATAAGGAGGACCCATCTGCCAAAAAATGTAGCAACTGTGGGGGAAACCATACTGCCAACTATAGAGGTTGTCCTGTCTATAAAGAATTGAAAAATCGCCTAAACCAACAAATAACTGCAGCTCGAAACCCGGTCGTCCGACAAAACTTAACATATATACCATCAACTACGACTCCAGGAGTTTCTTTTGCTCAGGCGTTAAGTTACAACAACGGGTCGTACGCCTCAGTCTCTAAGCCGACACTTCAACCAACCACAGCTGGAATAATGCAGAATCAGGCATCAAATCAGATCCCAGAAATCTCTGCCCAACATACCCCTGCTAATCCATCCCAATTGCCTAGTGGAATTGAGTCAATGCTGGTAACTATAACAAATACAATGGTAGCAATACAACAAACGATGCAGGAGCTTATGCGCAACCAAAATCTCCTTCTGGAGCTCCTAATCAAACAGAAATCTGTTTAAATGTCCTGTCTAAATATATGTTTCTGGAATGCAAATGGCATTTCTCAGCACAAATGCGAGCTCTTACAGTTCCTCGCTCAACACGACATTGACGCCATGCTCATATCAGAGACTCACCTTACAAATAAAAACTATTTTCAAATCATCCCGATGGTAAGGCACATGGAGGTACTGGCGTTCTGATCAAGAATCGCATTAGGCATTATCCATTGCCTTCATTTGCTACACCTTATCTACAGGCAACAGCAATTCATATTGAAATTCAGAGCGGCTACCTAAACCTAGCCGCAGTATACTGCCCACCACGTTTCTGCATTTCCGAAACAGAATTTGTAACATTCTTCGACCTACTAGGTGACCGATTTATAGCAGCTGGTGACTACAATGCCAAGCACACCCATTGGGGATCTAGACTTACCAACCCGAAAGGAAGACAACTATATAACGCTATAATAACCCCACGAAACAAGCTAGACTTTATCTCTCCGGGCAAGCCCACATATTGGCCCACAGATCCAAACAAGCAACCCGACTTGATTGATTTTGCAGTTACACGAAGGGTGCTGCAAGCTCAGATTAATGTAGATCACTTAACAGATCTATCATCGGATCACTCGCCCATTCTACTTCACCTTTACGACCATCCACAGCTTTCGGAACGCCCACACTTTCTAACTTCTAGCAAAACAGATTGGCTCAAATACAGGAAGTACATAAGCTCTCATATTGATAGCTGCCCAAACATTAACTGTAAAGATGACATTGATAGGTCAGTCGAAGCATTGGTTTCCTCAATGTCACTGGCGGCAAAACACTCAACACCAATATTAGCATCTTATAAACTTTCCAACAGCAGTCGTATTTCTAGGCACATTGAAGTCCTGCTACGCGATAAAAGAAGGCTTCGCCGAGAGTGGCAAGCACACAGATCACCTGCATCGAAAGAGCGGCTAAAAATAGCCAACCAACTACTACGCAGAGCCCTAGAAGATGAAAAAAACCGAGCTCAAATATCCTATATGGAGCAACTCTCCCAAACTAGCAAACGATTCCCACTGTGGAAAGCAAAATCAGGCGTATGCCCACCAATCGAGAGTGAATCACCTTTGCGTACACAAACAGGAGAGTGGGCTCGCAGCAACAAAGAGAAGGCAAATACATTTGCCGTCCATCTAGAAAACGTCTTCAAACCGCAACCAGCAACGAATAGCTTTGTGCTCCCACCAACCAACAATCCCGAAGCTACTCCGCCTATCATATTCCAATCAGAAGAAGTCACAAGGGTCATTGAAGACCAAATCTCAAAGCAAAAGAAAGCTCCGGGCCACGATTTCATCTCTCCTAAAATGATCATAGAATTGCCGAGCAGTGCAGTGTATTTCCTTAATATGATATTCAACAGCATGATGAAATGGGGCTATTATCCTCAAGAATGGAGGATTCATAAAGCCGGAAAAGACAAGTCCAAGCCATCATCATATAGACCTATCAGCCTACTGCCTTGCCTATCAAAGATATTTGAAAAGCTGCTCCTGAATCGTATCAAACAACACCTACACATCAACGGTGCCATCCCGACTCACCAATTTGGATTTCGCGAAAAACACGGAACCATTGAACAAGTAAACCGTATAACCTCTGAGATACGAAATGCATTTGAAAGACGGGAGAATTGCTCCGCTGTTTTTCTGGATGTCGCACAGGCTTTCGACCGCGTTTGGTTAGATGGCTTAATCCACAAAATCAAAATATTACTTCCACAGAACATCCATGGAATAATGGAGTCATACCTACAGCAAAGAAGTTTCGCAGTACGATGCAAAGATTTCCTCTCTGAATATCATCCAATTGAAGCTGGTGTACCGCAAGGCAGCGTGCTTGGACCGACACTGTATATCATATTCACAGCAGATCTAACGACAAACAGCCTAACAACAACTTCGACATTTGCTGATGATACTGCCATATTAAGTCGCTCCAAGTGCCCAAGAAGGGCCACGGATCACTTATCATCTCATCTCGTGGCCTTAGAAAAATGGCTAGCAGACTGGCGGATACATGTAAATGAGCAAAAGTGCAAGCATGTCACCTTCACGTTAAACAGACAAACTTGCCCTCCATTATGTCTGAACAATATCAACATTCCACAAACCACCGAAGTAACATACCTTGGTGTTCATCTGGATAGAAGGCTTACTTGGCGTAAGCACATCGAAGCGAAGAGAAATCTACTTAAATTTAAAGCTAGTAATCTACATTGGCTAATAAACACCCGTTCACCACTAAAACTGGAGTACAAAGTACTTTTGTACAATGCAGTTCTCAAACCCATCTGGACATACGGCTCCGAGCTATGGGGAAATGCTTGCGTTAGTAATTTAGAAATAATCCAGAGAGCTCAATCGAAGATACTAAGAACTATCACTGGGGCACCATGGTACATACGGAATGAAAATATCCATAAAGACTTAAATGTAGGATCAGTTAAAGATGAAATTGCCAAAGTGAAAGAAAAGTACCAGGCCAAGCTTCAAGCCCATCCTAATAGACTTGCGCAGTCTTTGACTTGGCACACTAGCCATACACGACTCCGGCGAAGAGACCTTCCCACCCAGCAATAATACTTGGCTAGGGACGTACTCTAAGTAATTAAGTGTAAATAATTAAATAAATATATTAGGCTAAGATTTGTATACTTGTCGTAAGTCTCTAATAGGGAAGATTCGATAAATAAAATCCCGTAATAATAAAAAAAAAAAAAAAAAAAATTAAGTCTTGCCTTCAGGTCGGTTTGAAGTACGGCTGCCGTTTAAATCCGATCCAAATTGCTTAGGCAATTCCTTCGAGATTGCTTAACGGAGGTTTTTGTCGCTCGAAAGAACATTGTCCCGCGACCCTGAGTTGAAGAAAATGTACTTGGAATTCATGGAAGATTACCTCTCCTTAGGTCATATGTCGCCGACTGACAATACTTGTCCTTCTGCTCCACACTACGTAATTCCACATCAGTGTGTCCTTCGGCCCCAAAGTACGTCCACGAAGCTTCGCGTCGTGTTCGATGCGTCGTCGAAGACGTCATCTCAGGTGGCCATGAATGACATTCTGATGGTCGGACCGACTATTCAAGAGGAGTTATACTCAACGCTGCTTGGCTTCCGTCTGCACAGGTTCGCCCTGACTGCCGATGTAAAAAATATGTATCGCCAAGTGATGGTGAATGAAGCGGACAGGCAGTTTCAGTTGATCGTGTGGAGAAGAGACCCATCTGAGTCCTTGAGAATATACCGGCTCAACACTGTAACATATGGGACTGGACCTGCCCCATTTTTGGCTATTCGGTGTTTGAAAAGGTTGAGTGAGTCTGCAAAGCTCTCATTCCCAAAGGCTGCTAAAGTTATCGGGTCCGAATTTTATGTCGATGATATGTTGACTGGTGCTGGTTGCGTGGAGGAGTTAAAGACAATTAAGTCTGATGTGGCTCAGGTTCTTCAAACCGCAGGGTTTGAGCTGACCAAGTGGTTCTCGAACTCACCTGAAGTCTCAGCATCCGAGAGCACAGTTAAACCGATAACTATCTCGGAGTCAACCAAAGCGTTGGGGGTATCGTGGCTAACGCATGAAGACGTCTTTAGGTTTCAAATTGACAGTTCAGTCATGGGTCTCCGAGCGACGAAACGGAACATATTATCGGTGACATCAAAGCTGTTTGACCCCCTTGGTTTGTTAAGCCCCTTGGTAATCAAGGGAAAGATCCTACTGCAGGAGCTGTGGCTTAACAAACTAGATTGGGATGAGTCAATTCCAATGAATCTGGAAACATCTTGGAACTTTCTAAAAGAATCCTTGGGTCAGCTGGAGAAGATTGCCATACCTCGCTTTGTGCATACTGATCCCATGTCACCGATACAAGTACATGCCTTTGCCGACTCCTCCATGAGAGCTTATGGAGCATGCGTCTATATCCGTAGTAAGACTGCAAAAGGTTTCAATGTCTCGTTGTTGACCGCAAAGTCGAAAGTAGCGCCGCTCAAGACGAAAACGCTTCCAAGGCTTGAGTTATGTGCCGCTCACCTTCTCGCAGATCTCTGTCACCGACTCAAATCGCTACTCGAGGTGCCGATTGAACGAATGGTGTGTTGGTCGGATTCGGAAGTGACCCTTTATTGGATCCGATCCTACCCGTCGTCGTTATCAACATTCGTTGCGAACCGAGTAGCTGAGATTCAGGAGTGGTCAGATGATGCTACGTGGCGGCATGTTCCAACTAAACAGAACCCAGCAGACATCTGCAGGGCAATGGTCAGGTCGTGCATTCGCTGCTTTAAATGCAAACCTCGCCTCCAGACCCAAACGATGGGAAATCTACCCGCAGACCCAGTCTATACGACACTAAAAATTCGTGGTAGGCCCCCTTATAAGACCTACATAGCGTTATTTGTCTGTTTTGCGTCCAAGGCGGTTCATCTAGAAATTGTCTCCGATCTAACGACTAACTCCTTCTTATTGGCTTTTCAAAGGTTCGTTGGTCGTCGAGGATGTCCGCTCCACGTGAACTGCGACAACGCGACACATTTCGTCGGAGCAAGTCGCCACTTCGACGAACTGAGGAGGACGCTGGAGACGGAAGCGGACTCAATTCGAGAGTTCGCAGCGAGAAGCGGCTGCGAGTTCGCCTTCCTGCCACCTCGAGCTCCGCACATGGGCGGACTGTGGGAAGCAGGAGTGAAGTCGGCCAAAAACCTCCTGCTGAGGTCGGCCGGAAGCGTGCTCTTCACCGCCGACGTGATGGTGGGCATCGAGGCGGTGCTGAACTCGCGCCCTCTGGGACCACTAAGCCCCGACCCAAGCGACGGAGACGCCCGGGCACCTGCTGACAGACGGGCCGCTCATCGCACCCCCAGCACCCCGGACCCCGGACCAGGAGGGTCTGAGTCAGCCAGGCAAATGTTCTGGCAGCGATGGTCCCGGGAGTATGTGCTGGGCTTGCAAATAAGATGCAAGTGGCACCAGGAGCAGCCCAACGTCGAGGAAGGCGACATCGTCGCAGACGACAACCTTCCACCCCAACAGTGGCTCCTCGGAAGGGTCGTCGCAACACACGCCGGGCAGGACGGAAAGGTAAATTGGCGCTTCTGCCGATGGGTTGAAGTCCCACAGGCCTTCAACGGGGCCGGTGTCGCGTCAAGACGCAATGGTTTTATTTGGAGAAAATTTGAAGTCTAGTGTAAGATAGTTTAGGGCGAAGCGGGAGCGCAATAAAGCTCTCTCTCGCTCTTGGCGAATTCGCCCCGCTTCGCCGCCCTAGATAAGTTAGGCTTAAGAATATTTTACAACGAAAAGGTAAAAAGAGTCGAAAAATATCATTGAATTCGAACTCACGTCCCCTTTTAGTCTCCCTCCTTTTCGTTTTAAATATATATAAATTTGCAGCCACCAAACTCGGTTTTTCATATTAAAATAAATTTAGAAAAACTATTCTAAAATTTCAAACTTACCACTTCTGTCTTGGCTGCCTAGTGATGAGTCAAACCTGTTGCTACCAAATTACCACAACGATTTTATTGACGGGCTTACCGATGTCTCCCTTGTTCAAATTAATTTCATAAGAAATAGTAGGGACAGACTCCTTGATCTTATGTTTGTTTGTGATGCTGCTCTTGCTACGGTCTCCAGAGTAAGTCCAGTATCACTTCCTGGAGACCCCTACCATCCAATTTTAGCCATATCCCTTGAGTGTGTCCGATCCAGTTGCGCTGTCAATCCCATGGCACCCAGCCGCATACAGTGTTTTCGGAAAAATAATTTTGCTGAGTTAAATCTTCACCTCTCGCACATTAACTGGTCTTGTCTACACGTGCTCCCGAACATTTACGAAACAATCAAATCGTTCTATGATATTATTAACGATGCCCTTAATATATATGTTCCTGTCATCAGATCTGTGTCGTCAAAACCTCATTGGTTCTCCAAGAATTTGTCTTATTTAAAGAATAGAAAAACTAGGCTCTACAAAAAGTATCAGAATACTGGATCTATGATTGTCTTCGCCCAATATTCCTTCGCTCGTTCTCAATTCCTCACTGTTAATAGTCTTTGTTATAATCAATACCTTTCCCGATGTAGTAATAATTTTCGTAGTGATCCAAAAAAATTCTATTCGTTCGTTAATTCTAAACGTAAGTCCAATGCATTTCCTTCATCACTCCATTATCAAAACAAATCTGAATCTTCTGCTGCTGGTATTGCAAATTTATTTGCCACCTTCTTCCAATGAACGAACTCGTCACATATCTACCACGCATCTACTCCGTATCCCTACCATTTACCTTATGCCAACAGCATTTTTCTTCCTTTCTTTGAGGAAAGTGATGTTCTAGAAGGTTTGTCAACGATTTACATATCATTCTCGGCGGGTCCAGACAAGGTACCCAGTTGTATTTTAAAACACTGTGCCCAGTCCTTATGCAAACCGTTGACATATCTTTTCAACCTATCATTGGAATCCTTCACAAAAAGGGTTCAAGATCTCACATTGAGAACTACCGAGGTAGTGCTAAGCTTTCCGCCATTCAAAAGCTGCTTGAGTTCCTTATTACCAGGCAATTGCAACATCTATGTAGTAGTCTGATGTCTCCATCGCAACACGGTTTTTTTAAACATCGATCTACATTGACAAACCTTCTCGAGTTCTCTTCTGCAATTAACCGAGGATTTCAAAGCTCACTGCAAACAGACGTAATTTTCACGGATTTTAGCAAGGTTTTCGACTCTGTGAACCATTCTTTGCTCATTCAAAAGCTTTCTTTAATTGGTTTACCAACTAATCTTCTAAACTGGATTTCGTCTTATCTTTCTAACCGCACACAACGTGTTTTGTTTACTAATGTGTTTTCGAATGTTGTTAATGTTACATCAGGAGTGCCACAAGGTAGTCATTTAGGCCCACTTCTGTTTATTTTATTTGTGAATGACCTTCCTCAAGTTATAACATACTTCTCTTAACTAATGTACGCTCACGATGTTAAAATCTATCTCTCCTACTCTGATTGGTACCTGCACAAACGCCTTCAACTCGACCTAGACGAGTTGAAAATTTGGTGGTCAACAAATCTCCTCTTTCTGAACCTTTCTAAGTGCAAACTTATGACTTTTTACCGTCGCGCTTCACACTTTGTCTCGTACGCTCTAGGAATTCATCCCCTTGAACGAATTTCGAGTTCAAATGACCTTGGAGTTCTTTTTGATCATAGACTGTGTTTTAATAGCCATATAGCTGCAACTGTAAACAAAGCTAAGGGTGTTCTAGCGGTTATAAAGCGTTGGTCCAAGGAGTTTGATGACCCGTATGTCACCAAAACATTGTACGTCTCCTTGGTTCGTCCGATTCTGGAATATTGTTCTTGTGTGTGGAGTTCACAGTACAAGGAGCAACAGTCCATTCTCGTGTCGGTACAAAAAAAATTTTTAATTTTTGCCTTACGCAATTTTAACTGGGACTCGCGCCATCGCTGAATCTGTAACGGCGTTATGTTTGTACACAAGCTCCTAGTAGGGCTTGTTGACTCAGAAGCTCTTCTTGGCCAGCTTGACTTTTCTGTTTCCCTAAGACCTACCCGCACCTTTCGTCACGATCCTTTTCGAATCTTATGCTCTAATTATAATAATCTTTATCATACCCTATCCCCTAAATAATCCCTTAAAATTATAGCCAGTAAGATATACCTGTTCTTATAATCCTCTAATTTTTAATTATTTCCTATATCCCCTTTTGTTCTTCTCCTTTAATTTTAATCATAATTTATGTTAGCAGAAAGTGGCTAATCTTCAATAAATAAATAAAAACTATCAGTTCAGTTCAGTTCAGTGTGTGGCCAGAATGGTCGTGTGTTTGTTGTGGTTGGTATGGCTGTCAAGTTTGCTGGGTGAAAAAATCGTTGGGATAGATTGCGGACGTATGACGGCTGCCGTTGGCTTCGGTTTCTGGTGTCGGTATTCGTTACCTTGTACTCTGTTGGTTGGAACGGCACTGATCTCGTAATTGTAATGGCTCATAGGACATAGGACATCCAACATATTTGGTAGGACCAGGAGGGGTAGTTGAAATTCTCATTCATTCAGCCTGATGCACGCCAGTAGAATCTGTTTGATCTCTCTGACCGAGCCGTCGGTCAGGCGTATGCGGACGCATCTTGCAGGATGGTGTTGTCGTCTAGTTGTCGGGTGAGGTTTGCACTGAAGAAGCTTGGGGATGCCCCTCTGTCGACTGTGGCTTTCGTTGCATGCCCTCCTATGGTTAACAATGCCTCTTTCCGGTTCGCGTACTACACATGTGGGACTTCGAACGCGCTGGGTTTTTTATTCGTGGGTCGTCGGAGACCCCGATCCCTGCTGATCCAATGTCAGTCGAGGATGCGTTTCCCGACGTGTTCTGGCGACAGCAATCGTTGGTTCGTGTGCCGCGCTCAGTACATTCCCACCAGAATAGGGTCGAAGGGTTTTGGCAGTCATATGCCGCATGTCCTGCTTCACCGCACCGGCATTGAATAGTTCGGCCATTGCCCGCGGCAAGTGGTTTGTGTCCATCCCATATGAGAGCGCGCGTTCTTTAAGCTGTTTAATGAACAACAGAGGGTCATCTTGGCCGTCAAACTGGAGTCCCCATTTTCGGACGCGTTCCGCCATTGGTGCGGCGTGGTTGTTGTGATATTCCATGCTGGTTTTCTCTTGGTTTTGGCACTGAGTCACTGTTGAACGGCACCTCTAGGATCGGCACTGCGTTTAATTTTTTCCGCGCCCGGATTACGTGAGTGAGTTATTGGTGAGTTTCGCTTATATATTCAAATTTTCTTTTTATGGCAGTGGGTATTTTATCAACGAAGTCCCTGATTTCAGTTTTTTCTTGAAATTTTCCTAAAAAATCCTTTAAAGTCCCTGTTCGGGAGCCGTTTGAAAGGACATATCTCAGGCTGGGAAATGCATCAGTCTGTCGAGGGTCCTGAATTATAAGATAATTTATAATTCACTAGGACTTTATTGTGAAAGCAGGCACTTTGCCATCAACTGAAACAAAATGGTTAGCGAAATCACAACACTTTTGGTTCCTTAATTTTTAATGGGTATCTTTATTTTGTTTCGTATTATTATCCTACCGAGTTATGATGACTGACTCCTGCTATGGCTGATCGACTTAATGGTGCTATTGCTGACTGACTGTACAGTCTCCATGCCAGGCAAGGCTTTTTTGGATCAGCCTGCCCTCGATTTTTCCACCAATGTCTTCAAGATATCTTATTTCTTTTTAGGAATGTTGGAAGGGTTCTTACATAAATATATATTGCCGAATTATAGTCTTCCCGGTAAGGGAAGTCGGATACTGTTGGCTCGCGCGTGTTAGTGGATTGCCGGTAACAGAGGTTATCTAACGCAATCGCCTTCCAACAAGTCTGCAATGTCTCAGGTAAGATGATAGGTCTGCACCGGTACCGTGTGAAAGGAATTTTTTTGGCACTTCGTGAATCTATTTTTTAGGAATATTTATATAGTTAATATTATTTTAGGTATAAGGTTTAAGCCTCCGGCGCCGGTATTTTGGCATGTGCTGAGTTTTTGTTTTTGCTGGGTATTGATCTCCTCATTTGAGAGATTTGCCTTCTTGGTTTTGCTGTGGTGAGGGTTGGTTATATAATCTTGGCCAGCGCCTTTCCGTCGTCCGGCGCGTGTGCTGAGCTCTCGGTTTTTCTTTCTTTTTTCGGTGGACGTCTTTCTGTCTTTCGTCCTGTGCTGCGTCTTCGAATTCGTTGGTGTTGGTTTCTTCACCTGGGGGTAGCGTTGGTTGCATCGACTGCCTGTGGCAATCCATGAGATCCATGGTTCGTTACACTACTTTGGAGTTTGGCAAGGAACAAAATTTCCCACGGATATCTTGCTATTTGTTGCTATTTCGGAATTTGGTAAGGGGAGATATGTTCTGAAAATGTTGAGGAATTATAATCTGCGCGTGCATAGCTCGTCAGTAACAGAGTGTTAGAGTGTTTTTCTTTTCGTCTACACACTTATAATGAGTACTTGCTGTGCCAAAAAGTGCCGCTCGGTAGCCGTAAAGCCAATTTTCACCTACTGCTGGCTGTGTGACAACATGGCACATACGGTATGCGCTGACCTCGGCCAAATCGGTGGTCGTGGTCGACTTAATTAAGTCTCGCTGTGGCCTTAACTGGATATGCTGGGACTGTCCCCGTTATGTCACCAATATGATCTTGACGCCCTCAACAACTGGAGCTAAATAAACATTCTTCCCCTTTACATTTCCAAATGTAACGTCATGACATTCCATCGAAGCAAGCCTTTCCTTTTTGACTACAATATCCATAAATGTTCCTTAAACCGCCCTTACAAAATTACTGACTTGGAAATTATCTTTATACCTAATCTGTGTTATAACTCAGATATGCCGACTTTTTCGAATAAAGCCAGAGGTGTCCTGGGCTTTATCAAAAGATTGTCTAAGGAGTTCACCGACCCTTATACCACTAAACTTTTATATGTATCCCTTGTCCGGCGTATCCTTTGGTCTCCGCTTTATCAAAAATATCACGATATGATGGAGTCCGTTCAAAAACAGTTTATCCTTTTTGCACTTTGTGGCCTTAATTGGGACCCCTCTAGACATATTCCTTCTTATGAGAGTAGGCTCCGGCTCCTCGATATTCGCTCTCTTGAAAGCCGTAGGATTTGCCATTGTGTGCTTTTTCTTCACAAACTTCTCGCTGGTGAGGTTGATTCCACTGCCCTGAGTAGCCTTATTAGCATTTCTATCCCTTCCCGCCCGACTAGGCATTACTTTCCGCTTCATCTTCAACTCTGTCTTTCTAATTGCTCAGACCATGAATCTATCCGTAGCCTTTGCCGTAACTACAATACCTTCTTCCATCTGTTTTTCTTCGACACTAGTTCTATTAAGGTAAAATCTTTGTTAACAAAAAACTTAAATTAATTAATTCTAACTTAATAGGCTATAGGCTATTTCCTGACCACAACTGTTAGCTGGACCATAGCGGCTATTTAGCCAATACATTAGTCCTATTGCGTCAAGATAATATCCATAGTCCATATCCATCCATATTCATATTACGTTATAATTTGTTAGTTTAACTGCGCATAGTTGAACATAAATACTTAATCATTAGCCCTGAAGTCAGTGTCTAATATTCCCGGTAACGTGAGTCGGTAACTGCGGGCTGGCTTGCGCGTGCGAGTCGGTTGCACGGTACCTGTGGGTTGCCTTAGCAATCGCCTCTCCACAAGTATCTAATGGTCCGGTAAGGTGATCGGTGTGCACCGGTACCGTGGGACTGGAATTTCGTGGGCACTTCGGGTCGTTTTTGTTTTCCTTGGTGCCATAAAGCTAGGAGTGGGACGGGAATATTTGATTTAATTATGGTTGGTTTCAAAGCGCTGAAGACTAAGACCAACTCTAGATTATTTCCCACGATACTTGTTTAGAGGAGGATATCGAAATATATCACCTTGCCGAACATATATAAATTATTATATTATTGTTCCCTAATGCACACCGAGGCGTCAGCCGTCGGTAATGAAAGAACGGGATTGAGTTTAAGTATTTATTACCGGCAACGATCGGCTCGGTTCAGAATCGAGTTAAAAACTAAAATATAAAAATGCTATAATTATCCATAGGGTCCCGCAGCCTGGGCAGCGCTGCTTGAGCAGCGGTCTCGAGTTTCGCAACGTCAGCGCCTCGTGCGGATCCAGGTGGTCGGGCGGATGTTTATGCAACATAGTAATATGTTGCCGCCCCTTTCCATGCCAGCGCTGGGTCAGCATTCTTATAACTAAGACCCCTGTCGATACCCTATGGCTGGTGGGGAGTGTTAACTACTCCCCCTCTTCAAGAGTGGTCGCCCTCGGGCCTCTCAAATTTTCTATCAGCGCGTTGACCTGGACCAAATCCCTCCTCTTCCTGAGTAGGGATCTGATGTAGACGATACTTCCGATGACTCCGTACAGGGTTATTCCTAGACCAAAGGCGAGGATAGGATTCACCTTGCCCGTTGCGTTTCGCTCGACCTCCTTAATGTAGTTCAGATTGTCTTCACTGAGCTGTTGGAGGAATGGTAGGGCACCGTAGCGATGCCGGGCACCCGACGTTTGGTGTTGTCACGATTCAAGAACCGTGAGCCGTTGATGGTGGCAAAGTCATTGAAGGCGACCAGTTGCGTTCCTGAGGTTTTAACCAACGTGTCGGAATCACAACTGATGGTGGCGGGTCTGTTGTTGATGATAATAACCCCGTAATCTACTATGGTGACGGGTTCCAGGTGGCTGGGTTGAGAGCTGCAATGTGCCGTGCCTCCGGAGTGTAGCCCCTGCGCACAGGAACCACCCAGCTTTTTTCTGCAGAAGGTAGCAGCCCGTAACGGCCCACACCTGGCTCTCGCACTCGGCTACGATGTTCTGTACATAATCTTCTTACATGCTAAACTTAGTCTAGGATACCCTATAATAAAATGGATAATGTAATTTGATTGCAAGGTCTTAATGCTGGATACTTCTAACAAGTTTGACACTGTAACCCCTGTGAATTGATTAGTGAGAATGGATTCTATGTCAGCAAGGTCAAGAATAGAAGGGTTTACTAAGTTGGCTTTTGCCAAGGTGATTGTGAGCATTAGGTTCCCCAATTCAGTGATAAGAATTCTATTTCTAGGCAACAGTGTTTTATACAAATGGGCTGAGTTGATATGTTCCTTCCTCTCTGTGCTAAGAATCTGGTTGACTGTGTTTGTGAGGTTATTTATCTGGCTCTGAACTTTTGAGTTTATTACTATCTGTCTATTATTTGAATGGACTAGCTGTGCTTCAGTAACCTTGATATCTTCTAAGTCGGCGGCGTCTGGCGTGCCGGCCACTATCTTGAGGGCCGTCCCTAGGAAGTCTAAACTTCTCGCCAGCCTACGGTGAATGCCAATATCTTCTAACATATCCTTGACGTGGCTGGAGTCAACCTCCAGCAGTTGTCTCATGTGAGATCTTGGGAAAAGGTCTGTCATCTGTACGGTTTCGTCGGCAATGCGTCCATATTCTGATAGGTTTTCTGTGTGCCTGATGTAGTTTAATTACTCCCATACTAATACCGACCCGTCTGTAATAGGAATGTAGCGGGAGTGTGAATAGTCGGTGATGCGGGCCGCGACTATTGTTAGAGAGTGAAGTACCCAGAAAAGCCTTCGGATAAAGGATGAATATAAACTATTCGGATAATAAGGAATGATAAAATACCCCCACCATTTATTTTCTTAGGCCTAACTAGTGAACTTATCTTAGGTTGTCCTTATGGACCACTCTCCCTCTAATCAGGACTGTTGTCCCCAAGTCCGCCTCCACCGCTTCTGTTAGACTTTACCAACACCTTTTCTCCTACCTTAAAGGTTCTGTTCTGTCTGGATTGGTTCATTCGATTATTTTGCACAATTTAAGCTTTCTGGACCCTATTTTTTATATTTCTGTGAGCGTCAGCCGCAGCAGCGTGAAAAACGTCTATGGGCCTTTTGTTCGTGACCGAATGTATTGATTTGTTGTATTCCACCGTTGCCTGCAAGAATAGGTCGACTGTGTCGCCGATGCCCTTAGCCATTTTAAGGCATCTGGCAATTTCCACCAACGTACTGTGGAACCTCTCTACTTGTCCGTTAGAGGTGCTATGTAGTGGGGGCGCGTTCGCGATGTAGACCCCAAAGTGGTTTTGCAAAAGCGATCTGATCGTCTCAGAATTAAGCGACGGTTCGTTGTCGCAATAAATCTGTTTTGCATGCGGGAACACATTCATTATTTGCAACAGTGGAGTTTTTAGATCCGCAATGGTGCGGGACGCTATCGGTTGCGTGATGGCGAATTTTGAAAATTTGTCCACACACGTGAGGAAGTATTTCCTATCTGTTGAGAAAATATCAACATGTAGCATTTCCCCAGTGTGTGTAGCGACCGGCGTCGGGCCTAGTTCCTGTTTTTTTGGGTGCCTGTCATACTTTGCTTGGGCTTCTTGCTATGCCAGAATCGTGTCGACGGAAAAGCTCTTACCAACTCATGCTGCACGCATGCTAAAGTTGGTAAGTCGCAATGGACAGCGTTTACTACTTGTGGGTTCACTACGGACTTGACCATCTCAGCGAGAGCGTCCTTGTCATGGAACTGTATTACGTGGCGTGTTTTTTCCCCAAAAAGTACGAAAATTTGTTTGAGAGGGAAGCGTGCCTCCTCTAGAATGATCTGGTTCCTAAAGCAACGTGCTTGTCTGATGATTCTATCGTGTAAGTCATTGAAACCTCACTGTGAATCGTCGCTGCGTCTGACCGCGGCGCGCCGCTGTCCAGCGCGCAAATGTTCTGTCGAGACAATGCAGTTTTCTTTCCCCGGCTTATAAAATAGCCTGGCGCCCATCTCATCGATGCGTGCATTCCATCGCTTAATCTTTGCGTTAGGATTTCCCTCCGACACCGCGAACGTGAGTCACTGGTGGTCAGTGAACACATTTATGTCCCTGACGCCATAAATATAATGGCGCAATTTCCCCAAGGCCCACACAATTGCTAAAAGCTCCCGCTCGTTAGTAGCGTAGTTGAGCTCACTGTCTTTAAGGGTTCTTGAGATCATCGTTATTGGCCGGAGTCCCTGTGACAGTACTGCCCCTATGCCATAGGCAGAAGCGTCCGTAGTCAGGTCGAAAGGTTTCTTGTAGTCTGGGTACATTAGCATTACATTTTCTGATGCTAGAATGTTCCTTAGTTTTTGGAACGCGTGTCTTTGAGCTTCGTTGAAAAATATTGGGGTTTTTTAAGATTTATATTTACTAACCGATCCATTTTCCCCTTTGAAGATGTCGGATAGCGGGCGGGCGATTGCCGCGAAGACTTTCACGAAACATCTATTATAGCTTGCCAGGCCTAAGAATGATCTTACCCCGAAAAGCGTTGATGGCTCGACGTACTCCTGGATAGCTCTCACTTTCTCAGGGTCCGTTCTTGTGCCTTCGCTGGTTACGATAAATCCAAGGTATTCTACGCTCGTTTTAAAGAACTGCGACTTCTCTTCAGCCACTCTCATGTTGGCTTCATAGAGGCTTTTCAGTACCCAGTCGACGTGTTTAACATGGTCGTCCTGAGACTTTGAAAAAATGATTACGTCATCGACATAGACGTAGCATGTTTTGCCGATTTGTTCGCGAAAAACATCGTCGATTGCCCTCTGGAAGATGCTGCCCGCATTTCTCAGACCGAAGGGCAGTCGGCAAAACTCATACTTTCCTCCAAGATCATTGAGATGCTCGGCATTGGGTATTTGTCGGCCACTGTTTTCTGATTGAGCTTCCGAAAGTCCATTACGAGACGTTTCTTGCTATTGCCCTTTTCATCAGTGCCTTTTTTATCTACCACCCATATACGGTTGATATAGGGTGATCTTGATTTTTGTATGATGTTGTCTTTCAGGAGGCTCTTAACCTCGGAATCGACAAAATCAGCTACACCCATCGGGTAGGGGTATAGCTTGGAATAAATTGGTTCGTCATCCACCGTGCGAAAGGTGGCCACGACCGAAGTATTATAGGGCAGCGACCCGTTAGGGTCAGCAAAAGACTTACTTCTTTTCTTCAGCATCTGCATGAAGTTTGCCTTTACGGCCTGCGGTGCTTCGATATCAACAACGTTGGTGTGGTTGACATGTGCGCATTTTTGGAATTGGATCATCTCAGTTGTGTTACCAAACCTGAGTGTCCCCTTTTTAAGAGATAGCGTGGCCCCCACCTGCGTCAGCAGGTCAAGGCCAATGATGCCATCAAAGCCCGTTAGTGTTTTTAAGAGAAAAAATGGGGTGATCTTGCCGAACATCGACAAGGGACATTTTTCCGTTATGTTGTTAGATCCGTTAATTGAGTGGACGGGGAACGGTGATTCGTCGGGTGTGACGCCGGGAAGCCACCCAAATGGCTTGATGAAATTCTTCGACGCACCCGTGTCGATGAGAAGCTTTATCTTAATCCCCGCTACTCTTCGCCAAATGAATGGCAGCAGGGACCTTCCCCTAAAAAATTGATTGAATCGGACTCGTACTCAATTTAGGCGGCGGCTTCTATTTCAGCGACTGCCTCAGTGGCAGCGTCGTCGTAGGACGCCTCGGACCGGTTGTTCGTGGTAGCAATGTGCTCCTTTCTCTGCCGCCAGCTTCCCGACGTGCGCTCCGACGCGTTCTGTTTTTTCCCAAAACAATTGTCGCGCTTGACCGCCCCAAATGGCTTTTGGTGAGCCGTGGGCTGTCTAAATTTAGAGGATGAAGGGTCCACCTCCATAGGCTTAGGTGCTGCTTGGCCCTGAGCTCTGGTTTGTTGGTTGGGGCCACTTTGCTGGGCGTTGGATGTAGCCGGACTCTGGAAATAATGAGGGCTCTTTGTAAGAAGTGGGGTCCTGGGCCCTATATTGCTTGGCATTGCCTAGCTGTGGCGCCTGGGGTTTGCGCTCACTAAATTTATTGGCTTTCTCCTCCATGGCCCTGGCGTAATTTGCTGCTAGAACGCAGCGGTCCTCGCTGGATTCAGCTGCTTGGGCTAGGGCCAGCGCGGTCGGCAGGTCTTTAGGCCTTTTTGAGAAAACTGGAGTTTTTAAGGCTCTTCTCAAGCCTGAAATGAATACTTCTAAGGCATCCTCCCTGGCTCTGTCATTTAAGATGCCCGCTGCGTTCGCCGTATGGTTCATGATGTTTTTATTAGTCATGAGAGAGAGGTGCCTCTCGATGTCGTCATAGTAATCGGTGAGGCACATATTTCCCTGCCGCATGGTTGCTAGCTTTTGTTGTATCACGCTCACTGGCGTTTTATCAGAATACGAACTATCTAACCTATTGATAATGGCTCTAAAGTTCAACACCGTGCCAAATGATGCCAAAATATTGTTCGCGGCTCCTTTCACCTTATTTCTGATTATTCCCGTAGCCATATAGTGTCTCGTGCTACCCTCATAGGGCTCGAACACCTAGTAGGCCGCCAGCGCTGCCTGGCGCCAGGCAACGTAATGCTCCTGTTTCCCATCAAATTCTGGAGCTGACTTCACCTTGTCCAGTGGCTGATCACACTGGACCCCAGGCCTGATTTCTATTTTCCTGTCGTAGATTCCGCATGCTAGAGAGAATAGTTAACAGTTGTGGATGGGGCCGGGCAGGGGCAGGAGCAGGAGATGCCCGAGATCTGTGCCCATGTAGATGCATGGACACATGTAAGAGGAGAACAAGAGGAGGCATCGATGCCCGGAGAAGAAGATGGAAATCTTCACCTTGAACTCTCTCGGCAGAAACCATAAAGTGCTTTTTAATTGACCGAAATCCCAATGCAATTCCAGCGAACATTTCAAGCGTTTATCGGTGCCAGAGCTGACAGCCGAACCAGCCAGCAGAACCCCATTCCATTCGGAGATCCAACTCGACGTCTTTTCGTGTCGCTCGCTCTGCATACGACAACACTTTCTGACAAGCCGCCACAAAAATGTTAGCCAATAGGCGACAGGGAAACATTATAGGCCGGTCTGCTCCGAACATCCTCCCCCCGTTGGAATAGCCTGTCTTTCAATTGATCCAGGGTCGACGGGCAGGCTAGCTTTCCAACGGCTCTCTTCATGAGACCCGTCGCTGTTCGAACCAGCACGATTCTGACGATTCCATCCTTGCCTGGTATGGACTCTTCGACGCGCCCGAGAAGCCATTTGAGGGGTGGCAAGTTTTCCTCCTTTATGAGAACGACGCTTCCAATTTTAATGTTGTCCGTAGTGGCTTGCTCCTCTCTTGAAGCACGGACAAGTATTCGACGCTCCATTTTCGCCAAAAGTTTTGTTGCATCTGTGACCCCTGCTGCCATCGAGTTAAATGATTAGCGTTGAGATGCGAGACGTCTGGCTCTGGGAACGTCGTGAATCTAGATCCCAGACTGTCTGGGCCTTCTGAAATGGGATAAAGTGGTCGAGAGTTAAGAATAGCCGATATCTCATAGACGAGAGTGCGAAGCTCTTCAAGGGTTAAAACAGTGGATCCGACGATTCGATAAAAATGGTATTTTGCCGACTTGACAGCCGCTTCCCATAACCCGCCAAAATGAGAATGAGACGGGATAAATTTCCAGTATTTTCCATCACTGAGGCAAAATGAAGCGATGACAGAGACGGTTGGCTCACTATTGAACAGTTGCTTCAGCTCCAGCAGCTGATTCTTTGCGCCCACGAAACTAGTAGCGTCCGTCCACACGGTCCGAGGCTTTCCCCTTAGGCTGATATAGCGTCTCAATCCTGCGATGAATGAGGCCGTAGTTAAAACCCTGACTACCTTTAAATGCTTAGCCTTTGTTGAAAAGCAAACAAACATGGAGATGTAGCATTTTCAAGGTGGCTTATTCTGGACATCAGCCTTATAATAGAACGGCCCACAAAAATCAATTCCAGTTGTGTGAAATGCGGTGTTCGGTTGGACACGATCAGTTGGCAAATCTCCCATCACGTGCTCAGCCAACTTTGGCTTTGTCCGAAAGGAAGGCGATGAGTCCGTTGAGCTCTAAAGCGAAATGAACTTGCTGGATACAAGCAAACGCGTGCCTCCGTATAATATCATTGCTTCGAAGGGAGATAAAACGATAAATATATCCAAAGACACGTTGGAGCTTGCCAAACAAGTTTGTGTACTTGCTATCACATGAGAAGTCCGTTACAACTGTTCCAACCAATGCCGTCTGTCTGCGTTCTGTTAGGTCTTCAGCTCTCTGAGCATGAGAGGGCCATCCTGACGAGTCCGATAACAGATACTGTAGTCCATTTAGCCACATTTCCAAATCTAAAAGATCTTTTGGAAAAAATCCTCTAGACACTACATCTGCCGGGTTAAGATCCGTCGGCACGTGATGCTACTCCATTTCCCTTTTCAACTGCTGTTCTTAATTATGCGTAATTGAGATATCATGTCTGACCACACTGTCGACAAAGGTTCAGGCAGTGCATCATCCCATCCTAACTCCTCCTTCCATAAGCTCTGTAAGAATATTTTGGCTTTAGACAGGATAGGTGCTATTAAACCGAAGGGATCATAGAATCTGGCTATAGCGGACAGGACAGAGCGTTTGATGGGTGGGCCGTCTGGCATAAATTGCGAAAAATTGAATAGCAGGCTATCTGAAGTAGGATCCCATACAAGCCCCAACGCCTTCGCTATGTCCGTTCCATCATGAAACTTGAGAAGCTTCTCCCTGTCTTCCTCCGGCCGCTCATCAAGCACCATAGGCTCATTGGAGCACCATTTGCGTATGGGAAAGTGTCCTCTATTCAGGAGCTCCTTTACTTGTCGCCGGATCACAATAACTTCTTCAATTGTGTCACCACCAGACATGAGGTCGTCCGCGTAGAAATCCCTTCTTAGTCCTATAAGAAATGATGCCTCCTCGTCGTACGACAGCTGGTGCATGGCAAGAAATGCCAAGAAAGCGGTGGGCTTTGTTCCATACGTCACGGGCTTATACACCTTGATTTCATCAGTAGGAGCTTCGCGCCAAAGAATGCATTGCAGGTATTCATCCGGGTTAGACATCCGTACACAGCGATACATCTTGCAAATGTCTCCACAAAGTGCAATCTTGAAGAACCTTAACCGAACCAGTGTGTTTAATATTTTTGGCTGAATGGTTGGACCCGCCATCAACAAGTTATTGAGAGAACGCCCGGATGTGGTCTTTGCGGATCCATCGAAGATAAAACCAAGCTTCGTGCTGCTGCTGTTGAGTTTTTGAACGCAATGATGCGGCAAGAAAAACTGCGCCAATTTCTGTGTGTTAGAGGCCAACGAAATGTGCCCTAAGTCTAGATATTCCTGAAGGAGCGCGCTATACTGAGCCTTTAGTGACGGATTTCTTAGCAACTTTGTCTCAAGACCTTCGAATCGACGAAGAGCGATACAGAATGAGTCGACAGGGGCCTCAAAACCAGCAGAAGCCAAGAGCCGAACAGAATATTGACCATTTTCCAGACGAACACAGTTGTCCTTGAACAATCGCTCGCAGAGTGTATCCTCACTTGATAAAACTGCCTCCCATGAGTAACACTTTTCAACCTCCCAAAAATTAATGTTGCAATGCGGCTGATAGTCAGTGATGACCTTAGTAACAACCGCCGTGAAAGAAGACTTCCACTGCCTTATCAGAGCTGAGCGACGATTCTCCGATGCCAGATATCGAAATGGGCGAATGACGATGATTTAGTTGTAGATGGCCAGCTAGACGGGACGTTATGAAATTGAGCTGATATGCAGAATCCAGAATCGTTCGACAGGGAACCAGCGTTCCAGCTCGATTCTTAACAAAAACGATGGCTTTAGCTAGCAACACGTAATTGTTTGGGAAACTGGCAACAGGTGGAGGGTGAGGTGAGCATGCAATTAATGCGGGTGTTTGATTTTGAGGCACGCTTACCCCTACCGTGGCTGGTGAGGATACAAACGGGCTTTGCGATATATGGAGCAATGTATGATGCTTCATTTGACATTGCTAACAATTTCCAGCCTTGCACTGCTGCAACCCATGACCCTTGCGCAAACAATTGAGGCAGAAATGCATTTTCTTTGCTTCCTTGTCGCGCAAGGTAGGTACCAAATTCCAAAAAATACTGCATTTGGTTACGTCACAAAACAGGCATTCAGAGATATAAGAGGTAGTAGACGAGGCAATAAGGACATTTTGATTAGGATTTTGCTTGCTTTTTCCCACCTGATGGCTTGATGTTGGGGTTACCAACGCATTTTCCACATTCTCCATTACCCGGCAGCGCCTTTCCAGAAATGAAGTCATGGTGCTCCAATTCGACAGCTTG
Source organism: Drosophila ambigua (assembly GCA_018150905.1). Classification (NCBI taxonomy): domain Eukaryota; kingdom Metazoa; phylum Arthropoda; class Insecta; order Diptera; family Drosophilidae; genus Drosophila; species Drosophila ambigua. The sequence continues at coordinate 54,625 of JAECWS010000103.1, forward strand.
TTGATCGGCAAGACTTCTTCCCATTTTTCCCGGGTCTTGGAAGCCATCTTCTGTGCTACGATGTGAATGAGAAGTCCATCTAAAATTTCCTCTGTTGATGCCCATCTCAACACCACGTAGCACAAATATCGCCGTTACGTGTGTCTGGAAATAAAGGAGCTTGTTGTCGAAACGATTAGTAAGTAATTGTAAAGCTTTTGCATAGTTCGCATCGGATATTTCGAGGGAACGTAGATACTGGAATTTTTTCAAATTACTTAGCTCCTACTCATTGTCCACCACAGATGAAAGCAACAAGAAATCTGGCCAGTCTGCGTAGTCTCCACTGAAGCGCGTCAATACCAGATACGGCAGCCTTGACCTCCGAGATGAAGTGTTGAACGGAGCATCTCCCGAAAAATGATGAGGCATGGCCTTGTCCAACTGCCTCTGCTGTGCAGCCAACTCGCGATTTGGTTTGGCATCCATCTCTAAATAAACCGCCGTGAAATCGGACCGCACGTCGCCGTCGAGCACTATCAGATCGAGCCTTTCTAAGGTGGTCTGTGCAATGTTGAAATCAGCGTACATTGTTTCATTATGCTTTATTCGCGCGTGTAGATCAGCCTCGTCAAACTGAATTATAGAGTCATCGGTAATAAATGTGTTAATAGCCACGAGTTGGCGCTGAATCGACTTTGCTTTGGCTCTGTAAAAATCTACCTCACTAGGGGCAGAAGGCAAAGCATTACCAATATTATGGTTTTCTGCCATTTTATTAGCGTCAGAAGAAGTTCACAACCAAATCAGGGATACTAATTAAGTCAAAGGCAAAAAATAACACCCTGTATGCGTGGGCCAGCTGAAGATCAAGCGACGAAAGCCCAATGGTTAGATTTTAGTTCTTCTTTTGCCTTAGCTTCTCAGGGCTTTGCACTGCGCTTGAACAACTAACACACGCGCAACAAAAACCGTTTCTGATCGGGGTGCTTGCACTCAGTTATGAGACCAATGTCCACATATATATAGAAATGTATATAGGCTTTTTAAAAACGAAATTTTCACTGAACTACAGCCAACTGCTGGTAGTTGCACGATGTAGCAATCACTGCTTTGTATATGCTTGCGCGGAAATGCGTGTGTTTTGTGTGTTTGGAACCGAATTGTGCACAAACAGCTAGATCGCGAATAATCAATTTCCTGAACGATATAGGCATGTTGAATATTATAGACCGTGGTACAGGCTCCGATCACGTTGGGGTCACTTAAATGTTTAGAGGAGGATATCGAAATATATCACCTTGCCGAACATAGATATAAAAACGAGGAATTTGCTTTCTATATATTTTATACGTTTTAATTCTGCTTGTGGTCGGAGCTGCACTACCTTAATCTGCGCTCAGAAACTGCAGCAGCAGCCAAAGCTCAGCAAGGGCGCAAGCTTTAGCGCGAGAGAGCTAACAGAGTGATTGACAATAACAAAACATAGTACAACAAACAATTATGCTCGGTGGCATTTACCTAATGCTATGCATTATAATTATTGGCCGGTCTGCTCCGAACAATACTCGTGATGTTGGATAATTTCAACAATTTTGCAAAAGGCTTCATCATACCCAGTTGATGAGACCGTTTTTCAAATCTTATACTTGGTTTCTTCCGTTTTCTTATAAAGTGGAACAAATAACAAAACACTCTAACAAAACATCCCTCGATGACATCTAGCAAGTCCGAAGTTTCAACATGAGCGGTCAGCCCGACCGGGTACTTCCTCTTCTCCAGCTCAACATTTTCTGAAGGCTGAGGTTTTTTTGGCCAGTTCTCTTCTGTGGTCCTTATGGTCCTTCAAACCAGATTGACTGGACGATTTGTTTGACGTCACAACCTCTTGACACAATATCTGCTGGGTTCTGTATTGTAGGAACATGCCGACACGTAGCTTCATCGAATCACTCTTGATTCTCAGCCACGATTTTCGGAACGAACGTCGAACGTAGATGGATGCGACCGAATCCAGTTTTGAGCTACTTTTGACTTTGTAATCAACGATATTTTTAAACCTTCTGAGTTCTGCTACGTATATAGACGCACGCTCCATAGGCTTTGCGTCAGCAAAGACATGTATCTGGACCGGTGACATCGGATCGGAATACACAAACCGAGGTATGGAGATCTCTTCCAATTGAGACAGTGTATTTTTCAACATATTCCATGATGTTTCCAAATGGATCGCAATCGACTCATCCTAATCTAGTTTGTTAAGCCAAAGCACCTGCAATAGGATCTTGGCCCTTTATGATGATAGATCCTAGCAATCCAAGTGGGTTGAAGAACTTCGATGTCACCGACAGGATGTTGTCAATTTTTAACTGAAAGGCACTTAGTCGATTCTGAATCCGATAAGTCAAACCCAACGGTCTGAAGAACCTAAGATACTTCAGACTTATTTGCCCTTAGCTCCTATACGCATGCAGCACCAGTCAACATGTCATCAACGTAAAAGTCGGACCCAATAACGTCAGCAGCTTTAGGGAATGATAGCTTTGAAGACTCACTCAACCTTTTTAAATACCGCATAGCCAAAAAGGGGGCTGGTCCAGTCCCATAAGTCACGGTGTTAAGCTTATATAATCTCAAGGATTCAGATGAGACCCATCTCCACACTATTATCTGACACAGCCTATCCGCCTATTCACCATCACTTGGCGATACATCTTTTTCACATCGACAGTAAGGCGAACATATGCAGATGAAAGCGGAGCTTCTTTGAGTATAATTGCTCTTGAATGGTCGGTCCGACCGTCAGAATCTCATTCAAGGCCACCGAGAGGAAGTCTTCGACGACGTATCGAACACGGTGCGAAGATCAGGCGAAATAATTTTCTTTGGAGATGGCATTTCTTCCAGTTACCAGAATTTTTGCAAGGTCCTATCAATGGAAACTAATAACTTTTCACAGCAACTCAAACAGTTTTTAGTTTGAGGTTCAGAACTCTTGGAAACATATTTTCCCGAAACAACCCAGCCAAGAAGGGTAGTGTTGGATAGTCTTGCTTGATTTGACCAACAGCTAATAACTCAAAGAATCATTAAGCTCCAATCAGCATGTCTATTCTTTGGGGCTTGTAGAAATAGGGATCTACCAGTGGTGGGTTTTCTGAGATTTTCCAATCAGTTACATTAACTGACTGGTCTGGTTGAAAACCTGAAATTGATTTCAGGACCCAAAAATCAAAGGAGAAATCACTACCATTTATTCGTTACTTCACCACAGTGTGTATTTTATTCTTTACTTGAGAATTGGATTCACTAATACCAAGCAAGGTAATACACGACTCCTCCCTACGGTTCTGTAAGCGGTTGACATTATGACGTTTGCTTGGAATCCAGAGTCAAGGAGAGCTCTGGCCAAGATGTGTTCACCGTTTTTTGGTTGTAGCCATGTAGCCAAAATCACTAGTCCAACGAAGTCGCATGCAGAGCATGAGAGGCGGAAGGATGATCCTGATTTAAAGGAGGAGACGAACTCTCTGGGGGTGGCGGCAACGAGAGACTATTATCAGTCACTATGTATCGATGCAACAATGTGTGATGTGAGCGGCCACATATTCGACATTTGGCGACCTTGCATCTAACAACAGTGTGACTCTTTTGCAGAAAATTAATAGATAAGGATGCAGCCTTTGGGATCTAAACCGTGAAAATGGCGTATAGTTGGCTGCTACATGTTCTCCCGAAAAGCAATAGCTGCATGTTCGCTTAGCTCTACTAATGGGGGAAATGTAAGAATATGCAAATTAACTGCGACTGTGCGACTTGCTTGGCATGACTTTTCCATGGCCTTTGAACGGTGACTTGGAACGCCTTTATTGTTCCAGGCCAATACAATTTTGAAACTCCGGATATTTACCACAAAATTTTGGTAGGGCCAAGTCGAGCACGAGTTGCCACCTCCGGGACTGCCATCCGTCGCGACGCAAATATGGACGGCGACACACCCAGAAGAGGCAGGGAGCAAGGTAGCCCTGCTAGCACGGAAAATACGAAAAAGAAGAAGGTGCCCAAAAGTCCACAGGCGTTGGCCTGTCCTCGAGATTATAGAGAGGACACCGGCAGCGCGGTACATTAACCAGACTATGGACTATGGACTCTATAGTAATCCTCAAAGAGTTGGACTGGTCAATATGCGTGAGGATTCAAGAGGAGCTGCGCAACGTCCACACACCACAGATGATGGACCAACAGACATCCCCGTTCGTAGGCAAGATAACGGAGGCATCGACTCAAACTGAAGAAGCACCGCAGGCAGAGGCATGGTCTACCGTCAGAAGCAGCGGTTGTACGACCAACCAGACCCAGAGAGTTTACAGCCCATCCGCCCAAGCGTAATAGGCCAGACGCTATTATAATTGCCACAACAGGAGACCTTTCCTACAGCGATATTCTCAGGATAGCCACCAGGACAGATAACGGAAAGCTGAAGGAAGTCGGCAACAACGACGACAGAGTCCAACGGACAGCAAAGGGAGCAATCTTGCTAGAGCTTAATGGTGCCCTACAAGAAAACACAGCCCAGGTAATCGAGGACTTAAGCCAGGTGCTTGCTTCTCAGGCAGGCGACCGGGCAGTAGTAAGCGAAGCATTTGTCGAGATCCGCTACATAGATGACCTAGCAATGAAGGAAGAGATCGCCGAGGCACTGTCTGCACATTTGGAGCATCCGGTGGACGTAGGAAGCATCAGGGCGTTCCAACCCCCAAGCTGAATCTATTCTTCTGCAACACCGCTGTCTTTGGGAAAACAGCGTGGGGACTCAGCAGCGCATACACGGCTAGTGATCACTACGCTATCTTCTGCAGCATCCAGGCCCACACACAAAGGACAGCTCTCCAACCAAGGATGACCTCCAATGCCAGAACCCTCGGGACTGACATCTTCTTGTCAGATCTGAGCATACCTGATGCCCTGGGAACCGCAGAGGACAGCGCAACGAATCTCATCGGCGCACTGACAACGGCATGTAGGGCAAGCACAAGGCAGCAAAGAAGCCACTCTCGCCACCGCGAGCCGGTCTTTTGGTGGAGCATGGAGATTTCCGAGGCTCGAAGCGAATGCATTCGTGCTAGAAGACGCCAAACTCACGCTAGAATGCCCTAGCATTTATGTCTCCTGAGTACGCAGCGAAACGCCATGCTTTTAAAAGGATCATCAGAGAAAGCAAGAGGAAGTACTTCCTGGAGCTGTGCGACTCCTGGGGCCTTGCCCACAATGTGATAGTCAAGAAGCTTAACGCGGTGAAGCCCTTTACCACGGCTGACCCCGTTAAAATGAAAACCATCGTCGAAAGCCTCTTCCCTACCGTCGACCCATCTGCCAGCTCGTCGCTAACTCCGTATCGCCACATCGGATGAAGCGACATAACGGCGAACGAAATCCTGGTAATCGTCGGTATTCGCATAGGCTTTCAGCTTGTGCCTTCGTGAAGGTGTCTTCCCAACGCCTTGGAAGCTCCAGAGTCTAGTCCTGCTGCCTAAGACTCAAAAGCCTCCAGAGTACCCCTCGACGTACAGGCCCATCGACAACGTGGGCAAAGCACTAGAGCGTTGCATTTGCATCTGCATAGTGACTGAAATTGCGTTAAGAGCATTGGAGGGCCTCCGGTGGCGTGAAGCTCCAAGCTGAAATTGCGCAGTCAGGTGACCTGTCCCCCATGCAGTTCGGCTTCAGGAAGGCAAGATGGACAGCTGACGCGATCCGCATAGTGGAGGGCCTCAGGTGGCTTGGAAGGCGGAGCAGTACTGCCTCGTCACATTGGATGCTGTGCTCGTAGCAGCCAACAAGAAGGCAGCAGTCCTAGGCAGGGACCTGTTACGCATGATGCTGAACACGAGGGGGCCCAAAGAAGGCCCTTATTGGTCCCGAGTATCTGAGGGAGCTAAGAGACTTGCAGCGGCTGCGCAACGCCGTAGAACGAAGTCTATATCGACCAGCCAGTCCAATGCTTCGCGGCAGTCCCGCAGGTTTCTGGCACCACCCACCTTTTTCACCCTTAGTTATAATATTTCTTCCATCAACTGTTACCCAATAATAAATGATCAGAATAAAAAAAACAATAAGGAACGTGTTAGTCGCTTCTCGGGACGCGACTCTACTTATACCCGCACTCAGTCAGTATATACATGTAAGTTGTTATTTAGGTATAGTTTCATTGATATTATATCGCGGTGCACAGGTAAAAGTAAGAATAGTTTGGCTTCTGTAACTGTTTGATATCGGCTGATTTCTGCTGCTGCTGTTCAACGCTACATCCGTCTGCTTCGGTTGTCTTCTATCTACTCCTTCTGCTGATCTTCCTCTCTGCTGTCTTCTTCTCTGCCTTTTCTGCTTCCCTGCTGTTGTTTCTCGTTCTGCTGTTCATCTACTGTTACCGCTGCTGCTCTGCTTTCACTGCTGTTAACCAATGCTCTTCCAGCTGTGAATTGTGTTCTACGTATGGCCACGAGATCTCCGACTTTGTATCCGTACTCGCATTTCCGCTTTTTATCGAATTGTTCCTTGTATCTGTTATGGGCCTGCTGAATGTTTTCTTTTGCTTCTTGTCGCATCTTTTGTCTTTCGTCGTCAAAATGATCAACCATCTCCTTTTCTATTAGCTGAAGTATATCGCTATCTGGTCCACAACGCATTTTTACACCAATCATCAGCTCAAATGGACAACGCTTTGTAGATCCATGAACAGTGCTATTAATAGCCCTCTGAACTCGGGGTACGAACTTATACCATCTCCCAGGTTCCTCCGACGACAATTTTGAAATATTGCTCAGAATATCATCCCTGATTTCGGTCGACGGAAAATTTAGCGCATCTGAGTACAAGGCTTAAACAATCACAAAACGGAGTAGCCGTATGGCATAAACTTTGCCCACTTTGGTCACACTGGGCAGCGGGCGGAATATATGGCACTTTCGGTCGACGGAGCGTCTGAGTACACTAGGCTATAACTTGTGATTACGTAGTGTAGAAACGTAAAAACTGGTATTACAACAACATATGGTATTACAAGTAAAGACTATGACAAAGAATTAGGCAGAACGAAGAGCCCTTTCACATTGTCGATCATCCAACATCGATTTCTGGGATAGTCCGTAAGGTTTTGCCATTCCGAAAATGTCCCAGTTAATCCACCATCCATATGGGATGTTCCTTAAATGGCTCTTGACAAATGTGAAACTCCGATTCCCACTAGCACCATCAACTTTCCACAATCCATGCAAAAACGGATGAATGAGCATAAAAAAACAAAGATTTGTACGAGAAATGTTATTGTTGATTAAGCAAGAATGGATACTTTTTTCATCATAACATAACAGCTCCCCTGCTGGCTTTGCGAAAGCGTAGTGCACGCAAAATGTGTAGGGATCTCGGGCCGTGTAGGAGACGCCATTTCACAAAAAAACGGCCTGCATTATAGTCGTGAGGAAATCCGTGCTGTGGAAAACGACATGCGTTCGTTCATGAGGCAGACGCGGAGTGGCTTCAAAGAGCTGATCGTGGGCTTTAAACAGCAATATGACTGCCTCATGTCCACCGGCATCTGATAAACTTACTCCAACCACTCCCGTAGTGCAGCAGTTGATTACGTTTGCTACTCCAGGGGCAACGATCGCTGCTGGTGATGCAGATTCGGGAGCCGAATGCGTCACTTCGGAGAGTATGCAGGTAGACACGTCTGTAGCGTCCGTGTCCGTCGAGTCCGCACCCAACTCCTTAATTATCCCATCAGTTTCGCTCCCACCAGCTAATAGATATCCAGAACCACCGGATACTGGCATCATAGGTACTAGGCCTGTGGTGCCAAAACCACTGGTTGGGAGTCCCACTAAAGCGACAAGTTTTTGTCTCGCGGCTAGCCCCTGACCACACATCCAATGATGTGACCGCTTTTATACAAAGCAAAATAAAAGCCGTTGACTTAAAGGTGGAAAAGTTCAACTTTTCTTACGCCAGGGAGATATCTTCCTTTAAGATAAGCGTCTCCCCGACTCATTTTGACACCATTTGTTCCGCCAAGTTTTGGCCGGAGTATTTGGTAGTTGAAGAGTTTAAGGCTAAGAAAAAGAATAGGCCCCCCATAACTCTTCCTAGTAGTCAGACCAGTGCTCCATCTTTACCCTCATCTTCCACCGCAACTTCTACCCATCCAAAAAACTAACTTCCTCTCTTTTAATTACCTACCAGAATGCTAGAGGCTTGCGTAGTAAGCTCAGCACTCTTTTTCTTGAGAGTCTCGCATTTTCGTCCCATGTTATTGTGTTTACTGAGACTTGGTTAAAGCCGGACATTCTTAGTTCTGAAGTTTTGGCAAGTCGGTACACAATTTTTAGAAATGACCGTTCGTCTTGGCGTGGAGGTGGGGTTCTCATTGCAGTGGACTCAAACTTCACGTCGGAACATTTCATGGTACAGGTTCAACAAGACCTGGAACCTCGTATATTCCACCTTCCTCGGATATCTTAATATACGAGCATCACCTGTCCGCTTTAAAAACTATTTCTTCCTCGCTATTAGATAAAGACCATATGATAGTTCTTGGTGATTTCAATTTGCCAGGTGCTGTGTGGTCTTCGGTAAACGAGTCTAATAACCTTGTGCCCATGTCACGGCATGACTTTATCGACGGCTTGCTAGACCTATCCCTGTCTCAAGTCAACCATGTGAAAAATTCCTTGGGTCGATTGCTTGATCTGTGCTTTGTCACGGATCCGACCATAGGGTTGCTAACCGGAACCCTTCCGCTCACTATACCTGAAGACTCCTACCATCCTACATTCGAAGTGTTGGTCGATATTCGGCCTATATAATAGCTAGGCTATCTAAACGTGTCCGCTGCTTTCGTAAAGCCGAGTTTACGAAGCTTAATAACCTCATTAGTGATTTTGAATGGTCCGCTCTGTACTTGTGCACTGACGTTATGAAAGGCACAAACATTTTTTACAATGTACTTGACACATTTTTTGATTCTTGTGTCCCACTTTCTTGTCCGGTTAGATCTGGAAAGCCTCCTTGGTTTACCAAAGAGTTGTCCAGTCTAAAAAACTTAAAATCAAGACTTTATAACAAATTTCGAGAAGTTGGTTCTCCCTCTCTTTCTCACTATGTAATAGCTCGGTCAAATTTCTCCGTTCTTAACGCTCAATGCTGTAAAAACTACCTATCTCGATGCAGGATACGATTTTCACAGGACCCTAAACAGGTTTACAGCTTCGTAAATAGTAAGCGTAGAACGTCCGAACATCCATCCTCGAATCGAATGGGTAGGGTTGAGATGGATTTCTAGCTACCTTCTTTTCTCAATATGTCAGCAAACAATGATCAGGCAATTGCCGATCTTTTTGCCAAATTTTTCCAGACAACCTATTCCTATGAAAGCTACTCTGGTCAGCCGTATCCATACAGCTTACCAAGGTCGAATGGCATCTTCAGCCCCTTGTTAAATGAAAGCTCACTGCTTCATGATCTTCGACTAGTTAAGCCGGTGTTTTCACCAGGTCCCGACGGAGTTCCCGGCTGTGTACTTCGGTACTGTGCCGACGTTCTGTGTGGACCCTTGTTTAAACTATTCACCCTATCCATTAACTCTTCATGCTTCCCCCCCATCTGGAAGGAATCTTTTATTATCCCGCTCCATAAGAAAAGTCGCAAGTCTGATGCAAATAATTATAGAGGTATATCTAAGTTATCCGCTATTCCTAAAATGTTTAAAAATTTTAACTCCGCACTTGCAACATCTCTGCAAATCTCTTATATATCCGTCCCAGCATGGATTTATAAAGCGACGATCAACTACCACAAATTTATTAGAGTTTACCCCCTTTATCATTAAAGGCTTTCAAGGTAACTTGCAGACGGATGTCATTTACACTGATTTCAGTAAAGCATTCGATTCTGTAAACTATTCCCTTTTAGCACAAAAACTTGACCTTTTAGGGTTTCTACCTAATCTTTTGAGATGGATTTCTAGCTACCTTCGTTCTAGGTCTCAAAGAGTCCTCTTCAAAAACTCCTTCTCTTCACCTGTTAAGGTTACTTCTGGAGTACCACAGGGCAGCCATCTAGGCCCCTTACTATTCACACTCTTTATTAATGATCTGCCTTCAGTATTAACAAACTCTCGAGTACTCGAGTATGCGGATGATGTTAAACTTTGTGTCCAGGATAAGGACATTTCATTTCACTCTCGCTTGCAATCCGATCTCAATAACTTTCAATCATGGTGTTGTGCAAATATGTTACACCTAAATGCCTCGAAATGCAAAGTAATGACATTTCATCGCTCCAGCCCCCTTTTGGCTCCTTATAGCCTCTGCGGTGGTCTTCTCTCTTGAGAAGTCGTAGGAAAATGCTTGGTGTGATTTTTATGCACAACCTGATCAAGGGTGACGTAGATAGCCCTGACTTTCTGAGCCGCATAAACTTTACGATTCCTGTTAGATCTACTAGAAACTTAATTCCTTTGTTCCTTCCGCGTTGTAGATCGAATTATTCCTTGCACGAACCATTTAAGGTCCTTTGCTCGGACTTCAATTCCCTCTACCACATAATATCCAATACTAATTCCCTTCCTCTTCTTAAATTACTAATACTAACATACCTCTCCCGTAATTAGTACTAGTTTTTAGCTATCTGTGCATGTGTTGTTTTTAGTTCTAATTTTCCTCGAATTTTAGTCTAACACCTATCTTTCCTGCATGCTCGCGTCCGGTTCGGTAACACGCGTCGCGCGTCATGCGGCAGCGCCCCTCGGTCGGTTGAGGAGGGGCTGCGTTTCTGCCTGGGTTCCGCGCGTAACAGGCTTCGGCTTGGTGTCGCATGGGCCACTTGATGGTGCAGTCATTGCATATCCACGTCCGGTTCTGAACTCATTGCGACAAGCTTCACCTCTCCCAACCAAAAGTACGAAAAACGCTACCGGAGCGTTAATACAGGCTATGCTTAGTCGCTTTTTGCAAATAAACGCTTTTACAGCGTCTGCTTCGCGTTTGTTGTGGATCCAAACCTTAAGCAGCCAAATCGAACCAAAACGAGCAAAATGCATTAATACCATTTGATTGTATAATTATTGGTTATAAACATCTCAATTCAATCTTGGTGTTTCGTTGTGCTATACAAAAGTATATTCTACAGAAAACACATAACTTTATACTTTATAATCTTTATACCAACAAGCTAAAAGTACACCCAAGCAATACATTGCACAATTCAATGACTACACATAACTATCTTAAAACATATATTAACAATTAATCTACACACCTTGAACTGTATTTTGCAATGTGTTCAATGTTTCCCGCCCTTTATTACAAGTCAAAGCAACGCTGACTTTGAAAACACAAAAAAAATTAGGTTTGTTTCTTAAAAAATTTTTAAAATAAGTCTTATTCTATCTAGTTATTAAAGCATATAAAAATTAAAACCGCATTAAAATATTCAACACAAACAAAACACAAAAATTACATTTTTGCAAAAAATGTTCTACTTTTTCCCCACAGTGCGATGGCCAAATTACTAACTATACAGTATATAGATCAGGGGTGGGCACACAGACTCACACATTTTTTTGGTGCGTTTGTGTGTGTTGGAAGCTGCCGAGCTTTTTCAGCAACTCTGACTCCACATTTACAAATAATTTAATCCGTTGGTAAAGTTTACAAATGTTTTTTATTTCTCGACGGGTTACAAGGGGTTGAGGCCGTGGCCGTGAACTACGATTCGATGCGTTCGACAAATATTTTGGACTGACACGAGAACAGGGCGAAGCAATGCACTATAAGCAGTAATCACATATGTGCGTGGGTATGGGAGCGTACTGAGAGAGCGATTTTCAGTATAAGAGATGATGTGTGACTATGTGATATTAATTTCTTAAGAACTATTAACGGCTGCTGCTCCGAACAGTTTGCGAAGACAACAGACACCAAGCCAATTTATTTATCTGTCGCTGCGAAAGCCGAGCAATTGTGCATAGGGCACAAGAATGCTTCTCCGCCGCTGAGGCAGGCGAGCAGAATATGAAGCCGTTTGTACATCTCTGCCGCTACGTCAGCAGGGCAGACTAACGAAACCACACGAAGTCTTTACGCTGTACGTGTGCCGACTGCGCTACCCGAAATTTGTTCCTATGCAAAGTGCATACGACGCTGCCGACCGCTGATATAGATGTTCAAGTTCATATAACGAATTTGTCGCAGATGAGATCTTTGCGGACGGCCTACACACTTCGCCTTGTGTCGTCACGTTCGGATCGAACCGAACTCGACTGCAACCTAGCAGGTTACGTTAGTCCCACGTATTCTCACGTACTGTGCGTGTATGGGCTATAGGTTTTACTTGTCCCATTTTTCGTTAAATTTTGCTTCTGAGCTTACTAGGTGGGGTAAAAACCTCCTTTTCAGTTTCAATTTTTATTCAATTTATTCCGTTTTTAGTACGCTACATTTATTCCAGAGATTTTTAAATATTTGTATTCCGCCCGTACGATAATTTTCGGAAAGGTCTTCAAAATATTTCTCCTCGGCGTTGATGATCTCCTCGTGTGAGCTAAGTTTGTTATTAATGAGCCGTCTTTTGATATTTGGGATGGGATAATAACACTAGTCAACACTAGAATTAAACTGTTGCCAAAAAAAACGTTTTCTTATAGATTTCGGGGCTTACAAAATTTTTTTTTTTTTTTTAATTTTTTAAAATTGGTATTTTTTAATGTTGTTTTTCAGAGGTAGTGCTTCTATTTTTCACATAACTCAAGTATCTTATATCTTGCAGCATTAAACTTTGCAGTTCAAAAAAGCTGTTGTTGGATCGAGGAGCGTTTTCCTCAATATAGTTGTTCAAGGGGGCGTGTCAATCTCCAGTGAGCTAATTAAAATCGATGCTAAGAAATTTGCTGGAATCCAAGAATAATCCGAAAGTCGAGGGGGTTCAGTTGAGTACTAGCCAATAACTATTTATTCGGTTTCTAAATTCATGAGCACTGAACATAAGCGGGCTTCTAATATGGTGAATTCAATTAAAAATTTAATACAAGAGCGTAACAAAAGAGTAAGAATGAGCATAAGGTACTACAACGTAGCGGTCCAAATTTGACAACTTGACGTTTTCGAGGGATCTCTCAGGCAACGAAGGCAATGATTCGCCAACCAAGAGGTGACCAGCCGTAAGAGCGTTGAAGTTGTTCGGGTCTGACGAGAGTGGCGATATCGGGCGCGAATTGAGGATCGCTTCTATCTCCACTACGACGGTGCTCAGTTTTCAAACGTAAACCTTGTGTTTGCCAATGTTCGATTCAAGAGCCCTTTCGAACTCTTGACGGCCGCTTCCGAAAGGCCTCCGAAGTAAGGTGCCCTGGGAGGAATAAAGTGGAAATTAATCAAATCTGTGGCGCCTTTTTGAACATAAACTTTTTGAGTTCGAGCAGTTGATTTGATGCCCCGACAAAAATTAGTGAAATGCCATCCGTTCCAAAGCATTCAAGAACGCTTTCGTTGATAAGTCCGAGACTACTTCGATGTGAACGGCCTTGGAGAGAAGGCAAACGAACACGGCCAAGTACGATTTTGTAGGCCCCATTTCTCAAATACGTAGATAGGTATTAATGGGTCAACAAAAATCCACTCCACAGCGTTCAAACGGTCGGGCAGGAGAGAGTCGAGACGGTGCATCTTTGGTCTGTAGCGAACACAGTGTACACAGGAGCGGACTATTCGATGTGCCAAGTCTCTGGCGTTAATAGTCCAGTATTCCAAACGAATGAGAGCTACTAAGGCCTTAGGTCCTGCGTGATAGTTGCAAATATGCAAGTGACGAATATAATTCCCAAAAAGTTTAGACGGGTTAGGCAATCGTCCACCAACCTTGACGAGCTCAAATCCATTTACGAGTTCTAAAAAGGGAGTAAGAAACTTCAAGCTTCTCTTCAATGGTTTTTGCTTCTGAAGTAATCGAATATCTTGGTTGAAATGAGTTTGTTGAATGTTCCAGTGCGAAGCAAAACGAAGCTCATCTGGTGTCGGTGAGGATGTGGTAGGCGTCTATTGCTTCCGACATCTCCTTATGAACCTTACCATCCAGGCAATGAGACGAAGACTATGACGAGTCCTCCAGCAGAAATAAAGGAATAGAAAATCATGTCAATTTGATAAGCTCGCTAACGTTGCAGCCTCGCGACAGAAGATCAGCTGGATTTTGATATGTTGGTACGTAGCGCCACTTCCCAGCAGACGTCATCTCCTGAATGTCAGAAACCCTATTCCCAACAAAGGTCGATAAAGTGATTGAGTCTTGTTGCAGCCAATGCAATATGAGCTGTGAGTCGCTCCAAAAATATGACGTGATGTTGTGATCAGAGAATATATCCTTGATTTTGTAGGAAAGCTGAGACAGCAAATGTGCGGCGCATAGTTCAAGCTTCGGAAGAGACTGTTTCTTCACTGGCGCTACTCTCGACTTAGACGTGAACAATTTCACTGCAACCTGTCCTAGCGAATTCTCAGTGCGCACATAAATACAGCAGCCGTATGCCCGAATCGAGGCGTCGCAAAATCCATGCAGTTAAATAGTCCTGGCGTCGGGTTGCAAACAAAACCGCGGTACCGATAGTGACGAGAGTAAATTCAATGACTCCAAACAGTTGCTCCATGCATTGCTTAGAGTCTGTGGAATAGACTCGTCCCAATCCAGTTTCAACAGCCACAACTCCTGAAGAATAATCTTAGCGACGATGACTAGAGGCGACAACAGACCGATTGGACCGAATAACGATGATGCAGTGGATAAGATTGTTCGTTTTGTGGTGGTGACAAAGATTTCCTTGGGAGTGAAGGTAAAGCTAAATACATAAATTTGTTGATGCCACGTTACGCCGAGTGTGTTACTACTCTCATTCTCTGATGTGTTTAGTTCTTTAATAGAGTCATCTTCCATCACGCCTGGATGATTGGAATGCCATTTGCATAAGGGAAACTGACCATAAGCGATGGTAGCTGTGTTTTCTGTTTTGAATTTAAGAAGAGTTTCTATTTCATCAGCCCCTCCCAGAAGATCATCAACATAAAACGCCTTTTTAACAGCCGCAGCTCCTACGAGTTGCGAGGTATGGGGCGGACGCGGTCCCATATGTTACGGTAACATAAGTTAAGTTTGGATTCGGTACCATGGAAATGTGACCAAGACTTTCATATTCCTGCATAAACGCTCTGCGAGCGAATCTCCGGTAAACGAGCAAGACGTCTCTCAATGGCAAAAAATCGATTCCGAGCTGAATTTCCAAGACAGTTTGGGTCTTCTTGGAATGGCAAGCGCACGACAATTCGCCCACTGGCATCCTTCCTCGTTGTATCCCTATAGGGTTCCTCACAGCGACGATGAGTTGGGAGACTTTTAGCTCTTGAATCGCCGATTAAGTCAACCTTCCATAACTGCTGTAAGTTTTTGTCGATCGACTCTTCTATAGTACCAAGCACAACGATGGCTGTATATTCTGTTGGCGTTGGTACATCCCAGCAAAAACCCAACCGAACAGAGTCTTCTGAAACGTGGGGAGATTGGGACCAATGCGAATCTGGCCAACAGCAAGAGCTCCATAGAAGGCTTCGGTTCCCAATAACAAATCAATGCGCCTAGACCTAAAGAACGATTCATCTGCCAGTGGAGTATTGGCAGGTATGTTCCAATTTTATATGTCGATCTCACTATCTGGCTGGTAGGCAATGTGAGAGGTTATTCCGAACTGGAGAGTTAGCTGATAGCCAGATGTGCGTGACTTAATAGAAGTCGTCGTACGAGCCTTCAGGTTAGTAAGGGACTCTCCGATACTGCGGATTCCGATGTGGTGCTTTTCACGACGAAGGCGAAGTTTTTGAGCGAAGTTCCCGGTTACAAAATTAACCTGCGAACACGAATCGAGCAATGCTCTACCAAGTTTGTATTCACCTGAGACATCCTTGACCAATACCATCGCTGTCGCTAACAGTATCTGATCCTCTGCTGCTATTTCCATGTGTGAATGAGACGCTGCTTGATGAGACTGACTAGCAGTAGGTGGCCAGGAAGGTAGCGATGATTGTGTTTCTTGTGCTGGAGTTGAGGTTTGTCCTTCTGACGATTGTGGTGTTTGTTGCGGCTGAGAGTGATGCAAGGTTGAATGATGATTCCGATTTCAGGTACGGCAACGATGAGTCGATGATCATTGAGCCACTCTATGGCCGTTTCCAAGACAATTGATGCAGAGACCGAGGAGTTTCACATTATCGAACCGTTGATTGTTGAACTGCGAACAGTTCGTGATTTAATGACCAGAACTAGAACAAAAGGTACAAGACGAATTAGTAATGGCAAACGATGAGATTGTATGGTGATTTGAATGACGATTAGACTTATTAGTTTGAGCCTTTCGTTGCGACGAAGTACCAGCCGAGATTCCAGATGAATGGATAAACGACAGAGGCGTTTCAACAGCTGTGTGCATTTTGGCCAGGTCGGCAGAGTCTTGTAGTCCAGCGATTCCTTCCACTTAATCCGAGTTGGCTGATCACACTTCTCCATAACTTCTCGATTCCTTCTAGAAATATAAAAGTATAATTATAATGACGTTCTTTGAGTTTTTCTAGAGGCTTCGAATAGTTTTTGCTAGCCTTATTGCTATGTAGGTATATTCCAAGTCCGCACTTCCTTCATCGTTCGGAAAAAGATAATCGACGTCAGATTGAACTTTAAAATTTTCTTGAAAAACGTTTCCAAGATGCTCAATCCATAGCGAAGCTCATCATTACAAATTGAGGTTTGCGATTTGCCTTCCACCACTGATTTAATACTAGAAATATTGCGCTTTATATTACTCCGTTGGCGTTTCAAATCTTCGAGCGTCGTCATTTTGTGGTGTAGTGTAAATTACACGCACACAGAACTAGAGATTCCAAATGCAATGCACGCAACAACAAAAAGAAGGCACCAATTCAGCAGCAGCAAGGGAACCAATTTAGAAGCGAGCGACGGCGGCAAAAAAGGGTTGAGCGCAGTTCCAGTCCAGAGAGTGAGCAAAAATTCCAACGACGGCAACGAAAGCGAAAGTGAAGCGGAGAAGTTCGAAGAGATAGATAACTGCGTTGAACGATGGACCAAAGCAGGTAGCAGCAATGCAAATGAAACGAGAGCGCAAGCGCCGTTAAACGCGATGTGGGTGATAAGCGAATGATAGAATTAAGCGAGAGCACAGCGAGAGGTTAATGAACCCGTGTTCTATCAGTTAGCTTCTGATATGATTTTCAGCAATTTCGATGGCAACTGCGACGAAACAAAATTGTAGTTGTTGCACTTGCAAATTATGTACCGACGAAACTGTTTGATGGAATATACATAAATGCGAGTAATTTAATTGTTCACAGAATTAGCACACGTGCCCCACGTTGGGCGCCAAAAAGTTTGATCGAGGAGCGTTTTCCTCAATATAGTTGTTCAAGGGGGCGTGTGTCAATCTCCAGTGAGCTAATTAAACTCGATGCGAAGAAATTTGCTGGAATCCAAGAATAATCCGAAAGTCGAGGGGGTTCAGTTGAGTACTAGCCAATGACTATTTATTCGGTTTCTAAATTCATGAGCACTGCGCATAAGCGGGCTTCTAATGTGGTGAATTCAATTACAAATTTAATACAAGAGCGTAACAAAGAGAGTAAGAATGAGCGTAAGGTACTACAACGCGAGGGTCATTTAAGTGATATTATATTATATTATGACGTTAAGAGTTTGACCGAACAGCTGTTAAATGCAGCTATAAGTCCGACCCAGACCCTTTGTATCTGCAGCTTATCGCCTGAAAGATATTAAGCATTCAAATTCAAATTTCATAATTTTTTGCGGTATATATAGAATTTATAGCTGCATATGTCAGCTTTTCAGAACTGCAAAGTTCTATGCAGGCAGATATAAGAAACTTAAGTTTTTTAAAAATTAGAGGAACTCCCTCTGAAAAAAAACAAGAAAAAAAGACCAGATTTAAAAAATTTAAAAAAAAAACCCCTCCATAAAAAAAATAATAAAGTACTACAACAATTTTTAAATCCCGAAATCTATCAGAAAAAGTTTTTTTGGTTAACAGCCTAAATAAAAAGTTCAATTTTGTCGAGTAGTGTTATTTAAATTATTGCACCTTAATTTTTCAAAATTAAGCATACTTAATAAAATGTTTCTATAAATCTTATCTGAAATCTTTACGTCCAAAACAAAAGTTAAAGAGAGATTTCGAAAATTAGAAGAAATCGGGAGTCTTGCGTTTTACAAGTGCGGGAGCGTCTTACTTTTCGTTTTGAAAAGAAAATCACACATATTTTTGTGAAAGTCAAAACTGCCTGCCTGATTAATTTGTGTTCATGTGTTTTCAGAGTATTGTCAGTAGAGCGGAGAACTGGGTGATGATGAGTTGACTTTTTAATATTATGGTAGACTAGATTTCAATTTTCAAGAAATATATTTTTGGTTTTCTTAACTAAAAACTAATACATACGATGCATCAGGAATCTTAACTTGCATAATATGCCGGATTGTTATCAAACCAAGTGTCTGGAAGGTGCATGTTAACTCAAGACAACATAAATTAAATTTGGATTTAGCCAAGAAAAATAAGACTAAAATATTGGATGTTACCGCTAGCCAATTATCTCATCAGTCACTTTCCAGCACAAATTGTAGCACTCATCAAGATAAGACTGTACGAAAAAATGAAAATTTAGATTCTAGGGTGGCTGAAACATTACCTGGTAAATTTTTTGATTCAGAGAAGTCAAATAAGTTTCACCAAGCTGATTCAAACGAAGATGAAGAGTGGATACGCTTTCAGCGAGAAATTAAAATAGCTGCTACCGTTTCTAGTACTATAGTGGCTGAAGAACAAGAAAATATCAATATTAAAAGACAACTAAAAGAAATAGATGAACAGATTGACAACTGAAAACGATTTATAAAAATAAATGATCAGAAAAATAGTCTAATCCACAAAAACGTGGCAGTACATTCGGATTAAAGTTCAAGTGACGAAGAATGCCGTGTTGATGACTTGTAAAACTGGAGAACTAAAAACTTGCATTCAAAGTACATAGTTTTTAATTTCGTACATATATATAAATATAAATATATAAGTTAACTGTTTGAGATGCCAAGCTTTTTTGGCACCTGTATTTATCCAAAAAATAAGTTCGAGTTTGATTTAAAACGTTATAATGTTTATTTATACAGGCGGCTAGCTGAAGCCAATTGCTCGCTCTTTTGCCCAACCAGATAAATGTCACAAGCGGGGGTTCAGTATGCAACCTATGCGGCGAGAGATTAGCATAGAACTAATTGGGCCACGACGGCCGATCAATCCAAAACCCGAAGCGGCAGGTGCAGAGCGCCCTTTAACAGGGAGAGCGCAGCAGCACTGCCGAACGCTGGGGACATACATAATCTTAGTTTCGAATACTCTTATACACCTAGTTACAGCTACTTTTAATATTATCACATACGCTTAAGTAGCCGCTGGCCCGAACATTAACACATAAGAAATAACATGTAAGAAATTCGGCATGAATGTTATGTGCCAGCCTAATGTTGCGCTTAAGGAAAATGAATAATCATGTGCCGCCCTAACGTGTCCGAGTCTGATACTCGATACGCTGATGCAGCAAATGTCATCGTAGCGGTCGGCGCCGTAATACCATTGGCCGCCCGCGTTCGCATGATTCTGGCGCATGTTGCATGGTCAGCATTTCCTGTTATGCGCGGCCGGCTCGCAGGCTATGTTACGGTTAGGTTTAGAAGTAAGTTTGAGTTTAAGATTTAATCAATAAACGAGCGTTCGCATCAAACTCCGACAAAAGTCGTAAAACATTTATTACATAATTATATCGTTGAGCCTTAAGGGCCAGCGAGATAGAGGGCAGTCACCCTCTCAACGTAATCTTCACCTAGTTTCCAAACGGCAACCACCACCCCCCGCCGAAAGAGCGGGCCCCGAGAACCAGATTGCTGCCACCGGAGCCGAAGCGACGGAGACCGCAGCGCGGACAATAAAACTAAAGATAATTGGCGCCCAACGGGATTTAGGATCCACGTCCCCAAGAAAAAATAACATGCAAGTAACTGTTCGGAAAAAATCAAGCTTGTAAAAGAATTTTTGTTTCCACTTCGCTGATCGTTCATGAGTTGGGACTATAGAAACAAGGTCGAATACGAGAGTGAAGATAGCCTAGACTTATTGTACCAGGCCCCAGTCAGAACTAAACAATCAATTTTGATGCAATCATAGCTAGACTTGCTTGCACATATGCGGACAAAACACCCCTACGCGTGTTACGTCAACACTTGGAAATGGTTAGGCAGGGTGAAACCGACCTAATGGAATATTATGACGAGGTCTAGAGAAAGCTCATGCTCGTCACTAACAAAGTGGTCATGACTCATAATGAGGAGGCAGCTACCATTCTCAACGAGGAAATTAAGAAGGATGCTTTACACGCATTCATAGCGGGCCTCAAGAGGCCGCTAAAATCGTTAGTTCTCTCGGCACAGCCCAAGGATTTGCCATCCGCCTTAGCTCTAGCTCGTGAGGCCGAAAATAGCATTGAGAGAAGCGCATTTGCCGCCACGTACGCAAAGGCGATCGAGGAAAAAAACCATTCAAGCGACGGCAATAGACAGGGTCATCGGGCCCAGGCCAGGCAAGGTAGAAGTCAGGAAAAGAACCCACATTTTGTGGGAAAAAGTAGTCAAAATAGGCAGCAATAGAGCGATCCTTGGCCAAAACCAAACGATAAAGAGGCCCCACAGCAAAACCAAGTGCAGCCTATGGAGGTTGACTTATCGATGTCCACGTTTAGGCAACGCACCAATTGGGGGAAACTCGTTCGTTCTCTTTCGTAGTGACCAGACGTGTTTTTGTTTTGCGCTCCGCATTTTCCTTTTGTTTAACTTAATCAGCCGGTGTTTTTGATCTATAATTTAACTTTCTAACTAACTTACACTAAAATCAACTTTTACCGCGGGTGCATGCCTAATAATTGTGTAAAAACACAACTTATTTAATTAATTTTGTGCGTCGGTTATTCGTGTGTTTGTGTCGTTGCTTTTCGTAAGTACGCTCTCTCATTACATTTAGCCGCTCTTTTGTCGTAGTTACTGCCGTCTATCACTCTCTCTATCACCTTCCTCTCAATAACTGTTCTTTCGCTCTCGCTCTTGTAACTTTTTGTGCAGTAACGCTCTCACTTATAAGCTGTTGCTGCAACCACTCTCCTCTCTCATCTTTTACCGATTTCGCTTTAAGCATTGCTCTAAGCATTTGCTCTTCACAGTGGTCTGATTGCTATTTGTTTTGAACTTTTTTTCCGAAGTAAAAAAAATAAAAGACATAAATATGGAATTTTCTGTCGCCTGTGCCAAAAAAACCTGCAAGAAGCAGATCACCCATGACCAGCCCAATATCCCCTGCTGGCTTTGCGAAAGCGTAGTGCACGCAAAATGTGTAGGGATCTCGGGCCGTGTAGGAGACGCCATTTCACAAAAAAACGGCCTGCATTATAGTTGTGAGGAATGCCGTGCTGTGGAAAACGACATGCGTTCGTTCATGAGGCAGACGCGGAGTGGCTTCAAAGAGCTGATCGTAGGCTTTAAACAGCAATATGATCAGCTCTTGGCCATGGACACTCAGTTCAGCAGTTTACAGCTGCTGGCTGAGTCTCCGAGGCGCAAGAAGTCTACTCCGCGGGACTTGCAAGTGCCGACAGCCTCATGTCCGCCGGCATCTGAAAAACCTACTCCGACCACTCCCTTAGTGCAGCAGTTGATTACGTTTGCTACTCCAAGGGTAACCATCGCTGCTGGTGATGCAGATTCGGGAGCCGAATGCGTCACTTCGCAGAGTATGCAGTTAGAAATGTCTGTAGAGTCCGTGTCCATCGAGTCCGAACCCTTAACTATCCCCAAAGTTTCGCTCCCACCAGCTAATAGATGTCCAGGACCACCGGATACTGACATCACAGGTACTAGGCCTGTGGTGCCAAAACCACTGGTAGGAGTCCCACCAAAGCGACAAGTTTTTGTCTCGCGGCTAGCCCCTGACCTCACATCCAATGATGTGACCGCTTTTATACAAAGCAAAATAAAAGCCGTCGGGGTAAAGGTGGAAAAATGTAACTTTTCTTACGCCAGGGAGATATCTTCCTTCAAGATAAGCGTCTCCCCAACTCAATTTGAAACCATTT
This sequence comes from Drosophila ambigua, assembly GCA_018150905.1. Lineage (NCBI taxonomy): Eukaryota > Metazoa > Arthropoda > Insecta > Diptera > Drosophilidae > Drosophila > Drosophila ambigua. Next base: position 76,890 of record JAECWS010000103.1, read on the forward strand.
GTTCCGCCAAGTTTTGGCCAGAGCATTTGGTGGTTAAAGAGTTTAAGGCTAAGAAAAAGAATAGGCCCACCATTACTCTTCCTAGCATTCAGACAAGTGCTCCATCTCCATCCTCATCTTCCACCTCTACTTCCACCCATCCAAAAAACTAACTTCCTCTCTTGTAGTTACCTACCAGAATGCTAGAGGCTTGCGTAGTAAGCTCAGCACTCTTTTCCTTGAGAGTCTCGCATTCTCATCCCACGTTATTGTGTTCACCGAGATCTGGTTAAAGCCGGACATCCTTAGTTCCGAAGTTTTGGCAGGTCGTTACACAATTTTTAGAAATGACCGTTTGTCTCGACGTGGAGGTGGGGTCCTTATTGCAGTGGACTCAAACTTCACGTCCGCACATTTCATGGTCCAGGTTCAACAAGACCTGGAATTCCTGTGCGTAAAACTGATTCTCTATCTGAACGTGTCCGCTGCTTTCGTAAAGCCGAGTTTACGAAGCTTAATAACCTTATTAGGGATTTTGATTGGTCCGCTCTGTACTTGTGCTCTGAGGTTATGAAAGGCACAAACATTTTTAACAATTTACTTGACACATTTTTTGATTCTTATGTCCCACTTTCTTTTCCGGTTAGATCTGGAAAGCCTCCTTGGTTTACCAAAGAGTTATCCAGTCTAAACAATTTAAAATCAAGACTTTATAAAAAATTTCGAGAAGTTGGTTCTCCCTCTTCTCTTTCTCACTATGTAATAGCTCGGTCAAATTTCTCCGTTCTTAACGCTCAATGCTATAAAAACTACCTATATCGATGCAGGATACGATTTTCACAGGCCCCTAAGCAGTTTTACAGCTTCGTAAATAGCTTCGCACATCCATCCTCGTTATCTTTTCTCAATATGTCAGCAAACAATGATCAGGCAATTGCCGATCTTTTTGCCAAATTTTTCCAGACAACCTATTCCTATGAAAGCTACTCTGGTCAGCCGTATCCATACAGTTTACCAAGGTCCAATGGCATTTTCAGCCCCTTGTTAAATTAAAGCTCACTGCTTCATGATCTTCGGCTAGTTAAGCCGGTGTTTTCACAAGGTCCCGACGGAGTTCCGAGCTGTGTACTTCGGTACTGTGCCGACGCTCTGTGTGGACCCTTGTTTAAACTATTCACCCTATCCATTAACTCTTCATGCTTCCCCCCCCATCTGGAAGGAATCTTTTATTATTCCGCTCCATAAGAAAGTAGCAAGTCTGATGCAAATAATTATAGAGGTATATCTATAATCCGCTATTCCTAAAATGTTTGAAAAAAGTTTAACTTCGCACTTGCAACATCTCTGAAAATCACTTATATCTCCGTCCCAGCATGGATTTATAAGGTGACGATCAACTACCACAAATTTAGTAGAGTTTACCTATTTTATCATTAAAGGCTTTCAAGGTAACTTGCAGACGGATGTCATTTACACTGATTTTAGTAAAGCATTCGATTCTGTAAACCATTCCCTTTTAGCACAAAAACTTGACCTTTTTTGAGATGGATTTCTAGCTACCGTCGTTCTAGGTCTCAAAGGGTCCTCTTCAACAACTCCTTCTCTTCACCTGTTAAGGTTACTTCTGGAAAACCACAGGGCAGCCATCTAGGCCCCCTACTATTCACACTCTTTATTAATGATCTGCCTTCAGTATTAACAAACTCTCGAGTACTCGAGTATGCGGATGATGTTAAACTTTGTGTCCAATATAGGGACATTTCATTTCACTCTCGCTTGGAATCCGATCTCAATAACTTTCAGTCATGGTGTTATGCAAATATGTTACACCTAAATGCCTCGAAATGCAAAGTAATGACATTTCATTGCTCCAGCCCCCTCTTGGCTCCTTATAGCCTCTGCGGTGATACTCTTGAGAGAATTGCCGTGGTTGATGATCTTGGTGTTAAATTAGACCCAAAGTTGAAGTTTGCTGAACACATTTCCACCATCGTAAATAAGGCCATGGGTGTGCTTGGGTTTATAAAGAGGTGGTCAAAGGAATTTGACGACCCCTATATAACGAAGACTCTCTACATCTCGCTTGTCCGTCCGATTTTAGAGTACGGCTCTTGTGTATGGTGCCCCCAGTACAAAGTACACCAGGACCGTATAGAATCAGTCCAGAAAAACTTTTTACTTTTTGCTCTGCGTGGCCTTAACTGGGATGCAGGTGTCAGAATGCCATCTTACCCTCGTAGATTGCTTTTAATAAACCTTCCAACCTTAGTTAGTCGTAGAAAAATGCTTGGTGTGATTTTTATACACAACCTGATCAAGGGTGACGTAGATAGCCCTGACTTTCTGAGCCGCATAAACTTTACGATTCCTGTTAGATCTACTAGAAACTTAATTCCTTTGTTCCTTCCGCGTTCCACTAATACTAACAGACCTTTCCCGTAATTAGTTATATTTCTTAGCTATCTTTGCATGTTTAGCTCTTTGAGTTGTGTTTAGCTCTAATTTTCCTCGAATTTTTAGTCTAACACCTATCTTTCCTGCATGCTCGCGATCGGTTCGGTAACACGCGTCGCGCATCATGCGGCAGCGCCCCTCGGTCGGTTGGGCGGGAGGAGGGCTGCATTTCTGCCTGGGTTCCGCGCGTAACAGGCTTCGGCTTGGTGTCGAAAAGGTTACACAAGAAAATGTTAAAAAAAATAGTATGAGCTAGCAGATGCTGCAACTATTAACGCACAGGCCAATTTTTGAGTGAGATTCTGCATATGGAAAAGCTATTCTGCCGCTGGGTGCCGCGTTTGCGGATTCCAGACCAAAAACAAGAATTAGAGCGCACTCCGAAAAAGTGTTAGGCCGATTGCCATTTTTCCTTTTCTTTCAAAAGATCTTGAACGATTGCTCTCAACCCAACTTAGTAACTATATGGCAAGTAATAAACTGCTTAATGAAAAACAATCGGGGTTTAGGAAAAACAGGAGCTGTATCTCTGCAATCCTTAAAATCACTGAAGACATCCGTAAACAAATTGATGAAGGACAGGTGGCATTCTTGACATTATTAGACTATAGCAAAGCATTCGATACCGTCAATCACGAGGTTATGTGTACAAAGACTATACGAGCCCCGACCACTATTAATTCGTACGGCAAGCTTTTTTAGCCATATGCAATGTTTCACAGACGATATTTTCAATACTAATGTAGATAACACATGCGAACTGATTTTTCTCTGAAAGATCATTTTATTCTCTTAGCCTTAGAAACAAAAAGTTTTGTCGTACTTCAACAACAACAATAATAACAAACATTTCTTTGAATGCTTTGCTTAAATGATAAGAAAAATTTGACCACTAATCATTTAATGTTCAAAATAAAGAGATATTTGCGATCTACGATGTTCCACATTTGATTAAATCGATGAGGAACATCGTCCGTAAAAGAAATCTTGATACCCCTGATGGCGTTGTTTCATGGAAAGTAGTCGAGGAATTATATGAAATCGACTCCAAAAATTCAACGCGACTCTGTCCCAAATTATCACCAAAGCATATTTATCCGAATAATTTTGAAAAAATGAAGGTTAAATATGCCACTCAAGTGTTTAGCCATAACGTAGCCGCTGCTCTACGAAGCTCTCACAGTGCAAAGAAAGTGCAGAAGCGACTGCCAAATTCATAGAAAAAATGAACAGACTATATGACTGTCTTAATAGTCACGTTCTCTATGATAAAAACCCATTCAGGAGTGCACTGCAAGAAAAAAATGTTGTCAATGAGACCCTGTTGGAAATGCGAAATTATTTCGAAGAATTCAAGTATCCACAGGAAGTGTATTGTATTAAGGGTATGATTTTAACAAGCAACTCTATACTTGCATTGGCCCAAAATGTTTGGAGTGAAAGCTCTGAACTTTTCTTTATTGCAACATCGAAATTAAATCAAGACCCGCTGGAAAATCTCTTTTATTTAATCAGATCTCGCGGAGTTACTAATAATAATCCAACCATATATGAGTTTAATGCGATTATTAGTAAAATGCTTTCTATGAAAGTTCTATCGTCTAGTTCAGTATCTGGGAACTGTTCTCCCGACGATGATACTATGTTGCTTAACATTGTCAACGATATTGAGAAAAGTCAATCGTCGTCAGATTTCAAAACTCTTGATGACGATGACTTCATGTCAACTGACGAGAACTCAGAGCTAGAATTTGCAATAGAAGAAACAGATTTAGGTATCAAAGCCGCATTTAATGACAATGCATTACGTTATTATGCAGGGTATTTATTGCATAAGGTACTGAAAAAGTACGACTGCAAAAAATGCTCTGAGCTTTTAAAACCGTCCGATTCCGTCCGATCTTCTTCTGAGTGTTTAATACTCAACAAAAATGTTGGCTATGTCAGTAGTAGTTTAAAACTTCAAGCTCCTTCAGACGATTTTTTTACATTAGTACAAATTCATTTTGATATTTTTAATCGGCATTTCGAGACTAAGTCTCACCAATTCCATTTGAAAAAAAAACATAGTCCAAAAATGTATAGTTTTAACGTCCAGAATAGATAAATATGCAGAGTGGTTTAAATTGTCCGATCCGTGCTTTGCACACCGAAACCATCTGCTCAATCAGTTTGTTTTGATTTTGATTAGGAAAAATTGTAAATGGCTTACAGATAAGATGATAGGGAATCAAAATGCAAAGTCATATGAGAGAAAACTCAAAATAATGCGGCAGTAGGATTTTTCATATATTCTTATAGGACAGGATAGGATAGGAGAGGACACACCGTGCTAGCGTGTTGCGTGTGGTAGGCGCCTAAGCCTAGTGTCGGGGTTCCACAGCTCCAGATTGGACTAGACAGGATAGGATAGAACAGAATAGGTTAGGACAGGATAGGATAGGATAGGCAGGCGCGTGGCAGGCGCTTAATCCTAGTGGCGGGGCTCCAGAGTGGATTGTATAGGAGAGTACAGGATAGTATAGGATTGAATAGGAGAGGATTGGTTTACATAGGAGAGTTATTCATGGGAGAGGCTCTATAGGACTCAATAGGAGAGGATTGGATAGGAGAGGTTCGAATAGGAGAGGTTCGAATAGGAGAGGTTCGAATAGGAGAGGGTTCTATAGGAGAGGTTCGAATAGGAGAGGTTCGAATAGGAGAGGTTCGAATAGGAGAGGGTTCTATAGGAGAGGATTGGATAGGCGTCGCAGGCCGTTTCCATTGATTAGACTAGCAAGTGGGTTCATTCTTCAGCCGGATTCGACAGATCGACCTGCGAGCCTGACCTCCTGAAGCAGCTTGTTCGCTGTTTCTCTGGGGAGGAGATTGTGTTTGCCGTCAGTGTTTCCAGGTATGCTTTGCGCAGTTCTGGGACTGATTTGGTCGGTAGATCTCCGTCAATCTGTGCGAGGATGTCTTTGAGGACTTCTTCTGGCGCTGGCCACTCCGAATTGTGTCTGACCTCAATCAGAACCTTCTCGGATATAGCCTTGACCTCGGCTATCTCGACCACTTTCATAAGGCTGGACTGCCTTGAGAAGCTTAGCAGTTTTTCAGATATTGTTAATAGGATAGTACAGGATAGGCAGGCGTGTGGCAGGCGCAGGATAGGATATGATAGGATGGGATAGTTGTATGTTCTGTTTTCTGTGTAGGGATTGCTTAAGTATTGGGTGATGTTCAGGTTTTAAAAGATTTTTGGTTTTTTGTTTAGGTTCTCGGTTCATAAAACAATTAAGCTGCTTGTCAGCCAAATCGTTTTATATGCGTACATTTGTAGATATAAATGCACGCATAAGTTAATTATATTTTTTTTTTAGTTTTTATACATTTACATATGTACATATATTTTAAAACTATTGATTATAAACATGAATTACTAATATATATCATTTTAGGTGGGGAACATGGATGTGACTTAATTAATTCGAATTTTTTTAATTAAGTCATATCAAGTCGACTCAAAGGTCAGATTAGCTTTTGACCCCATTATATTTATATATAATGGCCTCCTCGTGGTGTTCCCTGGGTACCGATCTTCAATCGGGAGCCAATATGAGCGGCGACTTTTTGTAAATATGTAAAAATGATAAATATGATAAAAAAGAGATTTTGGTAAAAAATCAATATATTATACACCAATTCCCTGCACAGATATATCCATGTACATATATAAAAAGATTTTGAAATGCAATTATATGGATCGTAAAAACAGGTCTCTGAAAAATATATTTAAATTTATTGAAGAAGTTGATATTACGGCAGCAACGAAGTCGAAAGCCGACGGCACTTGCACAATATTTTTGTACATACATAAGTAACAATCAATGCATGTACATACTTATATGATAAATAATTGATTTAAGGTATAAATTCTACATATGTATATAAAAATACAGATTCTTTACATATATGTATAAATATATCTAAAGAATATACATATACATATAAATATATATAAAAGTTCTCTGAAAAAAAGAAATTTGTTGACAGAGTTTCAAAGTCGAAAGCCGACGGCATTTGCAAAATATGTAATTTAAAAAAAATAAACCTGTCTGAAATAGGGAATATGTATATGTAAATGTGCAATTCCAAATAAATCAAACAAATAAACAAATAAAAGCTTTTATTTTATATATTGTATTTATTTCCCACCCCCACCCACTCTGCCCATTCCTCATTTATGTTGTAGCAGCCCTCAAAACAAAACGAAAACCCAAATTCAGTTCAAGCGGCCAAAAATTTTAAAGCCCACACACAAGCATAGTATGTGTGAATACATGGCACACACACATTTACGCAACTTGGAAACGAAAATCAAAACAAACTCAAAACGCTTTCTGAAAATAAGAACTGATATTTTGTCGTGTCTGTGTACCACACATACATTTGCAATTCTCGGCTTGCCTTCGCATCTCGTGTAGCGGGCTGAAGCGACCCAAAAGGGTTAAGAGAAAAAACTGAAAAATTTGAAAAATTAACTGCTGAGGGACAGAGTTGCATAGGAAAAAAAAAGAAGTCAAGCAAGGTTGATCCTCGAAAAGGTAGGGCCCACACAGGGTTGCTTAGACCCAGAACGAACAGAAGCAAGGTTGATCCTCGAAAAGGTAGGGCTACACAGGGTTGCTTCACACCGAACTGACAGGAGCCAAGGTTTATCTTCGTATAGGTAGGGCCCACACAGGGTTGCCTCGACTGTCAAACGCCAGCAGCGTGACCGGTGGCAGATCTCGAAGCTTCCTTTTCCGCTGCGATCGTAAAACGGTGTGGACGCGCCGTAATAGTGCTCGCGAGAAAAGATTTAAATCCGTCCTGAAAGGGCCCGAAATTGTGCCATCCGCGGTTAAATCCGAGTGAATACGTTCTATATTGGAACAAAGAGAGTTTCCGTCGCGAACTATTGAATATTTTGGGGTGAGTTAAGGGAAAAATTGAGTGTGTGCCAGGGGAGTAAAGAGAGGTTGGTTTTTTTTCGCAGACACTTGGTGCCTGCATAGAGGAAGAAGGCTGCGGCCTGGAGCGAAGGCCTGGGACGCCGCCTCCGCGATTAAAAAGGGATTACCGGTGAATCCGTGGCCGGATGGTCACTCAGGAAGAACTCGCTGCGGCAATCCCCACCAGAAGCCTCTACTCTGCCCAGGCTCCTTGCGTCCGAGGAAAGGGCACGCTCAGAACATCACGTCAGCGTGCGCGGAGTTCAGTTCTCACAGGGAGGCACAAGCATCTCAGCCCCACCTCAAAGTAGACCACTAGCTTCTTCGCAGTACCCGTTGATTTAAAAGGGAGGCAAATCCGATACAGAGCCTGGACCGTATGGTCTGAATAAGGAGGAGCAGCCAGGAGGAGATTTGAATGCAGTGAACCAGTGCAGCGGCAGTCCCTGGAGTTGTCGGCGGCTTCACGATGACGGCGTTTTAGCGCGCTGTATTTAGGGGATCGTCGTAAACGACGGAGAAGGCGCCTCTCGATAAGAAAGGGCACCCTGCGTGGTGAAGACAGTTTATAATTAAGGAATATGCTAACGTAAACGGTTTCGAGTCCTACGAACATAGCTGGTGTCAGTGTGTAGGCTCTGCGGGGATCGGGGCGGCTCTATAAGAGGATTCAGGCGACCCCCTCGCCCACGTGATACGCTCATAAAACTTCAATTTCAGATTCCACCGCGGGAGATCGATCTTTCGCCGATGGACAGCCTCCGAGAGTGAGTCACAAACAAAAAGTGTGCGTTCCTTCATGTATATTAACCTCGTAGTAGTTGTGCCCGATTTTGGCAGTGTCAGCACGCTCGTTTGCGCCGGCTTCGGTTTTCTTCCACACGGATCCTACCCGGCGAGGTTTCGAATCCCTCGTGGATTTTGTTTTTTTGTCAGCCAGTAAGGTCAGCACATCCGTTTGGAATAGAATCGAGGTCAGGTACAACCATGCATAAAGAACACTAAGAGAAATACTTTGCCCGGCTTGATTCAGTTAATTCAAATTCCTACCGTTGAAATTTGACCTAACTTTTAAACAAGATAAGGAAAATACTCACGACTTACCCAATGTTACTTACCTGAAAAAGGAAGAAAAGAAAACAGATTATCATGATCCAATGTTGCAAAAGATTTTAGAGACCTGTAAGGAAAAGATTAAATACTTACCCGTAATTAGTTTGGAATAATCCCAAGGTCCGCCTGGATACTTGAAGGTACTAGCTGTAAAGAAAAGAAAAGAATGGAAAATTATCCTAGAGAAGTTACCTGAACTAAGAAAACCCTTCGAATTAACTAGTGTTATTATACCTAACCACATTTTTCTTAATATCCTTGTTTACTTTTGTAAGGGCTAATATATAGTCCTCATTTAGAAATGTAATCTTATTCCGATATATACTTCTCATTTAGAATCGTAAGCGAATTCAACATATACTTCCCCTTTAGCATCGTAAGCACATTCCAAAATTCTCGCCTCATCTAGAATTTGTAGTCATATTCCACTATATATAACATTGAAATAGGCCTTAAGAATAGGAAGACTAGACTGAACTGAAAAATAATGAATATACCTGAAAATCATGAATTATAACGTAAACAAACTTTTAGTTTCTGAAATGGAGGTAGATTTGGAGTAGAGAAATAACGGAACTCATGCCGCCGTTCGCCTGACTGTGGACCACTATGAGCTCCAGGACCGGTAGGGCCTGAAGATGAGCTCGCCTGTAACATGGGGTATCACTGGCCATGGAACAGCTGTGGATGTCAATCCTTCCCTTTCCTCTCCCCTTCGACCATATTTGTGATTTGTGTTCTTTTTCGATAATTCTCTCTATCGGCTCCTTACTATCGTTTGTCGCAGCACGCTCTTTCTCGCAGTATTAACAATAATCGAGAGCAGCGGAACGGTTGAGACCCGAGGGGGCAAGAACATCATCCACCCTAAGCCGACGAGTCCGAGCCGGAAGAAATATAGCGTGCCCGCTCGCTCGGATCTCCCCATTCGCCAACACTGGTTCCGTTGACCGTTACAGTTATGATTATTAATAATACTAAAAGTGGCGCCCAACGTGGGGCCCATTGGGTATAGACAAGTATTCAGTGGGACTCAAGGATTATGGAAAGGATGTTATCATTCAGATGGTCCTTCTTTCTTTCTTTCTTTTCCCTTTATAGAAATTCTAACTGTAGACTGCTAGAAACTGTCGGAGAATAACTAGAGTGAACGTTATGTTCCCTGTTAGCCGCAGTCAGGAGTTTGTAGTGGAATTTTGTTTCTTTTCTTTTCCTTTCAATGAGTCTGCGGGGATAAGCAAATTCTAACAGCGGAAAGCAGGATGTGTCCGACAATAGTCGGCCACCTGACCCTGGGAGAAAGGCTGTTCCGCTCATTCATTACCCCTTTCAGACCAGCCGAGTTTCGACGCAACCGCATGGAAAATAAAGGATTAACTTTCGAGTGGTCCTTTAACCACGGCTGTAGGGAGACGGTGCTGGGTTCGAAAACTCTGTGGAAACGTAGTGCGTGACGTCGGTAGCTGGAAAATAGAGAGACTAGGAGATGCAGTCGTCTATCCGCGTCGGCCGAAACACGCCTAACAAAACCCTCGCAAGTGGAATGTTTCGTCTGGTGGAACCGTCTGAAGGAATCAGGTTGGCCCCGGAGGAACATTGTGCTTGGAGCCTACAGTTTTACTTAGAGAGAGATTGACAGATGATAAGGGCTCCACAGTTTGGAGGAACGAGAGGCATGAGTTCAGACTGAGTTGACATAAGTTCAGATTGAATTGACTTTACGGTCAGATTGAGTTAACGTTAGGTTCACATTAAGTTGACATTAGGTTCAGATTGGAGTTAAAATAGATTCCAGATAAAGGTTGAGAAAGTTGAGTTTCGGTAATAATTAGAAACATTTTTTTTTTCGGTTAGGATGGGTTTGGATCGGTCGCCCGATAGAGAATCCGCTCAGGCGGGAGGTAGCACTACTATCACGTGCAGTTTGTGTCAAGAGGTGATACAGTTCCATAATGAGGTCTACCTAACTAGTTGTGGACATGAGTTTCACGTCACGTGTGTGACCAATCATTTTAAGACCAGCGACACCTGTCCCGAATGCAAGGTCAAATGTAGGCCAAGCAGTGGCGCTGTCTCTAAGGAAGTAGCGAAAAACACGCGTTCTAAATCTAAGGAAAGTAGAAGAGAGACTGATGAAAGTAGCTCGACTAGGAATGCCGACTTCGCGGCTATGGAGCGCAGACTGCTCACTACTTTGACCAGAAGGATCTCTGACCTGATCCAGGGGTCAGTAGCTGAGTCAGTGCAGCGGCTGGTAACGCCCAGTATCGCCGCTGCGGCAACTGTCAGCCGGTCTCCTACCCCCACGATAGAACCGACCCAGAATGAAAGATCGGATTCTAGACCTAGCCATGGGTTCGAGCGGGTATTGCTGAATGAAGTGCATCCCTCGTCACCACAAAGTGGTTCCATGGAGCTTTCACAGAGGCCCGATAAAGTGGTGCACATTGTAAACGGCTGGAAGATCAAGTTCTCGGGTGTAGGCATGTCCGTCGATAACTTTATATACCGAGTGGAGGCTTTGACCCACCAGACACTAGAGGGCAACTTCCCAATATTGTGTAGGAATGTGAGTGTGTTATTCGAGGGCAAGGCCAACGAATTCTACTGGCGGCACCATAAGTCAGTTGGAATAGTGCGCTGGGATAGGCTGTGCGAGGCGTTGAGAGTGCAATTCCGCACTGAGAAAGACGATGTGGACATCGAAGAATTGATTAGGAATCGTAAGCAGAAGGTCCATGAAGATTTTGACACATTCTATGAATCAATATCGAACCTGACGGATCAGCTAGAGGTTCAGTGGCCCACTCGTAAGCTCGTGAGAGTATTAAAGACCAACTTGCTGCCGGACATACGCCTCGAACTGCTGAACGTAGAAGTAGCTACGGTCCAAGAGTTGAGAGGAGTGTGTCGTAGACGAGAAGCCTTCCTAGAAGAGATCAAAGGTACACCTGGGTACACTAAAGAGGTTCCGTTTCGCCGGAAGGTGGCAGAATTGCAGCTCAACGCTGAGTCGCAGGAAGACTCTGTACCCGAAGTGAAGCTGGAGATCGATGCTTTATCCTTGATATGCTGGAACTGTCGCAAGCCAGGTCACAGGTATCAAGATTGTGTCTCAGAACGCAGAGTGTTTTGTTATGGCTGCGGAGCTTCTAACACTTATAAGCCTAGCTGTGAAACGTGCTCAAAAAACGTGAAAGCAGGCACACCGAGATCGCCGTTCAGACCGAAGACCTCGAGTGTGCTTCGCCACCAGGGGACGAATACCGAATAAGTTCCAAATTAAAGACGGCAACGTCTGAAATCGACCCAGACGGTCAAACAGACAACCCCAATTTCTTGGTGGGTTGTCAACCATTCACAGACGTAACCAAAACCGGATTTGAGTATGAAAAGACGAAAGGGTTTTCCAAATCCCGCGGGAAGAAACGACTGATTGCTTTCTGGCAGAAGGTGAAGAGTTGTCGAAAGGGGCTGGAGCATTTGAGTTCTCTCTCAGCAAGGAATAGAGATCCTCGTCCCTTTTTGCAGGTACAGCTACTCGGGCGCACCGTTTTCGGATTACTGGACTCGGGAGCGTCTATTAGTTGCGTCGGTGGGAATTTGGCGAGCGAGTTGGTGCGCGGAGGTGTGGCATTTAAACGCCTCAAAGAAAGCGTCAGCACCGCTGATGGTAAAACACAGACGATAGTAGGCAGAATGAAAGTAGAGATCGAATACGGCAACGAGAGAAAGTTCCTAGAGATATACATAATTCCTTCGCTTAAAAACGATCTTTATCTCGGAATCGACTTTTGGAAGGCGTACGATCTTCTGCCTAGCAGGTTGTTGGTATCGGAAATAGACGTGGGTTTAGCCAAGGAAGGTGTAGAGCAGCACGAAGAGAACGAACGTCGGTACAATCTGAGGGCGAAAGAAGTGATGTTTTCGGAAGGGCAAGAAGTTTTCCGGCGCAATTTCAAGCAGAGTTGCTTTCAAACGGGTTACAGCTCCAAATTTGGACCGGCCTTTATAAAGTCCCGAGTTCGGAAGCAGGTAGGGAGCTCTTATTACGCTCTGGAAGACTTGCAGGGACGGTTCGTAGGGAACTATCATGCGAAGGACATACGTCAATAAAGGTCGCTTCATGCGGAATCAGTCTAGGGCATAGTCGATCCCCTAGCCTGATTTTGTGGGGGGGCTTTGTAGCGGGCTGAAGCGACCCAAAAGGGTTAAGAGAAAAAACTGAAAAATTTGAAAAATTAAATGCTGAGGGACAGAGTTGCATAGGAAAAAAAAAGAAGTCAAGTAAGGTTGATCCTCGAAAAGGTAGGGCCCACACAGGGTTGCTTAGACCCAGAACGAACAGAAGCAAGGTTGATCCTCGAAAAGGTAGGGCTACACAGGGTTGCTTCACACCGAACTGACAGGAGCCAAGGTTTATCTTCGTATAGGTAGGGCCCACACAGGGTTGCCTCGACTGTCAAACGCCAGCAGCGTGACCGGTGGCAGATCTCCAAGCTTCCTTTTCCGCTGCGATCGTAAAACGGTGTGGACGCGCCGTAATAGTGCTCGCGAGAAAAGATTTAAATCCGTCCTGAAAGGGCCCGAAATTGTGCCATCCGCGGTTAAATCCGAGTGAATACGTTCTATATTGGAACAAAGAGAGTTTCCGTCGCGAACTATTGAATATTTTGGGGTGAGTTAAGGGAAAAATTGAGTGTGTGCCAGGGGAGTAAAGAGAGGTTGGTTTTTTTTCGCAGACACTTGGTGCCTGCATAGAGGAAGAAGGCTGCGGCCTGGAGCGAAGGCCTGGGACGCCGCCTCCGCGATTAAAAAGGGATTACCGGTGAATCCGTGGCCGGATGGTCACTCAGGAAGAACTCGCTGCGGCAATCCCCACCAGAAGCCTCTACTCTGCCCAGGCTCCTTGCGTCCGAGGAAAGGGCACGCTCAGAACATCACGTCAGCGTGCGCGGAGTTCAGTTCTCACAGGGAGGCACAAGCATCTCAGCCCCACCTCAAAGTAGACCACTAGCTTCTTCGCAGTACCCGTTGATTTAAAAGGGAGGCAAATCCGATACAGAGCCTGGACCGTATGGTCTGAATAAGGAGGAGCAGCCAGGAGGAGATTTGAATGCAGTGAACCAGTGCAGCGGCAGTCCCTGGAGTTGTCGGCGGCTTCACGATGACGGCGTTTTAGCGCGCTGTATTTAGGGGGATCGTCGTAAACGACAGAGAAGGCGCCTCTCGATAAGAAAGGGCACCCTGCGTGGTGAAGACAGTTTATAATTAAGGAATATGCTAACGTAAACGGTTTCGAGTCCTACGAACATAGCTGGTGTCAGTGTGTAGGCTCTGCGGGGATCGGGGCGGCTCTATAAGAGGATTCAGGCGACCCCCTCGCCCACGTGATACGCTCATAAAACTTCAATTTCAGATTCCACCGCGGGAGATCGATCTTTCGCCGATGGACAGCCTCCGAGAGTGAGTCACAAACAAAAAGTGTGCGTTCCTTCATGTATATTAACCTCGTAGTAGTTGTGCCCGATTTTGGCAGTGTCAGCACGCTCGTTTGCGCCGGCTTCGGTTTTCTTCCACACGGATCCTACCCGGCGAGGTTTCGAATCCCTCGTGGATTTTGTTTTTTGTCAGCCAGTAAGGTCAGCACATCCGTTTGGAATAGAATCGAGGTCAGGTACAACCATGCATAAAGAACACTAAGAGAAATACTTTGCCCGGCTTGATTCAGTTAATTCAAATTCCTACCGTTGAAATTTGACCTAACTTTTAAACAAGATAAGGAAAATACTCACGACTTACCCAATGTTACTTACCTGAAAAAGGAAGAAAAGAAAACAGATTATCATGATCCAATGTTGCAAAAGATTTTAGAGACCTGTAAGGAAAAGATTAAATACTTACCCGTAATTAGTTTGGAATAATCCCAAGGTCCGCCTGGATACTTGAAGGTACTAGCTGTAAAGAAAAGAAAAGAATGGAAAATTATCCTAGAGAAGTTACCTGAACTAAGAAAACCCTTCGAATTAACTAGTGTTATTATACCTAACCACATTTTTCTTAATATCCTTGTTTACTTTTGTAAGGGCTAATATATAGTCCTCATTTAGAAATGTAATCTTATTCCGATATATACTTCTCATTTAGAATCGTAAGCGAATTCAACATATACTTCCCCTTTAGCATCGTAAGCACATTCCAAAATTCTCGCCTCATCTAGAATTTGTAGTCATATTCCACTATATATAACATTGAAATAGGCCTTAAGAATAGGAAGACTAGACTGAACTGAAAAATAATGAATATACCTGAAAATCATGAATTATAACGTAAACAAACTTTTAGTTTCTGAAATGGAGGTAGATTTGGAGTAGAGAAATAACGGAACTCATGCCGCCGTTCGCCTGACTGTGGACCACTATGAGCTCCAGGACCGGTAGGGCCTGAAGATGAGCTCGCCTGTAACATGGGGTATCACTGGCCATGGAACAGCTGTGGATGTCAATCCTTCCCTTTCCTCTCCCCTTCGACCATATTTGTGATTTGTGTTCTTTTTCGATAATTCTCTCTATCGGCTCCTTACTATCGTTTGTCGCAGCACGCTCTTTCTCGCAGTATTAACAATAATCGAGAGCAGCGGAACGGTTGAGACCCGAGGGGGCAAGAACATCATCCACCCTAAGCCGACGAGTCCGAGCCGGAAGAAATATAGCGTGCCCGCTCGCTCGGATCTCCCCATTCGCCAACACTGGTTCCGTTGACCGTTACACTCGTCATGAATCGAACATGTCGAAAAAATGCCGAACGTCTCAGGCCCAAGACCCGAACGTCTCAGCACCACAGCCGAATGGTCCCAGCACCCCTGCCGAAGGTCTGGGGGTGCTGGGACAGAAAACTCAGCTGCGCCCCTTTCGTTGTATGAACTGGCACATCTATATACTGTATGGTTAGTGGCAGTACTCAGATCGAAAAACAAAAAGGTCGGTATATACTGAAAAAGTATCAGAAGTATTTTCTTGTTTTTTTGGTATGTTTCGACACACCTCGAAAAAGATATCAATTTGATATCCTTTGCCAGCGAACACGAAGAAAACATTGAAATAAGAGACCAAAAAACCAAATGAAATATATCAATAATGAAGACAAATAGAATCTAGTTAATGGAGTATTATATAATTGACAATTATATGGCTATTATAATTTAAGACATTTTATCTTCACGGTGTCAGGCATGGGAGGCGTCGCCTTCAGCTACTGCTGATAATCAGACACATTACCTTGCCAATAAAATGTTGGGGAGCCCAGGATATGTCTGGGGAAGAGCGGCCACAGCCGAAGAAGTGCATTTTATTAACTTTAAACAAATCCATGCAGTTGACTGAGCAGAGTATCCGTTCGGAATGCAGTGCACACCTCTGGTCACACACTGGACGCTAGAAGAATATATGACATTCGTTTTCTGGCAAACATTTTATCGTTCTGAGTACTAGGCTTTAAATGGATTTAATCACCAACCATACAGTATACACACATTTACGTAATCTCGAACAACAATCATATAATATTTTGCATGTTAAACGAGAACCTACACACTACAGTGCTGTGGATGCAGTCGCTCGGCTAGTATCACGTCATATGTAAGCCGTGAGTGACAACGACCCGAGCTACGAAAACTCCCAAGCCGAAGACTCTGGGTGCTCTCACGAAAATTTCAATGCGACCGTTTCTGACCGTTGTATGAACTAACACATCTATCTGGTTAATGTCTGAGGTCTAGCCTTCATGAGTAATTTGTGGAATGTGTCCTAGTGGAACCAGGGTATTTCATTCATTTGGCATGGTTAATCGGAAATACAACCCTAGTAATATAAAATGCATACAGACATCTGGAAATAAAGAAAAAATACAATATCTTATGTGTTTTGACAACTTAAGAATCACCTAGTTCAACGCGCTTATTTATTAATAGAGTACTATAGTATACTAGTTGTCATGGGCAGTATTGAAAAGGCATGCATATCAGGGTTTCTTTGCCGACTATGTTCCGAAATGCACAGAACTGTAATTCATATTTATAGTGACCATGGGCAACGTTTATGTCTTGTTGAAAAAATTAACGGCTACCTTCCAATAACTGTACGTATTATTAATATAAATAAATAAATACAATGTTTAAGGTAACATAGGCTCAAATTTTAAAATGTTGTGTTGATAGACAAAATAAATACCTACATATAAATGTTGCAGTATATACTCACTTTTGCATTTTAACAGGTTGTGTTTTAGAACATTGAGCAGCATTATTGTTTTTTTTTGTTTTTGGATATAAATGTCATGTAGCCAGGACAGTTATGTTGCTTATCTTTTTCATGTTCATGATTAAAAAGTTTCCGTAATATTGTATATGCTTATTTTTACATATGTATGTACGTATACATATATGTACATTTCCTATACAGTTAACAGATCATTGGAAACGAAAGAAACAACTGTGTTCTGGTCGACATTAGACATATTTTTTCTATATAAATAAAAAAGAGTAACCCTTTGAGGAACTTACTAGATACCTATAATTTTAACTATAAACAAAATAAATTTTTACCTTAAGGTGTCCATATGCATAAATTAATATATTGGATTAATAATAATAATATATTTTTATTCTCAGATTTCTCCGACTGATCCGTTGCCAAAAACCATATGTAGAACATGTTTACATCGTGTAGAGCAACATTATTCTCTTTTAATGCGGCTTACACGTATGCGAGAGGAGCGAAAAATTTTTGACTACAAACCACGCAGAGAAATGGTGAGTTAAGGGTACATACATACCAGATAGATAAAACTATCCTTTGGACCTCGTTTTCCATTATAAACTACTCACACTCCGACTTTCCAGTTTCTAAAAGTTTTTACTAAAAGTCTAAAACACCTGAACAGGCTCACAATCGCACAAATAACACTAATTACTCGACCAAATCAAACTTTTTTTTCCTTACGAAACCAACCCGACTTTTTATGACAGATTTGGAGCCTATTTATTTTTTAAAGAATTATGGTTAGACAATCTTTTGATAAAGCCCAGGCTTTATTCGAAAAAGTCATAACACAGATTAGGTATAAAGATAATTCCCAAGTCAGTAATTTTGTAAAGGCGGTTTAAGGTTAACATTTATGGATATTGTAGTCAAAAAGGAAATGTAAAGGGGAAGAATGTTTATTAAGCTCCAGTTGTTGAGGGCGTCAAGATCATATTGGTGACATAACGGGGACATGGGTTCGCTGTAGGAGAAACATAACATCACATCGTCCGCATACATAAGTACTCGGGAATTAGTTAAGACTTTGGGAAGATCATTGATGAATAAATTAAACAACAGACGGCCAGGAGCTATCTTGAGGTACCGCCGACGATACAGAAACTGGCTCAGAAAGAGAGTTATTAAAACCGACACGCTGAGATTGATTACGAAGGTATCCATTAATCCAGAAAATGAGTTTAGCCGGAAACCCTAGGAGCAGAGCTCGCAAATAACAGTTGACCGTTTCTCCCTTTGCGGTCTGCTCACGAGCATAACCGAAAAACTCATGCACGCCGGCTCTCTCTCCTAGCATAACCCTTCGTTTGTCTTCGTTTTGGTTTTCGGTTGATGGTTCTCAGTTGAGCTATTAGTGTTCTGCTCGTTCAATAACAAACTCATAGAGAGCGATCCGACTGAGCGCTCGCGCATTAAGAGTTACCAGAAGAGCAGAAAAATGAAAGGCTAAGCGTAAACGATATTTTTTGTCTTTATTTTGTTTTTGTAGTGCCTGTGTGTGACTGACAAGTCTAAATAGACGCCTCACTCGCACATACACGCATACAAACGCAAAAGACCTTTATTTTCTTCGCTCGCGACAAAACGGCCTGCAAATGAGCAGAGCAAAAGGGAAGCACAAAAAAGGTTTTTGGTTGAGCATAGACCGATTTATTCGAGAGCCGATGGGAACGGTTCTTCTTTGACTCTTTGCTCAAAGGGTCTGTAAATAACAGTTATTTTCGGACAACGAGAAACGGTCAACTGTTATTTTCGAGCTCTGCCTAGGAGAGATAATTTATGGATAAGCAGATTATGATTTACTGAATCAAAGGCTTTATTAAAGTCAGTATAGACTACATCAGTTTGAGACTGCTTAGCGAAACCCTCATGCACGAAAGTGGATAATTCCAGGAGGCTAGAAGAAGTAGACCGCCGTTTTACAAATCCATGTTGCGATTCCGAGAATAAGGAACAACAACAGTGTTGGAGCTGGGAAGTAATTATTTTTTCGAAGAGTTTGGGAATGGCATATAAATTGAGGATCCCACAGTAATTAGAAACATCCGAATTAGTCCCCCCGAATATATGACTCTTTCCAGCCAGTGGGAAAGTCGCCTAGCTCGAGAGATAGGTTAAACAGTTTAAGGTGGGGCACACAGAGAATCTGCACAAAGTTTAAGGACAGCACTAGGAACCATATCGGGGCCGGTAGAAAAGGAAAATTTACATGACTTTAAATTAATTAAGAGGTCATTATAGTCGATGAAGGGGGGATAGATACAGTTAGAACTATTCATGTGGAAAGGATAAGATAGACTGGGACGAAGTATGTCAGAAGAAGCCAGAATAGAGGGATGGTTATTAGAGGGAACTGAGTAGCAGATTTGAAAAAATGAAGCGAAAATATTAGCAACATCACAATCATTATCAGCCTGGCTGCCTTTAAAAGAAAAAGATGACGGAATTTGGGAAGAGTTACATTTCGAGGTGTCAAACCTAAAAAATTGCTAATTCTACTTTTGGACAGGTAGTCATTATAACATGTTTTATTAAATAACAGAAATTTACTCTTAGCGATTGAATACTTAGAGAAGTCAGATTGCGAACCAGTTCTTTTGAACCTTTTATGCAAGCGAGATTTAATATTCCGAAGGTTTATCAAACGCGGGGTGGACCACTAACATGACACGAAGGTGAAATTAAAGGTACATAGGTATTAAAGACATTGAACATGGAACAATAAAATGCATTTGTAGCCGGCTCAATTTCATGAAAGCCGTCGAGAAATGACCAATCGATCTGAGTAAGTGCAAGAGTTAAGCCGTGAAATCTGCTTTCATGAAGCAAAAAATAGACAGTGGCTTAACGGGAGATTTGATGGGATCAGAGGAGGGCAACTGCACGGAAATTTCAAGTGTGGGATGGTAAGGGTCTGCTGGGAAAGATAGAGGAGACCGTCTGCAGACCATGCTATTCGATATGTCGGAAGAAAACACGAGATCAGGAAGCCTACCCTAGTTATTGGATATAGCATTGACCTGACCCAACCATGTATCCGACAATGAATCAACAAAATCATGCTGAATAGATGGGAAAATCAGGTTAAAGTTCACAGAAGGAGACCATGAGATGTTAGGTATGTTAAAGTCTCCAAGGACTAAAAGAGGATCAGAGTCATTAAGTTGGGACGAAACAGACTAAAGATGGGAAAAGTGAAGCATATAGGTGGAGAATTCGGAGGACAGCGGAATGTAAGAGCAGGATATAAAATGATTAGAAGAGGGCCAGCAAAGCTTAACAACAATAACTTCAATGTTATAATACGCCCTTCGACGTGAAAGATTTGGGAAGCTATGTCCGAACGAACAGCAATCAGGACACCGCCTCCACCATATATGTTAAATTTGTCAATGAGAATCTCAGAGTCATAAAGGAGTTGAGCCATGTTTCGGAAAAAGCGATTACGCCAGTCTCGAAAGATGCACTAGTATTCTGATAGGTTATCTTAAGGAAAAGAGGAGAAATTAGTTTTTTGAGGCCGAGGGTAATGCTGGAGTTGGACGGACAGAAGGTAAAGCAGCCGGAGATGTAGTTGGAAGGACACCCTCGTCGATCAGGGCTAGAGGGACGATTGGTAAACACATGACAGATAGTATTTTCAGGCCAGAAAGAGGGGTCGAGCACACTGCTGACATGTTTGTCAGGAACAAGGATTTTGAAAGAAGATATGTTGCGTTTAAAGTTGAAATTAGTGACAACAAGACCTGAGGAATTATCAATGTCAAGCTTAGAAAAGATAAAGGCCCTGACCAGGACATCCGTAGCCGATGCCAGCAGTTAGGATAGAAGAAGGGATGGTAGAACTATTAGGTAGAACCGGCGGAGCAGATTCAACCCGAAGGGCTCAGCCAGAATGAAGAAATTAATTTTCAGTTACTTCCCCCTCCCCATCCTGCAAGACACAGGCTCCTCATTCTCTTTCTCGCTCGCACTCTCTGCCGCGTTAAGTGCGCGTTTTTTTTGTGTATATGTGCATTAATTTGGTGTCATTGGACAGGATGAAAGCAGCGCGCCTCCTGTATTGGTAGGACGGCTTCTTCCCCTGTGGTGCAGTACCTCCGTCTGCCGAGGTTGACGGGGGTTTCCCAGTTACAGGGCGCTTTCCAACCGCGATTACGCTCTGCTTGGCAGCCACCCCGATAACCGGTTTGCCCCCGGTGCCCCCCGACGTGGATGGGCCCGATTGGCTCCTTGGCGGTTGTTTTTGTATGTTTAGAATTTGACATGTTTGGTCCCACGAGTAGTCGGGAAGGGGATAGTCGCCCGAGTCATAGCCCGCTTGCCCCGGGAGGCCTAATTTAACTGCAGGTCGGCAGGTATCCAGAGTTTGCGTATATAACACCGAGCTCCCCCTGGGCCACGCGTCCATTAGAATATCCTGTTTATCTGTGGATTGGGGTCATTTCACTACGAGACTTTTCTTCTCTCCGCCCGACTACAATTAGCTAGCATCCGTGGCAGAGACTTGACCGTACCAGAACCTGTTTCCAGCCGCACTCACGAGGAGAGTATAGTCGCACTGGTGTGTACACTTACGGCGGGTGACGGGTCGCTCGTGATCCCCCTGCATCCTAGAAACCAGGAGCAAGGCCGCATGAGGGCAAGCCCTGACCAGAAACACTCCTACCCCTAGTCCAAGGGTCCAGTTATGGCGAGACGGCCCCCTGTTTCACCCGAATGGCTGACGGCCGGTAGAGCCACCAAATTTTGTTTCCAGACTCATGTGATATCACATTGGTACAAGTTTATTTCAAAAATTCGCCCGCCCCCACAAAGAACGATAATTTGTGGCAGGCACATTTTTATCGTATCGTAGAGAATGACCATTCCTAACAGATTGCCGAATATGAATCAGATCGCATCATAGATATATCCAGAATGAAGAAATTAATTTTCAGTTGCTTCCCCCACCTCCTACAGCAAGAGACCCGTTACTCATTCCCTTTCTCGCTCGCACACTCTGCCTCGCTATATACGCGAGCGCCCGCTGACGGAGAAGATGTAGAATATAAATGGTACATGAATAATCTACATGTTAGATGTAGACTTTGATAACAGACGTAGAACAAAAATGTAAAATGCAAATTTTTTTTAAATACCTCTTAAATCATAAGCTTAAAAATTTTTATATAGCCATATTACATTAGAATTTGCCAACTGACTAGCTGGAAAAATAAAGATGTCCTTATGGGAAATGCCTGCAGTCAGAGCGAGAGAACGCCAAGCTGTCTGGTGTCTGTGCTCTGCTGGAAAACATGATTGTGTGTCAAGTAGATCCCCAGTTGTTCTACTAAAAGCCATTAGACGTGTCTAAAGACGGCCACAAACAAACATGTTGTGTTCTAGTTCTAGTGTTATCCCTTTCTAGGCAGCAAAATTGTCTAAGTATAATGTTAAATGGCTTATACTGACTGAGTACGGGTATAAAAGTAGAGTCCCCAGAAGCGACTCACACGTTCCGTGTTCGCGAGGTAGCACTATATTTACATATAGGCAGTTTATTCAGCAAGACCGAACAATTTAAAGCTAGGAAATACATTTTTGTATGTAGTTGTTTTATCCAAACCATTTAAATATTATAAAGCTGATCAATAATTGAGATAGCGAAATATTGGGCTTCAACATTTCGATCTGACTTTTACTTAAATCTACACGAATTTAATGGGGTGAAATTCCAAAATGTTTGAATCTTACTTAAGATTAAAAAATGTTGGAATTTCAGCCCACTCTAAGTATTAAGTATTAAACCATTATTTACCCCTTTAAAGGTAAATTCATCAATATCCAGCGTGGAATGCTCTGATGAGGAGGATAACATAGCAGAAACCGTAGGCAAAACAAATAGACGAGATGGAAAACACACCTCCGAGTCCATTAAATCGAAAGATACGGTTATAACTCATCGAAATAATAATGAAACCCACGATGAGAGTGGGTCTGGATCAAGGATTAGAGACGGAAAAGGTTCTGGAAGCCGTGGGACAAGGCACACCACTCCAGCACTAACGTAAAATGATGACTGTCTGACTAGTCAATGGTTTAAATATTATTATATGTATATAAACATATTAATATATATAAACAAATATGTGAACATTTTGAAAGTATATTTCCGTAAAATAGGCATTTTATTTATAGATTTGCAAGTTTGTAGCCATTAAATAAAATCGAAAAACATATATTTATTTCAAACCATTTGAAACCAAAAAGAAAAGGCTGGATAGCTTGAGCTGTCCACAAGATTTGCTTCTGCACGTACAGATCGATCATTAATATATTAGCTAAATCATAACAGCGGTAGACATTTCAACTTAAATCTCGATATTATGGATATTATTACTTATATATAAATCTTTTTAAAATGAAAATGATTAGTAACTTATATTGCTGATACCACTAAAGAGTTCACGTCTAAAAATACAATACAAGAAATTTTTAAAAAATTTCAAAGTTGAAGGAACTGTAACCTTCAACTTAGGATCACCATACCCGCAGATATATGCGTTCTATCACTACGAATTAAAAATCCTGTGAAAAGTATACAATTCTCTTTTCAATTCATCAATTTTTGTCGATGCAGATGCCCAGTAAAAATTATGAAAGTCGCCACAACGCACACTGGGCAAAAAAGTTAATTTAGCGGAATAAAAGTCATAACATCGAAAAAAAAAACCATCAGGGGTTGCCCCCAGAAATCACTAGTGAAATTGGAAACCGCGCAGAGGATTTCCGCTTAAAAATTTCCCCTGTGCCACAGAATTCCGAGCGATTGCACTTTTCTTAGCATTGTCACAAACCAAATTCGAACTAAGGCTATCGTTGACACCTTTCAAGATTCAATTCGAATAGGGTTCATTTTGCAGTTTTATTGATTTTATAATATCAAAACAATTGGTTGTTATTTTTTTTTTTATGATATAAAATAACTTATTTTTCAAAGGTGAACTTTTATAATTTCAAAAGCAAGAAAACATCCAATATCGTCCGAGTCAAAAAAAAAAAAAACAATACTCGGCAACTCTAGCAGTTTTCTGGCAATCAGCTGTTCAAAAAAAAAACAGACATCTGAATTTTACGGTAAACTTAATTAAAATGCTTTTAAAGAGACCAGTGGCCATCGAATAACTACGGAGGCAACATATTAGAATACAAACCTTGCAGCGCAGGTTTCTCAGATGCGCATCGGACTCGCTTTCGCGTTCAGACGATACGTATGTGGTTTACGTGATTGTCTTCTCAAACTATTGCTAATTTAGTTCATTAAAATTACTAGTTTTTGGTATAATGATCGCTATGCTTCTATTTGTGCTGCCATGGGTCTGCACTTAGCCGAACAGGGGTTTTAACATAAATGCAATGGCAATAATGTGTAAAAATGGTTTGTTAGTTCTGTTTTTGCATTTTAAAGCGATGCCACCTGGTAGACCTACAAATGACTACAAATGTGTTCACAATTTTCACAAAAAATATGCATACGTAAAGGATTTTGTAATGCTTAATTAAAGAAAAACTGAATGCTTTCAATATAATTAATATAAAATATCTTGCTCCGAATTCGGCTTAAAAGTGGTGGCATTACTGTATTGACTTCGAAAGTCCGAATCAACCTAGGTGGCCACATCGGTCTGCAGCGGATTGAGAGCGGAATCGTTAAGTGAAAATTTAGTCAGCGGATTGAATTAACTCAAATTACTCAAATTATTTGGATTAGGGTTAATCACAAATTGAACAACCTTTATGGGAAAGTAATATTCCAATCGTTTTAGGTGTGTTTTATGGGTGTATTTAATCAAATCGCTGGATAAATTGTGAGCGATTTTGATTACGCTGAAAAATCGGTGTGTGGCACGGCGGAATGGAATTCAGGTGATTTTGCAGCGGAAGTGATTTCTGTGGTACCACTGCATAATTTTTATTGCTTGATAACACTACTCAACAAAATTGAACTTTTTATTTAAGCTGTGAACCAAAATTACCTTTTCTGATGGATTTCGGGATTTAAAATTGTTTGTAGATAAATTAGTTTTGAGTCGTTTTGGTCAAACGGCTTCAATTTGACCGTTTATCCATAGATTTTAATGAGCATAAAGTATTGCATAAGGTAACGACGCCTAATTAATGCGTATATCTAAAACTAAAAATGTTGACCAAGAATTATTTTTTTTTTTCACGAGTTTTTAAAGTCAAAATTTTGAAAAAAAAAATTCCGCAAGAAATGATGAAATTTGAAAGCTCAATATCTTCCAGGCGTCAAGCTGCAGTTACAAAGGGTCTGGGTTGGACTTATAGCTGCATTTGTCAGCATTTCAGAGCTGCAAAGTTCTATGCAACCAGATATAAGATACTTAAGTTATATGAAAAATATAAGCACTAATTTCAGGTAAAATTAGTTTTGAGTCGTTTTGGTCAAACGGCGCCAGTTGACCGTTTATCCATAGGTTTTACTGAGCATTACCTTAAACGACGCCGAATTAATGCGTCTATCTAAAACTTAAAATGCATGTCAAGATTTGTTTTTCCGTCGACTTTTCCCAAGTTTTAAAAATCAAAATTAAAAAAAAAAATACCTTAAAAAATTATGAAATTTGAAAGCTTAATATCTTTCAGGCGTCAAGCTGCAGTTACAAAATGTTTATGTCCGATTTATAGCTTAATTTGTCAGCTTTTCAGAACTGCAAAGTTCTATGCAACCAGATATAATATACTTAAGTTACATATGTGAAGAATTTAAGCACTACCTCTGAAAAAAAAACATTACAAAAATACCAAATTTTAAAAAAATCTTAAAAAAAAACCAAAACAAAAAAACAATATAATTCGTTAAACAAATTTAAACCCCAAAATCTATAAGAAAAAGTCATTTTGGGCCACAGCCTAATTGTTGTGTTGACTAGTGTATTAAACTAAGGAATTTATAGGCAAAATTTATTATTTTTTATATTAAAAAGTAAAAAAAAAAATTATTTTTATATGCCGCATTAATTTATTGACGAAAGTAAAAATATAAAAAATTGTTTCAGATTAAGATATGAATAAAAGAAAAAATTATTCCCAATTATTTTGAGTTTGGGCTACATTTTTAAAATGTGTGTTGTATATGATTTTCTGGGAATTGAAGTCTTAACTACAATATTATAAAAGGCTACTAACTACATAAAAAAAAGAATGTAGTTGAATTTCAATAGTTGCAATCCACGAAAGTCAGAGAAGAGTTTCTCGATGAAATTACGTTTGATTGCAATTTTATATTACGATTGTCTAATAAAATATAACTTTTTTGATTAATATATACGTTAAGACAAACACAACAAAATTATAAAAACCAATCAGGTTTTGGTAACATACAAGCACTAAGAAAACAGCACATGCACACATGATCATAATAATAGGTACAGGTACACACATCTACGTAAACTTTATCATAGCAGAAAACAGTTTTATTCGATATTTGAAAATTAGTTCCCAATTATTCTTTAAGTATTTTTTTTCATTAATATAAAGTTTTTTATACTATAGGATAATGTTATAACAGAAAAGAGATCCATTTGTACTTTAGAGTCGATGTCAGGCTGATCAAAATAATAGGTACACTTGAAGTGTTGTTAAGATAAAAATTTGTTAAATTAATATTTTTTTTTTTTTGGTTTATTAGTATTAACTAGTTAATATCTAGTATATCCACCTCTATTTTTGGTCCCCTTTACAATTCATTTTGGCATACATTTAAAAGGCGTCTGGCAGGTTTCTATAGGTGTCTCAGGCCACAACTTTTGGATGCCCTCCCATAATTTTCGCTTGTTTGAAAATGAAAACTTAGCTAATTTCTTTTTTAAATCGCCCCACAAGTTTTCAATTGGATTCAAGTCGGTAGATTGACTAGTCCACATTAAAAAGTCAATTTTTTGTTTATTTTTGTTTCGTCGCTCCACAAAATATTTCTCCTTTTTTTCTCTCCGTCGCATCCTGTACAGTCTTTATGAATTTAAGCAAAAGTTAGCCTCATGGCTAATTTTTTTTGGGGCATAAGTCGTTGGAGCCCTAATTTCTTGTCCGATTTCTGCTGCAATAGCCTTTGACGACTTAAATTGGTCTTTTTTGCTCAGAGATATAATGTAGTGGTCAAGTGTTTTGCTTGTTTTCTGTGGTCTTCGGCGAGTTTCTTGACCAGGTTTCCTTTTTAATGTAGTTTTAACAAATTTATGAGATCTTTTCATTAATTTGGCAATGGCTCGAAGAGATTTGCCTTCTTTTTTCTGACTAAGAGCCAATCGGGCTTCCTCCTCTGTACAATGAGAATTTCGATCCATTCTTGTAAGGAACAAACAAATTTTTGTTTATGTTTTGACTTTAGCTAGATGAAATTTACCCTAAACGGCCAAACAAGCAAGAATTTTTAAATTATTTACTTAATATTGAAGAATTATTGACACTGTACCTATTATATTGATCAGCCAAAATGTGTTGTCAACTCACATTTTCGATAAAAGCTTTGTTATCAGGGGGTACCCTTATTTCATTTTTTTGTCAAGGAGTTGCAGCATATTGACAAATAAAAGTTACTAAAAAAAATTTTGTTTTCAACAAATGAAGTACGTTAAAACTGATTTTAATTGAACACTTTCAACGTGTACCTATTATTATGATCATATGTGTACATAGAGGCGTCAAATCGACTAAAAACTGCCTGCATACAATTTTTGGACGATTGGCTCCCAGGCCTTCGGGTCGGGAGCTGATAGCTTCGGCAGGGCAGTCGGCTCTCTCCGGGTTGAGCCGAGAGAGATGCAGAGATTTTATACAGGCAGTTTTTAGTCGATTTGACGCCTCTATGTGTTATTTGCTTAGTGATACAATCTGTTGAGTGTACAAAATATTGGAAACATTTTGTTAATGCACCTACGAAAACATATATTGTAAAGACCTAGTAGGCTTTACAGACCCCACGATAGCCTATGTGGCCGAGGACAGGCCATGAAACTACCACTGGAGGCAGTACCTTCTTCATTATTTATTTTTTATGCCCCCACCCACAACGCTACCCGCCACTGAAGGCCAAATTCCAATATCATCTTTCATTTTTCTTTTAATTAATAAGTAGATATATAAGTAATTATAAGTAAGCAAATAAACCCGCCACTGAAGGCGTGAGCTCAGTTAATACCAAAATACTAGATAGTGGAGGAGGTGGCAGCCCCTAAAACTATCGATACAGATCAGGGGGGAAGCTATCGAAAAGGAAAAAGAAGATTCGAGGCAGGCAGAGAGTTGAGCAGCCGATCACTGAGCGACAAACCTCGAAGACACGCGCAGGCACATTTTCTGAGTGATAAAATTCCTAGTACACACCGACATAACCTCGCCACGCCACGCCTAACTCGCCGTTCAAAACCACCCGTATCTGTTTTTGAGTAACAGAAGACACCCGAACACGCCGCGAACGCTGAACGTGTCCATGGCTACGAGAGCTCCGCGCATATCCAAATCAGCCTGGTTCATTACCATTACATTGGTCATACGTAAGTTTTAGGAAATAACCACATGGTGCAGTCAGCGACCTCAGTATCGAATATAACTCGAATAAACACATTATTTTGTAACCAAAGCCCACGTCTCGAGTCATTTTATTTAAACTAACTACTAACGCCTTTTTTCCTGACCTTTTGGAGGCTTTGCGACAACGCACTGCTCTGCTTAGCCTTTTCCTGATCCTTCTGAGCCTTGGCGACAACGCACTGCTCAGCCTCGCCTCTACCCGATCCTCTCGAGCCTGCGGTGGCTTCGCGACGACGCGCTGCCCCACCCATCTCGTTTCCACGCCTGTCCCCTATCCTAAAGCACACGCTTCAGGTAGCGGGATCAACCACCGCCCAAAGTACCGATCCACCAAGATCCATCCTGGGACACCGGGCAGACATTGGTGACTCACACCAAACCCAGCGCGGCTACGGCATTGCCTCGTCTGGTCTCGCCCCTCGCCTAAAGTCCCCACAACAACTCCAAATTTCTTATAGGCGACCCTGGACAGACTGAGTTTACCCCAGCCTGAAATAGGTTATTTACAATGTTTCTTTTAAATGCTCACAGCGAATATAAAATTTTTTTTTGTCTGTCTCTCTGTCTGTCCCTCTGTCCGACTTGTTTTATGAAGTCTAGTATAAGCATGTTATGGAAAGGCGGGAGCGCAATAAAAGCCCGCTCTTTGCGAGTTCGCCAGCTTTGCCACCATAGCACAGTGGATGATTTCATAGGCCAATAATAAAACGAGAAGGAACGTGTGAGTCGCTTCTGGGGACGCGACTCTACTTATACCCGTACTCAGTCAGTATATAACTTTTAGAGCATAATTTTTAAAAATTTTTGAATTAAAAAAAAAATTTTATATTTTACATTTTTTTGCTACATTTGCTATCTACATCTACATCTACAATGTATATTATACATCTAACATGTAGATTACAGATGTACCATTTAGATTGTACATCTCCTCCGCTAGGGGTTGCTCGCGCACTGAACCGGCAGAGTGTGCGAGTGAGAAAGATAATGAGTAACGTTGTTGTTCGCTGGAGGGGGCGGGGAAACAACTGAAAATTAATTTCTTCATTCTGGATATATCTATGATGCGATCTGATTCATATTCGGCAATCTGTTAGGAATGGTCATTCTCTACGATACTGCGTTTTTATTGTATCTTTAAAATTGTGCCTGCCACAGATTTTCGTCCTTTGTGGGGGCGGGGCGAAATTTTGAAATACACTTGTAGCAGTGTGATATCACATGAGTCTGGAAACCAAATTTGGTTGCCCTAGCTTTTATAGTCTCTGAGATCCAGGCGTCAAACAAGACGGACGGACAGACAGACATGGCTTTATCTACTCGGCTATTGATGCTGATCAAGAATATATATACTTTATGGGGTCGGAAAATGTTCCTTGTCTGTGTTACACACATCCACTTTTACCACAAATCTAATATACCCCTTAACTCTTTTTTCAGTGCAGGTATAAAAAAGTGTTTCCTAAAAAAAAAATTTGTTTCGCTCTATCTCATTCGTGCGCGCTACGAAGAGCAGGAGAAAGGAGACAATGAAAACACGTCGACTGTGCAGTGACCGGGTTAAAAAAGTTTTCTCTCAAACAAAAATCGCTTCTGACCGGGTTAAAAAAGTTTTTCTCAAACAAAAATCGCTTCTAACACCACTCAACAAAATTGAACTTTTTCTTTGCGCAGTGAACCAAAATGACTTTTTCTGATAGATTTCGGGAAATTTTTGTAGTAGTTTATTTTTTTTATGGTTTAATTTTTTTTAAAATACATTTTTTTTTAAATAAATTTTTTTTTACATAATTTTTATTGCGGTATTTTTTTTCGCATTTCAATGTGTTAAATTTCCCATACGGTAAGCTTAAATCATAAAAAGTTTTGGCTTGACTTCTAGCTGCTTCAATTACCTTATTAAAATAGCAAGATTCTTTATAACTAGACGTAAGATACTAGAGGCTTGTGAAAAAAAGCGCTATCCTTAAAAAAAAGCTTTAAAAAAATACCAGATCTAAAAATAAAAAATATAAAAATTCTGCCATAGAACAAAATATCATCAAACCATTTCTAAGCCCCAAATCTTTAAGAAAAAGTTGATTTTGTTCCTTGAGGAAAAACTCGACTCGAGTCGAGTAGTGGTATAGATTTCAGATATAGAAAAAGTTGTGAGCCCTTTCTCACCCTCAAATGAAACAAATTTGGTAATAATAGTTAATGTTTTCTAAGTCTGTGTTTTCAATTTCAGTCGCCATCGTTAGCCCCTGACTGTGTTATTCCTGTTACCAAGCGCTTGCTAGAATGCTTGCAAGCACTCGATTTTATTTTATTGAACACAGCTGTACACGTACATACGTGTATATTTTTTTTTTGGGTTTTCATTGCTTGCTTTTTGTTTGTCATATTTGTTAGTGCTTTGATTGTAATATTATCATTTTCTTAGTTTCTTCAAAGATTGACAACATATCAATGTGAACTTAAACGCATATATATTTTTTCCGCTGCTGATGATTTGCGTGTTGCTTGTAGTCAACCGAACCCGTCCATCTGTCCAGAAAAGTTGTGTGAAGTAATATCCCTTATAGCCGAAACCAATTTAACAAAGAATCAGTATCAACTTATAAGAAGCTTTCTTAACAAAAAAGTCGAAGTGAATTTCTTACCCTGCTATGATACGATTATAAAGGAAAAGGATAAAAGCTATTCTAAGAATAGAACAAATTTCTAAATCTAACGTCGAAGTTGAGCTACAAAAAGTTTACTGGACCACACTGCATATCGAATTTTAAAGTTTGTATTCGGGAAGATGGCGTGGGGCATGGGTAGCGTATACCTCCGCCTCAAAAATCGCCACCCCGGAGACAAGGACACGCACACCCTGCAGGCAGGCTAGGTGGAGAAGGACCTCGGTCTGGAGTCCATCGTGGAGGCCGCTCAGGGCATTGCGCTGGACAACTCCGAAGAGGAGGAGGACGGTGACCTGACAATTATAGTCAACCCGTCGAGTGTAGTTGAGCCAGCCTCCCATGTCAGTGAGGGTGCTGCAGCTCAACCTACATAAAAGCAAGCTCGCGTAGACGGAGCTCCTCATCGCCATGAAGCAAGGCCCGTCGACATAGCTTTGGAAGACAATGCCCACCATAGCGTGTGGGGAAGCCCCGACATCAACGACAGAGGTGAGTCACTTCTAGACTTCATACTATCAACTAACTTAGATGTAGCAAACGTAGGGGAGGAACACACCTTCGTAGGTCCCACCTCGTCTAACGTACTATATCTAACACTTGTAACGGGAAAGAGTAATTTGGTATCTGGCTGGAGAGACCATCCTTCTCAGTACATTCAATTCAAGTGCGAATTTAAACACTCTCTGAAGATAACTGTTTAACTGCTCCAATATCGAGAAAGTCCCAGAAACGGCTAGACTTCGGAAGCTGCTATCAAAGCAACCTACCATACAGAGTCAGCTGAAGCGAGAAGATGGACAGTGGACTGAGGGCTGTGAATAAGCCCTAACAGCACTAATGGAAGCTCAGTTCAGAGGATGCTGACGCTACAACGCATCAGGACCTAGTAACTGAGGAAGAGCATCCCCCAAAAGGTCTCATATCGTCTAAGAAAATCCACTGGGCTATAGACGGTATATTCCCAGCCATGCTACAGGTGACCAAAGACGTGATCACCCCATGGCTCTCTGCAATATACTCAGCTTGCCTGAGCACGGGCTATATCCCTATTCAATGGCGGACCTCGAGGATTGTCTTCCTTCCAAAGGCAGGAAAGTGCAGCCATATAAGCCCCAAGGATTATAGACCGATAAGCCTCACCTCTTTTCTACTTAAAACACTAGAAAAGATGCTGGATCTACACATCAGAAACGATGTAGGGGGGCGGATGTCAACCAACCAGCATGCCTACAGCAAAGGGAAGAGAGGAGATCCCAAAAAATAGCAGCTTATGCGGACGACATAAGCATAATTATTACGGGAAAGCGTCGGAGGTTGCTCGATGTTCGTGGACAGCCAGGCCGCGATAAGATCCATGCAGTCGTCAGCGGTCAGTTCCAAAAATGTCCTGGCAAGCAGCGAGGCATTAGATTTCCTAAGCATGACAAAGTCAGTGCGGGTTCCCAGCCACCAGGGCATCAATGGCAACGAGACAGCAGACGTGCTGGCTAAGGAAGGCCTCGGGCTGGCGAACGACCGGACTGAGAACGTACCTGTCTCCCTCAGAGCGCTTCAAAGCGATCTAGAGAGGCGGGCACACATACAGGCTAGTAGCAGCTGGAGGAGAAGGATCGCGAAAACCATGTGCAAGGAGAGCAATGGTAAACTCAGCCACTACCTACTGCACCTAACACGGAAGGACTGTAGGATGCTGAGGGGTATACTCACAGGTCACTGCCTGACTGAGCACATGCAGTCAAACTAGGCATCACCAACTGTCGCAAGTGCAGGAAATGTGATGAATCTGGGGCTATCGAAACCCTGGAACACCTAATCTGCCAATGCCCGGCCCTCTCAAGGTCAAGAAACCAATACCTTGGCAGCCAAGACGACGCCAGGGGAACTCCTTGCCTTTGCGAAATTCTCCTCGATCCTCACGGACTTCGAAACCGCGTAAAAAACTCAGAAGGTCCATACGCACTTATACGGACAACTAAGGGCCATATTGGCCAATGCGTGGCCCCGTGAGGGCCGTCCGGGACAACCTAACCTAATCTATGATGCAAAGTCGATGTATTTAGTATAACGTTTCCTATATCCCGCTGTTGACTCGGAGCTCTTATAGTTTTCAAAAGAGCCTACCTTTTCAAAGGTAGTGCTTCTATTTTTCACATAAGTTAACTAGCTTATATCTTGTTGCATAGAACTTTGCAGTTCTGAAAAGCTGGCAAATGCAGCTTAAAATCCGACCCAGACCTTTTGAAAGAAAGATATTAAGCTTTCAAATTCAAATTTCATCATTTTTTGCGGTATTTTTTTTATACCCGTACTCAAAAAAGAGTTAAGGGGTATATTAGATTTGTGGTAAAAGTGGATGTGTGCAACGCAGAGAAGGAAACGTTTCCGACCACATAAAGTATATATATTCTTGATCAGCATCAATAGCCGAATCGATTAAGCCATGTCCGTCTGTCCGTCCGTCTGTCCGTCTGTCCGTCTGTCCGTCCGTCCGTCCGTCCGTCCGTCTTGTTGAGCGCCTGGATCTCAGAGACTATAAGAGTTAGGGCAACCAAATTTGGTTTCCAGACTCATGTGATATCCCACTGCTACAAGTGTATTTCAAAATTTCGCCCCGCCCCCTTCCGCCCCCACAAAGGACGAAAATCTGTAGTAGGCACAATTTTAAAGATACGATAAAACTAAAAACGCAGTATCGTAGAGCATGATCCTATCTACCAGACTGCCGAATCTGAATCAGATCTGATCATAATTATAGCCAGAATGAAGAAATTGATTTTCAGTTGGTTCCCCCGCCCACTTCAGCCAGAGACACACTACTCTATCGCCTTCTCGCTCGCACACTCTGCTGCGTTCAGTGCGCGAGCAACCTAGCGGAGGAGATGAAGAATATGAATGGTACATCTATAATCTACATGTTAGATGTAAAATATACATTTTAGATGTAGATGTAGATAACAGATGTAGCAAAAAAATGTAAAATGTAAAATTTTTTTTTTTCTCTAAAATTTAAAAAAATTATTCTCAAAAATGTATATACTGACTGAGTACGGGTATAAGTAGAGTCGCGTCCCCAGAAGCGACTCACACGTTCCTTCTCGTTTTTTTTCGAAATTTTGACTTTTAAAACTCGGGAAAAGTCGCAAAAATAATAATAACGAGAAGGAACGTGTGTGCCGCTTCTGGGGACGCGACTCTACTTATACCCATAGTCAGTCAGTATATACATATTTGAGCATAATTTTTTAGAATTTTAGAATTTAAAAAAAATTTTGCACTTTACATTTTTTTGCTACATCTGTTATCTACATATACAATGTATATTCGACATCTAACATGTAGATTATACATGTACCATTTTGATTCTACATCTCCTCCGCTAAGGATTGCTCGCGCACTGAACGCGTCAGAGTGTGCGAGCGAGAAAGAGAATGAGTGATTGGTTTTTTGCCGGATGGGGCGGGGGAAACAGCAGAAAATTAATTTCTTCATTCTGGCTATAATTATTATCCGATTTGATTCAGATTTGGCAATCTTATAAATATAGGCATTCTCTACGATACTGCGTTTGTCGTTTTATCGTATCTTTAAAATTGTGCCTGCCACAAATTTTAGTCCTTTGTGTTGGCGGAAGGGGCGGGGCGAAATTTAGAAATACGCTTGTAGCAGTGTGATATGCTGCCCAATGCAGCTATAAATCATACCCAGACACTTTTTATCTGCAGCTTAACGTCTGGAAGATATTAAGCTTTCAAATTCAAAATGTTGACTTTAAAAACTCGGGAAAAGTCGAAAAAAAAATATTTCTTGGCATGCATTTGTTTTAGATAGACGCATTAATTAGGCGTCGTTTAAGGTATTGTTCATTAAAATCTATGGAAAAACGGTGGAGCTAAAATTCGCTAACCAAACCTCAAAGGTGAAAAAATAGACAAAAAAAAAAAAAATCCATTTTACCAAAAATTCAACTCCTTTTCGTTTGCTTTGTTTCCAATTGGCAGTTGGGCCCGCAACCTTCCAAAACGTATTTTTTGTCTATTTGTCAACAGCAAAGGAGATTCAATCCGAAGAGCTGAATCCGAAAACAAAGAGCCTTTTCAAAGATGACGATGGAAGCCGTGTTTGACGGAACTTCCACATCCATAATGACAGCAGCGTCGGCGGCATCGAGTGCGGGTCCAGAAGCGTAGCCCACGGGATCGTAGACTTCTCCTCTGACATCGCATTCAGATCCTGGCACCGGGGTCTCAGTAGGTGATGATGTTGGTGACTGAGGCCACTGTGAGCGAGGGTGTCCCAGGAACAGAAAGACATTATTATTACTAGAGGGCAGACAGGGCCTTCTTTCTCTTCGGCGAATCAGTTTAAAATTGTAAATTGAGATTCCATAGAAATTAACTTATCATGAAGAGTTCTAAACCCAGCGTTGACGGCCGCGAATTCATTATGAGCTTGTCTCATAAAGACAAAGACCCGCATGTCGCCTTCAATCGGCCTGCAGTCCCAACAAGTCCAGTTGAGGCCACAACGATACTTTATCAAGTCGGCTACGCGTCCACCAGTAGGACCGAAGTCAGCGCACGTAGTAGTTGAGCTGCAGAGCTGCATCTTTTAGCTCAGCATGTACTCATAATGAAAAAAGGTACTGTTTATTATTATTAAATCACTGAGAGACGCGATAACGAACAGAGCGTAAGTCAGGTATAGAGAAGCAGAAAATGCAGAGCGTCAATATAAGAATGAGTGAGGAGGAGCGACTTAACATTTAACAAGAGAGGAAACACTAATTAAACACAACTACTTTCCAATAAACACAGACAAAAATAAGAGGAGCGAAGTTAAACCTCTAAGCACTATACTTACAGTATACTGTATGGTTAGTGGTTAAACACAACCATCAGCCACGATAGATATCCATATATCTCAATCAACGGGGTACGACTAATTATTGCAAGCTATCGATGAAAAACATGGTGGACTGTTCTTTTTGGATGCACCTGATGGTACCGGAAAAAAAATATGTCAGTAAAACTAGAAACTGATGCTGATAAAATTAATGCGTGTTTGAAAACATATAATTTGTAGTGCTTTGTTTAAACACTTAGATTGACTAAAAATGTACTTGTTCAATTGAAAAACGATGCTTCAGCAGATGTGTTTTCAGACAACATTGGTAATGAGTATGCCGTTGACAATACTGGGTTTATAACGCCTGCAAATAATTTTTGTACTTTTGTGTCATCGAAGGAAGGCTTGATTCAGAGTTGTTTCCAAATATTGCAAAAAATTATAGAAACTATGACTGGTTGAGGAAAGCAGCAATTTTGGCCGGAACAAATAAAGATGTGAATGAGATTAAAGCATTGATACCACTGTGATGACCTATCTCAGGCTGAGGTAGCTCAGTCTGTCCAGGACTCGGAATTACAAGTTATTTATAATTCG
The DNA here is from genome assembly GCA_018150905.1 of Drosophila ambigua. Classification (NCBI taxonomy): domain Eukaryota; kingdom Metazoa; phylum Arthropoda; class Insecta; order Diptera; family Drosophilidae; genus Drosophila; species Drosophila ambigua. Next base: position 113,436 of record JAECWS010000103.1, read on the forward strand.
CTGGGACTTTGTAAGGGAAAACCAAGAACTTTTGCCAAGGAAAGCCTGAAAGAGAACGTTTTATAAAATCACAACACTTTTGTTCTTTGAGGTGTTTTATTATTTTTGTTTATTATCGGTTTATTGGTATAATTCTTAACTCGACCCTACTGCCTGCCGCGATGGATTCTCGATTGACTGCCGTCTCCACGCCAGGCAGTGCCTTTTATGCATCGGCCGGCCATCGATTTATTTGGGGTCTTATGAAGAAATCATATTCCAGTGTGGGAATTTTCTTGAGTGTCCAACAAGAGTGCAATGCTCCAGGTAGGAGGATCGAGTTGCACTTGTTGGCACTTCGCGTGTGTAAAGGAATGTTTTTCGCGTCAGTTTTTGCTATGTATGTTTTTATTTATTACCAATAGGTATAAGTAAGTATAAGTAATATTTAACTATCCCGCTTGTGACGAACCGAGGTTACACCCCCCTTTCTTCCGGTAGGGGGTGGTGCGGGTGGAGCTGGGACTCTCCTCTTCGGTGTTGTTTGTCCCGAACTGCTTTTCGTACTTCCTGCGGTAGGTCCTTCGATCTCGGCCCGTGGGAACGAGAACATCTGCTGCCGTCAGGTGTACTCTGATGACTCGGAGTCCCCAGGGCGTGTTAGTTAGTGGAATCTGGTGTACCGTGGCTCCTCTTCGTCTTCCTCGGTGCTGGTGGTGGTTGTTTCTGACTCCTCGTCAGAAGAGAGTATAATTATGTCCGCGTTGTTCATATTTCTTTTTCGTTTTCGTGGGGTTTTGAAGTTGAAGCTTGATGACTTCTTGCTCGGCTCCGTATGGTGGTACTGATGGGCCACCGTTTCGCCTACCGACGTTACCTCGGTCTTATGTCTGCCGCTAGTTGAGCGGTGGGCAGAAGTCGTGGTCAGCATGTTAGTTGTTGTTTTCTACTGTTTGGACACGGTTCCTTGGCCCGGTGGTCGTGGGGCTGGACCTACTCGGGTGGCCGTGACTGGTGGTCTTCGAGTTTCGGGGGGCTTGTCAGTTCCCACGGCGTTGTTGGGCACCTGGTTGGTGTCGGTTTCCTGGCCTGTGGCTTGTGGGTCTGTGGGTCTCGTGTTGCATTGGTTTTTGGTTCTCAATCGGTGAAGTAATACCCAGATGATGATGCATAGCGGAATCGCGATGGCGCTCCTCACCGTCAGCACTTCTCGTAGGTGGCTGATGTGCTTCAGGTTTTTCAGGCTGAGCTCCCTCAAGAAGGGTAGACTCAGCCGTTCTCGATGGGACGTCACATTTACTTGGGTCATCGCGGACACCACGGCTTTTCGTCTCGAGTCCCCTAGATGATTTACATACCAGGTCCCATTGAGTGCGATCCGGTGGGAATATGTCACCAGATAGGTCCTCGAGATGTTCTGTTTAGCTCCGTTCTCCTCCAGAATGGTCACTTGCGCGTCGTTCACGATTATAGTTCCATGATCCACTTGGTGGATCGCCTCCAGATGTCCTGGCAGCGTTGCACAGTGGGCGACCGACCCTGCTACCATCTGCTGGGCGCAGGTGGTCCCTTGATGTTGTCGGCAAAATGTCGCGCCGACAGTAGCCTCGCAGTTGCCAACATTGACGGCCTCTGTTCCACATTCGGCTAGAATATTTCCCTCGCCGAAGTCCAGTATCTTCCGGTGGTGTTGTACTGGGAATATCAGCAGTTTTCGGCACGATCGTCTTGGTTGGGGGAACTTTATCAGGAACGTGAGTAGGTTGCTGTTTTGAAAGACGCTCACTTTCGATACTCCTAAAAGTTCCACCAAGCTGATGTTTGTGAGATGTTGGGCCTCAAATTCCTGGATGTCGTCGCCGTCTAGTAGGTATGGGCTGATTATATGTATCTGTGCCAGCGTTAGTCCAAGGATGAGGTTTTCCAGATCGGTGATAATAATCCTATTTTTAGAAAGGATTATCTCCACCAGATGGTTCCTCGGTTCCTCGTCGGATTTGCTTATGGTATTCATATAATGCGTTCATTTAGACGGCCCTGGATCTTGGTATTGATTTCCATCTGATTGGCCTCTGCTTCCACCAATTGGCCTTTTTTAAAGCGTACTTGCTCCCAATCATCGAAGTCAGGCGTGCCGGCGATGACCTTCAGGGCCGTCCCAAGTAGGTTGATGCTTCGTCTTTCCCGATGGTGGATTTTCAGGGTGGCTATCAAATTGCGAATGTGGCCTAAGTCTGTGGTGATAACCTCGGTCATCCGGTCAACGGCGAATAGTTCGGTGGCCTGCTCTGTCTGGACCACGTACTCCTCGTAAGATGTTACGTTCGTTGTGTGGCGCAGGTATTCGTAGCTATCCCAGATGACGGCTCCTCCATCCACGAGAGAAATGTAGTCGGCGTTCGTATAGTCGTGTAACTTGACTAGTGCCTGGGCCGTCGTGATCATGGTGAAAAGAATCAATGTAGTGTCCATCCTGTTTTGGCTGCGATAGATGTAGGTGTTGGTTAGGTATTTCGATGGGCGCGTTGGATTACCGGTGGGTGTCTCGTATGAATATCTTTCACTCGAATTAAGAAGCGAACTGATTTAGTACCGGGAGAACTCAGCTATATATAGCGCCTTCCCCTTTCTTGCTAGAGCCGGTGCGACTAAGTACGAGGCATTTCTACGAACCGTGCTCGGGTTCCGCCTTAGCGTGTTGAGCGACCCCGTTTCCGGGTTTTTGGTGGTATTTTGCTGCGGAGGTTGATCGCATATTTTTTCCTCGGTTTTTTTTTTCTTTGTCTGTCGGCCGCGCGTGTGTTGAGGTTGATATTTATATTTCTTTATTTTCTTGATTTTGGTGGCGCGAGCGCTGAGTTTTCACTTCGTTGGGTGTTGAACTCGTCATTTGATCCGTCAGCGGCTTTTGACTGACGCTGCGCTTTTAACTTCGTTGGGTGTTGAACTCGTCATTTGATCCGTCAGCGTCTTTTGACTGGCGCTGTGCCTTTAACTTCGCTGCCTTTGGCTGGTCAGCGACCAATGCAACTAACCAAAGTCGTGGCTAGGGGGATATCGGGGGGCTAGTGGTAGTATTGGCCTCATCGTTTGCCTCCTTGCCTTCGTGGAATTCCTTCAAGTCGTTGATGTTGGTCACCTTCGATTTTCGGCTGCCCGTATGCTGTAGTCTTACGATGTTCGGTGATGCAAAACCTTTGACCCGGTAGGGTCCATCGTATTTTGGTGCCAGCTTAGCGAAGAATCCGTCGGCCGCGTTGGAGAGGTGGTGTTGTCGCAGAAGCACGAGGGATCCAATTGTGGGTCGCCATTGCCGGCGGCGGAGATTGTAGTGCCTTCCTTGTTTTTGGCTTTCCCTCTGGATGTTATTCCGGACAATGATGAATACCTCGTTGAGTTTGGTTGCCTTGGTTAGCGCGTTCTCTGGGGGGCTTCCGGTGCCTGTCGTGACTTTTTCATAGAGGGCTCCAGGCAAACGGGGCTCCCTTTCATGCAGTAGGAAAGCTGGGCTATCTTTATCAATTGAAAAAATTTGCAGCCGCATTTCCGAAACTTTGATGCTATTAGGAGCTGGAGACTGTGCTTATATATCTTACTGTAGGTATGTGTGGAAAGTGTTCTGACGCGGAAAGTGGTTACTTGGTAGAATGTTTCGGCACTCATCTATGGAGTTTTCCACTTAAAACACTTATTTTAAGGTACGCTTGCAGGGCGTATATAGAGGTCATCAAATTCCGTTGACCACCTCTTTATAAACGCAACCACGTCAGTGGCTTTATTTACCATTTTAGAAATGTGTTCAGAAATCTTTAACTTCTAAAATAACACCAAGATAACAATACGCGACACCCCAAAACCCCCTGCCTGACAATTATCAGTTGAAAAGGGACATACGAAGTGACAAATAAAGGACGGTCTTCAAAATTATTATTTTCAAACTTCTGCTTATATTCGCTTTTCCCAGAACAGCCATCGAAGCCCCATTTTCCTATTAATGTTAGGCAACACTACTCGACAAAATCGAACTTTTTTTTCCTCAAGGATCCAAACCGACTTTTTCTGATAGATATGGGGATTTAAAATTGTTTAAAGAATTATGGGTTTTTTTCTATGGCAGAACTTTTTTTTGAAGAATTTTTGAAGTTTGGTATTTTTTTCAGGATATCATTTTTTCGACTTTTCTTGAGTTTTCAAAGTCAAAATGTCGTAAAAAATACCGCACAAAAATCATAATTTTTGCATTTCAATGCTTTTTATTTCCCAGACGGTAATCTGAAATCAAAAAAGTTTGGGCTTTACTTCTAGCTGTTTTAATTATCTTTTCAAAATAGCAAAGTTCTTTATAACCAGACGTAAGATACTAGAGTTATGTGAAAAAAACAAGCGCTACCTCTGAAAAAGCTTAAAAAAAAAAGTTCTGCCATAGAAAAAAAACCATAATTCTTTAAACAAATTTTAAAGCCCCATATCTACCAGAAAAAGTCGGTTTGGATCCTTGAGGAAAAAAAAGTTCGATTTTGTCGAGTAGTGTTAATAGTGATTTGTACAGTGGACAGTGCAAATAATAAACAATGTAGATGATTTATGTTAGGCTGCTCCACTAGTTATTATCTAAAGAATTTACGACTAAATAACGGGCTGGGAAAACCGACAGTGATCATTATGAATGCTTAGGTGCGTTATGTCTGGCTCGTCGATAGTGGCATTGGCTTTGCCCCACATGAAGTGTCCAGGCGTGAGTATCTCCAAGTCATTCGGGTTATCTGTAATAGAGCAAAGCGGCCTTGAATTAAACATTGCGGAAATTTGACAGATGAGAGTTCGGAATTCGTTGAATGAGAGAAGAGACTTTCCAACGACGCGGTAAAAGTGATATTTTGCTGACTTAACAGCAGCCTCCCACAATCCTCCGAAATGTGGCGAGTGGAGCATTATGAATTTCCAGTTGACTCCCAGTGCTATGCAATTGCAAACAATTTCAAGCACTGACCTCTAATTTTACGTAGAAAGGACCGCAAAAGTCGATGCCAGTTACGTGAAACATCGGACTTGGCTGCACACGCTCAGCTGGTAACGGGGCCATGACTTGCTCCAGAAGCTTAGGTCGCATTCGAAAGCAGCGAACGTACCTGTTGATGATGTTCGAGACAGCATTGAGACATCCGATGGGCCAGTATCGCTGGAGGAGTGGTTCTAGAAGGAATTGCGGACCAGCATGAAGAAATTTCTGGCGTCGCTCTGGAAGCTCAAAGGGATAGGCGACGTTTTGAGGCCAAGTCAAGCTAGCGGCCTGTATGAATGGGGGTCCATTGTGACATAGCTGTGAGTCCATAAGTTCCAGAGGTGTGCATCCATTTGATAAAATGTCCGCAGGGTTCAGCTGAGAGGGTACATGATGCCAGGTCATGCCCCCGGTCCGCTCCTGTATTTGTGATACCCTGTTGGATACAAAGACGTTAAACTTTGAAGGTGATTCACGAATCCATGCAAGCGCTACTGTTGAATCGGTACAGCAATGATATTTGCATACGAACTGAATGCACCTCACGATGTTTCCTATGAGCTCTGATAACACTAGTCAACACGATTTTTCCTCAAGGAACAAAACGAACTTTTTCTTAAAGATTTGGGTCTTAGAAATGGTTTGATGATATATTTTTTTTTTCTATGGCAGATCTTTTTTTAATGAATTTTTGAAAACTGTTTTTTTTAAAGCTTTTTTCAAAGGTAGCGCTTGTTTGTATCTTTCGTCTGGTTGTAAAGAACTTTGCTATTTTGAAAAGATAATTAAAACAGCTAGAAGTTAAGCCCAAACACTTTGTGATTTCAGCTTACCGTCTGGGAAATATAAAGCATTGAAATGCAAAAGTGATGATTTTTGTGCGGTATTTTTTACGAAATTTTGACTTTAAAAACGCAGGAAAAGTCGAAAAAAACTATATCCTGTGTCCTCTATTTTTTTGTGTATAGGTGCATTAATTTGGCGTCGTCTAAGGTATCGCTGATTTAAATCTATGGAGCTAAAATTCGTTAACCAAACCTAAAAAATGAAAAAAATGAACAAAAAATACCTTTTTGAAGGCTGCGGGCCCAGGTATCAAAAGTACAACCCTTTTTCGTTTGCTTTCTTCCCAATTGGCAGTTTTGTGTTGACTAGTGTTATCCGCCATTCGAATTTGGCCGATGCAGATAAGATCGAAAAATAATCCGGCACCAAGTAATAAATCTATTCTCTGAGATTTTAAAAACGTTGGATCCGCGAGTGAGATGTTTTTGGGGACATTGCACCCAGAGATGTCTAATCCAAAGTTGGGTTGATAATCCGTTATAGTGCGAGTAACGACTGCTGAAAATGATGTGCTGAAGCTCTTATCACTTGAATGCGCTGAGATGTCAGTGGACATGTTAGAAGATAGGGTTGATTCACCTATACCAGATATTGATACGGCAACATGATGAGTTTTGAGTTAGAGGTGCTTAACTAGGCGAGCAGTAATAAGGTTAAGCAGAGATCCAGAATCAAGTAATGCACGGCAGGGTATGAATACACCTGAGTGGCTCTTGGAATATATGATGGCGGTTGGAAGCACCACGTAGTCTGCAGGCTAGGCATTCGTGGCTTCAGGTGTGAATTCAAGCGTAGTGCTGACGAGAGTTGAAGATGGATTCCCTGAAGACGATGTGTGAGGCTGGATCGTGGTTGCAGACTGCAAGCTTGGTGTACACAGGATAGATGATTGAGTAGTGGTGGGGCTCATGTGCAGCAACGAATGATGTTTTTGTTGACAGTGCCTGCAGTGATCTGAGCGACATTGCTGTAAGCCATGGCCTTTGCGCAAGCACTTTAGGCAAAGATGCAATCGCTAAGCCTCTTTGTGGCGCAAACTTGGGGACAGATTCAAAAACAACGGGCATTTAGCAAAAAAAAAACTCTTTTGAGTCGAAAAAATTACAAATTTGCTGGTAATTGTTAGATGAAGATGCAGTGAACGTGTTACGGTTCGACTTTTGTACATTTCTGCCCACCTGGTGGCTAGGTCTAGGTACTGTAGCGCCTTTCAAGTTTGTAACGAACCATGGGTCTACCCATGGCTCGTCACAAACGGCGGAGAGTCAGCGCATCCACTCTGGCGGAAAACAAGAAACAAACTGATCTACACAGAGCTGACGCACCATGGCTCTAGCCACGGTTTGCCCCAAATAGCGGTGTGTCAGCACTTTAAGCAACGTACACAATTAATTAAGAACTCTCGATAAACCACTCTACACATTTTTGTCCACACAACAATTTAAAACCACCCCACCTCTTGGGACATTTCGCAATCGACGACCTAGATAAGAAGCCTGCATAAAATTACCGACCTACTGGCCCAAACTCAGCTATCACCTTCCGTGACGCCAAATTAGCGAAACCTTCTTTTTCTCTGAACACTACTAACCCACTAGCAAACTGTCAACGAAGCACCAAGCTTCGACCCACTTGCTAGCCCCACAGTTATTGTCAGAAAAATAATCATAAGTTAGCAATAATTGATTCCGGGTCAGGTGCGATCACCAGATGCATAAAAGGGCCAAGATCGGCCGAAGAAGTAGGCAGTCCACCAGCCCCAATACACGACACTGCACCAGGCAGTCCATCAGCCCAAACACAATACACTGCACCAGGCAGTCCACCAGCCCCAATACACGACACTGCACCAGGCAGTCCATCAGCCCAAACACAATACACTGCACCAGGCAGTCCACCAGCCCCAATACACGACACTGCACCAGGCAGTCCACCAGCCCCAATATACGACACTGCACCAGGCAGTCCATCAGCCCAAACACAAGACACTGCACCAGGCAGTCCACCAGCCCCAATACACGGCACCCAGTCCACCGGCTCCAAGGCCAAACAACTAGCTCCGCGAGTTAAGCCATCGTAACCAAATACGTAATAAAGAAAATATAACAACGTCAACAGAACAACAACCACGCTTCTGAAATATTTTTCGTCGGCTATAACACTCCCCCTGTCGCCTACCTCTCTTACGATCAGGCCACTCCAAACCCGAAAGTAACCTGCAATCTACAAATTTTCTTGTAGCGGACCCTGGACAGACTGATGCATATCCCAGCCTGAAATAGGATCCTCACAAGTTTTCCATCATGCGGCATCTCTTTTCTAAGAACGCCGACATATCTGTCCACCTGGGTAGCTTATCCGTTGCAAGCGCCTCCTGCAACTTTTCCTGGATGTCGTGATCGAGCTTGTGCGATATTGTGTGCATAAGTAATCCATCAGCCAGCTTCTCAGTTGTTGACATGGTGCTAAGCGCCCGAAGATGAGAGTTAATTTTGTCACTCAACTCACGCAACGCCTCTGCTGATCCCTTTTCAACACCTGACAGCCCGACTAATAGACCGGCCCTAAAAAAGTAGAAACTTATTATCAAAACGCTTTATGAGTAACTCCAACTCCACTCGTAATTTACGTCGCAGGCTCTACCGATTTGATTGTGTTGAGAGCAGCACCAGAACCAGCCGACTTCAAAGCGCTTCGTGGAAAGAGTTTCGAAAGGAATTTTTAAAATTTTTTTTTTTCCGCCTCGATATTTTGAACATCTTGAAGACAAAATCCGGGTACGAAAACAAGCGGTGGACGAGTTGTTTAAGGATTTCGTCATCGAGATCCGCTTCCTAATGCACCACGACTCAAGAACTCAACCGCATCTACGATAATACTCTACCAGGATACCAACTATACGTGAGGAAACACGAACTTCCAAGTCTGGCCCAGCTAACACAATTAGCCGTAGAATTTGAAAGCATCCAAGAACGGAACGACACCGGAAACTGGAACTCACCAGAAGCGAAGTCACCTCAGAATACATCAAGACGCAACAGACCCACTCCGAGCACAGAGTATATGGAACCGCAAAGGAACCAGACTCCATTTCGCCAAGACTCATATAATCGGTCAACGCAAAACAGTACACCTGGTAAAAAGATCTCCAGCAACATGATTCAACACGACGCACCCCAACGCAATCCCAGCCAACGCGCGCACACCATGTCGTCGATGCGGAGAACCCGACCATTTGGCGGCCAGCTGTCAAAATAGTTCTATCCTATTTTGTTGGGAATGCGGAAAACGAGGCATCAGAACCATCCAATTCTGCAGACGAGAAACTTCGGGAGACTAGGTGCGTCCTCAACTGCGACGGAAACAGCCGAGAACTACGCCATCCAGAACCCATGATTGAAGGAAGACCAACAGAAGCAACCATAGAAACAGGAACAACCCGAAGTTTCGTAAACGAAGCTCTTGTCGAGAGATTAATTACGGACACAAATGTTTGAGACGCGTTGACGTGTCAGTGAGGCCCATTACTAAAGTCTTACTCGCATCCACCCCACCCACATATGCGCGAGGAACGGATACCCCTATTGGTTTTGCCAAGCATGGAGGAGAACGTTATCCTGGGGATGGACTTTCTGTGCGCCTTAGAAACCACAATACAATGCGGAACCACTCGCCTACATTTACGAGGCGTTTGCTTTAATGACGACGAGCCGATGACCACCGCCAGCCATGTGCTAACCCAAGGACCCGAGAACAAAACCAAACGACCAACAACAGAGAAGCCAACTACGACATCCTCAACGGAGAACAAAATCCGAACACAAAACATCATGGCTACGCAATCGTCAACTGAGAACGCCAACGCATGACAAACAACATAGAATCCAACCACGACATCCTCAACGGAGAACAAAATTCAAAGACAAGCAACCATGGCTACGACATCATCAAGACATCATCATCATCAACGCAAGAAAACCAACAAAAACCCCGCTACGACAGATATCAAGGATCAAACACAAGCAACAGAGAACACGATACCGAGGATAACAACAGGAAACACGAATACGATGGTTTCCACAGAGACCACAAGCACGAGAATGGCCACCGATACCACCAGCACGAGAACACCCACAGAGAGCACGAGCGCGTAAATATGAACAACAATCACGAACACTAGGACAAGGATCACGAGTTTAACGACCACAATGGAACCGAGGGACATATACGCTGCTAGACGAACGGACGAATTCGAGCAGATATTCCTACGAGACATAAGCTACAGATATCCAGCAATCATGGCTGCCACTACACCCATCATCTCCAACATTTCCGAGTACCCCAACTGACTAGACCACCCATGCGCATTCGAAAATTCTTCCCGACAAATCCACGGAAACCGCCGACACAGATGTGAACATGCATGCCTAAGACGAACCCGAACTAGACGTACAGCCCTCCAGATATAGCAGAACACACCCACCAATTTCTTGCCAAAGAACTCCCAAAATTCGAAACACTCCAAGGTACGACAGACCTAGCAGAACACACCATTGTCATAAGGGACAGTCGTCCGATAAAATAACGATATTATCCGAAGAATCTGGCCATGATGCGCATCAGAGATGAACAAGTTCAGTTGTTGGCCGAGGGTCTCATTGAACCATCACAAAGTTCCCACAGTGCCCCAATTGTGCTCGTTCGCAAGAAAATCGGAAAGTGGCGAATGTGCGTTGATTTTAGACAACTCAACGAATGCTCTATTCCGGACGCCTACCCTTTACCAAGGATAAACTTTATCCTAAAACGACTCGAGATTCCTCACTTCATAACGAAATTATACCAGGAAAACTGATATTGGCAAGTATAAATGGCCGCCGATAGCCACCGCTTTCACGGTACCCGGCAGAGGTCTTTATCAGTGGAAGGTAATGTCCTTTGGATTGCACTCCGCCCAGCCACGATCCAACGAACCCTCGACACAGTTATCGGAGCCATATATGCGCGTCATTCGCGTTCGCCTACTTGTACGACATTGTCATCGTCGGGACTACTACAAAACGTCCAGAAAGTCTTCTCGCGCCTACGCCAGGCTAACCTCCGTATCAATGCGCATAAATGTACGTTTTTCCAACGCCGGATAAAATACCTAGGACACATGGTTAGCGAGGAAGGTATTCATACCGACCCGGACAAAATAACGGCGGTTAAAGATCTGCGACCACCCGCCACCCTCAAAGAACTACGGCAATGTATAGGCATGACGTCGTGGTATCGCCAGTTAGTGCCAAATTTCGCCACTCTAGTTCAGCCAATGTCAAAAATTTTCAAGAAGTCAGCCAATGTCACAACTTCTCAAAAAGGGAAGAGCATGGACGTGGACACGGGAACAACAGGACTCATTCAACCAACTAAAAGAACTACTAACCACCGCTCCAGTACTTGCTTGCCCTGACTTCAACGCCAAGTTTTTACTTCAAACCGATGCAAGCAACCTCGGAATAGGTGCCGTCCTTACGCAGGAGATCTAAGGGAAAGAGAGGGACATAACCTATGTGAGTCGACGCCTTAAAAGAGCAGAAGAGAACTACGCGGCCACGGACAAAGAATGTTTGGCAGTCATATGGGCAATTAGAAAACTGTGGTGTTACCTCGAAAGCTACAGATTTGACGTCATCATTGATCATCTCGCCCTTAAATGGCTAAGCATCCTTGACAGCCCGTATGGCAGAGTGGCGAGATGGGCACTCGAACTCAGCAGTTCCAATACGATGTACAGCATCCTACTGTCCTCTTGAAAACCCCACAGAAAGGGCTAATAGGACTGTGAAAACGATTATAGCTCTGTTTGTAGAGTAACATCAAAGCACCTGGAACGCGTTACTAGCCGAGATGTCATTAGCTATCGACTCCAGTATCTCAGAAATGACCGGCTTCAGCCCAGTTTTCTTGCTACACGGTAGAGAACCCCGTTTGCCTGGCGCTTTATACGACGAAGTCACGCCTGGAACTGCATGCCCCCCGGAATCAGCCCTGTCCAAAGCAGCGAGACTAAAGGAAGTATTTTCCATCGACTCTTACAATATCCAACAAGCAAGCGTGGAACAAGGACGCTACTATTACTTACGTAGCAGACAATGGCCCTACCATCGGATCTTTGGTCCTCATGCGTCAACACCACCTCTCCAACGCAGCCGACGGATTCGCTGCGAAGCTGGCTCCTAAGTTTGACGGACCGTACAGACTCAAATGCTTCATATCACCAAATGTCGTCCGACGCCAGCACCAGAGCAGCCGAAAACAAAGAGAAGTGAACATAGCGGACCTCAAGCAGTTCCACGAAAACGAGAACATCGCACACCAGACCAGCCCGAAGGACCACGATCAGATTCTACTGGACTAGTAAGCCGAATAATCATTTTTAATCTCTAAGCTGTATCTGTATTGTGACTACTCGTTAGTAAGTTAGTAAGCTAAGCATGATAGAAGAAAAATGTCAGACGGCACCACAGAAAGCAATAACAATAAGTAGGACAGAATCAGTGAATCCATCTGTTTCCCTAATATAGCATAATATCCCGCAGCCGCCAACATGGATTTGGGCGAGGAAAACTCCTCCGAGACTCCACCAAGAGACATGGAACTTGACGATGACGACCGGGATCTAACTGAGCTCGCAGCTCGAAATTTAGTTCTCCGATGAGGATTCCACCGAGATCGACATCCCAACGTCAGCGCACTTTTGGACCCATCGTGCCACACCACCACCCCGATGAGCAGAGGGTGACCCGACCGCCTGGGTAGACTTGACGTCATCTCCGATGTCTACAGATGATCCACCAGTAGGTCGCCCAGCCACACCACCGCTGTTCTCACGGCGTACCACGTATCCGTCGTATCCACGTGACGCCCCCGACTCAAGACGCTATGACACGGAATCACCATCTTACGCCCCACGAGCGCCACCGTATGTTGCCCCGGACCCACCGATGTATACCACTTACCGCTCACCCTGATATTCCGAGACTAAGGATGAAACCGAAGGAACATCCCGTCATAGACGCGACCCCCGGCTCGACCAAGGAGTGTATCGCCCTGTCACACCCGAACAAGGGCTGGACGCGATTGGATCGAAGCCCCAGTCGGCTGGACCGTACCAACCCCCGATCGACGGCTACCGACAAGCTGATACAGGCGATCAAAACCTCCGCATGTCCGGGGATAAGGGCTCGGTTCAACCCCAAAACTACCGATACAGGATAGGGAAACTATTCGAAAAGAAAGAAGAGGAAACAACAGGGCTCGAGGCAGGCAGAGATTTGAGTAGCCGGCACTTTCCGACGAACCTGAAAGCCACGCTGAACCACAACTCTGGGTTACACAACACCTAGCTACGCACCGATACCAGGACAATGCAACGACATAACTCACAACTCGGTCCGATCAAGTCGCTCCCTCGTATAAACGCACCCCCAAACACGCCGCGAACGCAGAACTTGCCCATGGCTACGCGAACCCCGCGTACATACAAATTGACCGGGTTCATTCCCCTAGTTTTGGCCACACGTAAGTTCTAAGCAACAGCCACATGGTGCAGCCAGGGAACCCATTATTGAATATTACTTGAATAAATACATAAGTCTATACACAAATCACAAGTCTCCAGAGTCATTTTATTAAAGTTAACCACTAACACTACTTTCTCCTTAACCTCACTGAGCCTTTGCGACAACGCACTGCTCTGCCTCGCCTTCTCCTGATCCCACTGAGCCTTTGCGACAACGCACTGCTCTGCCTCGCCTCTTCCCGATCTTCTTGAGCCTTTGCGACAACGCAGCCTCGTCTTTTCCCGATCCCACTGAGCCTTTGTGATAACGCACTGCTCTGCATCGCCTCTGCCTTGCCTCTCCCTAATCCTCTCGAGCCTTTGGTGGTTTTGCGATGACGCGCTGCCCCACCTACCCAGTTTCCAAGCCACGCCTGTCCCTGATCTTCAAGCGCACGATCCAGGTAGCGGGGTCAGCCACCGTCCAAAGTACCGATCCACCAAGATCCATCCTGAGACACCGGGCAGAGTGAGAATGAGTACAAGCTTCAGTGACTTAATGGAGATCGGTCGGACCCAAGATGCTGTGGGTTTGAAGTTGAACGGAAAGTTTCTAGGTCCCTCCGAAGTGGATAAGATTGGCAAGCATGTCCGGTAAAAGGTAGAGCGAAAGGTACAGTAACGAAAGTTATCAAGGAGTTCGGGTCGAACTCAACGTCAAAAGGGCCGATTGTGTGATTTGGCGAGAAGCCACAGAGAACAGCAGAGTATGTTAAGCTAACATAGGCCCCTATTCCCAGAGAGTTCTGAAATCCAAGAAAGGACAATGGGTACATTATGGCGATATATGACCTAAAGCCAAGCCCTGCAGATCTTGTTTCTCTTGTTTTTGACCTCCCAACTCCAGCTGTGTTGATCTGGTGGTGGTCCACACTTACTACAGGACGAGCAGGAGATATGTCCAGTCTACCAAGAGGACCCTAGTAGCATTCCTTTGTGTAGGAACGCAGATAATAATTTAATGCAATAGTGCAACTGATTCAAACGATCGAGTTTCGAGAAGAGATCAGTTAAATTGGAAAACTAAACGCACATAGCTTGCAAAGCCTAAAGAATCTTGGTGTATTTTTATTTTTGACAGAGAGAGTTCGCCAGTAAAGTTAGGATAAGCTATGGTCGAAATACCGTGTCGACGAAAACTAACCGAAAATTACTCAAATTCCCCACGCGCCAATAATTTATACTGATTTTTAATTTTTTATTTTTGAATCGAATAAAACTTAAATCGTTATTATTATCCGCGTTTTGTTGTTGTTTGTAGGTATGTAGACCTATTTCGGACACTGTACTGGCCTACAGTGGAATTTCTGTTTTAGTTCAGATAATGTTGTCCAATCAAAAGTGAAATAATATATTAATATTGAATTGATAAAGGAATTTCAAAATTTTTCTAAACTTGCAAGCGTCATTTTATTTTGATATTGTACGATAATACAATTTTTACTATTAAAAATCATTTCGTACGTATGTAAATACATTTGTATGTATGCACATATTGCCCAAATTACATACATATGTACATACAAATGTTAAAGTTATGCATAGAGTGAAAATTTGTAAAATTGTATAACTATAAATGTATTCATATGTACATACAATGCTAAATGTATCCACTTCAAAAACTAGAATGTAGAGAAGCTCAAAAAAAATGAAGCGCAAAATAAACATAAGTAAATCTTGTATCTGGTGCTAGGCGATAGTTAAAAATTATGAGTAACGCCACCACCCAAAATTACCACCCATGTGCAGAAAATCGATATTCTAGTCAAACTTACTGCTTGTAGTGTCTACCTCGTGCTAGTACAAATGTATCTTATTAAGAAAAATATATATCAATATATTTACATATATGTATAGATGTGGTGAGATTAGATGTGCACATTCATATATAAAAATGAGTGTTATTTAACCTCACCTCATCGCTGATTTTAGGCTAAATTCATTGCAGATTGTGTGGTAGGCTTGAAACTTATTTAAAATCTTTCTGTTTTGCTGAATTTATGTATGTACATGCATATGTACATCCATACATATGTGCATATGTGTTTGTACTTTTGGATACTATTTGTGAGGCTACATTCAGCGCTTTGCAATGTTCGGTGGTAAAACTGGAAAATTAACAATGCATCTTGTTCGTAGTAACTTTTGCCAACGTGATGAGTATTTGAGATCGCCTTCAAAAAATATTGGAGTCCAACTACCGAATTCCCATACGTCATACAGGAAAGATCATACCAACATGAAAGAGCCACAAGCTGAAAAAAATATGAATAATACATCGGTTAAACATAACCAAAATGTAACATTTGTCCGGAGTAGTGGAATCAGTAATGGAGCTGTTTTTCATGAGGATGTTATTGAAACTGAGTGGAATTTCCCTCCGAAAGTGCCTACTCCGCACATCTACCATTGCATTAATCCAGTAAGTCAAAAAATCTAAATCTAACTTCGGTGCACCGAAGTGCATATAACTTTGAAGAATTTTGTATCTGTTAGATAGAATACCTTATAAATATATACATATGTACATATTTACGTTCCGATTGTTTTTTTTTGGCGGATATTCAAAGAATAATTTTTATTTAAATATATTTTGAAACTTCGAACGAATGTGGATGTCTCGATGTAAAAATTTGGGACTACTGACCAAAATGGTTAGCCTCATCGCAACGAATTATTCCTTTGGAATGTTCTTTTCGATACAAAGATTCCTTGATCAAAGGATTGAAATTCACAGAAGGAGTTTCTTAATTAGAATGACAGATATTGGTTAAAATAAAATATATTACAAAATCATCAATAATGGCCTTATTAAGTTGACAAAAATCAGGAAGAAATAATAATACATTATAATAATAAAATATTTTTGGTACCAATATTTTTAATTCGAATATGTACATGCTTAGCTCTTTCAGTTCAGTTTATGTCTAATAATATTCGAAATTAGTCTATGTATATATCCTTCCTGCAGTACGCGACCGGTTCGGTTGCACGGTTCATCATGCTACAGCGCCTTTCGGTCTTGGCCTATGATCTGACTGGGCTTGCCGTCGCATGAAAATCAGAGAAATAATAAAATTGTTTTTGGCGACTTTAATATAGGGCGCTGAATAGTTTGGGGTCCATTAGAGCTTAACTCGAACCATCATGGTTGTACATATCTTTAAAAAAAGTGCTTCAACAACGAACAACGAATTGTAGCCACAATTAAGAATATAAGTTTCTAGCGATTACTTACTGTCCCATTTTCAATCACTGCTGATGATATATGATCAGTGATAAGTCGCAAGTGAATCTAAAACAATATAAAGGATCATACAAAAATTTTAAAATTTCGCAGAAAGTGGCAACTGAGATGAACATATGATATAACTTTAAATGCAGGCTTAGTTTTTGTCAGGTTAGAGACCGTTGATACCGTTGGCAATCGAAATGAACAAATATAATTATGGCAAAACTTCCTTAAACGTATCGGACAGTTGTACTTTAAATGTATCTTTATTTTTTCAGGATTTACTGGTGGGAAGTGATAAAAACGGCTTTAAAGGACTTCGTAAGCAATTTAGTGGGCGATTTAAGCGCTTAGTTACTCGAAAAGTAGAACACGGCCCAGTGATACCTCCGGAATTAAAGCCACAATTAAAAACAATATACGTTTACTAATGTTATAAGAATCACCGATGGCAAGCACAAAAAATTGTATGTATGCATATACAATATGTATGTATAGATGAACTCGTATGTATTTTTATATATTTTGGAAAACTTTAGTGATAATAAAAGCAAGATAAACTAAGCTACCATGTTAATCAACATTTTTAAGTATTAAGTTAATCATGCTTAATGTGTATACTTTTCGTATATTTTATGATACATCTCACATTTTCCAAAGCATTTTAGATTTTATAAAAAGAATAAAGATACATTTAAACAAACCATTTTTAATTCATATCTACATTGCCAGCTGCGATTCCTGGTAAGTTTTGGATGTGCTGTTCACATGCGGTAATGAATCCCAGTCGACTAACGTGTATGCTTTGAGTTTGAAACTTTGTTTGGTAATAAAATAAAGATCGTTGGTAATTATTTGAATTTACGAAGTTTAAGTTAAATAGCAGACAAAATGTATTTTTAAAATCAAGCTTTATGTTTGGTAAGCCGAGTGGAAAGGTACGTACAAAGCGAATGTACAGTACTGCCACAGATGTTTCGATGGTCATGGCAGATGTATATAAGGCGCCTATATAAGACGACAGCGGCGCAGGGCAAAATTGTAATGTTTAATTTTTGGATAGGCGTTTTAGTTTAGCGTGCAAGTAAGAATTGGATCACCGGTATAAGTAAAAATGAAAATTGTTACGAAACTTTTTGGTGGTGAGGCAAGGCAGGCTAGCCAGTCATCCCAGGGCTGGGTGTTTCCCAAGCCCTCAAGGGGAACAATAAAACCAAGAAATTAAAAATCTCAAACAAAACGACAATTCAAAACAAACGGACTCGACTCAACAAACTAACAAACACACTCCGACAAAGCCGTGGACCAGCTGAGATGAGATCTATCTCTGACGCCCTACCTGAGATCTTGACATTCCAGATCTCCCTGCTATGTGCAGCAGCCTTTCTCTCCGTTGTGGCGAGTTTCCCTCTTCCCTCAAACAAAAAAACTAGCAATTCATTTCTTCATTATAGTTCTTGTTTACATCCTACTTATATAGGTGCCGCGTCCGCCTATTCCCGCCCTTAGCTTAATACAATGGGATAAATATTATATAATTAATTAAATAAATAAGGTATATTATTAACTACATATGGCTAAGTACGGATAAATAAATATGGACGGTCTGACGAAAAAGGACAGAGAATTAGTGGACAGGTATAGGGACAGCTAACCAAAATTTAAATAGAACCTTTTTCTTTCTTTAATTATATTCTTTGGCTTTTTATACCCGTACTCAAAAAGAGTTAAGGGATATATTAGATTTTTGGTAAAAGTGGATGTGTGTAACGCAGAGAAGGAAACGTTTCCGACACCATCTGTGGGGAGCTCTCCACGCCGCCCCAAGCCTATTTAAAACGAGAGGGAACGTGTGAGTCGCTTCTGGGGATGCGACTCTGCTTATATCCGTACTCAGTCAGTACACACATTTTTGAGCTTATGATTTTTATACCCGTACTCAAAAAAGAGTTAAGGGGTATATTAGATTTGTGGTAAAAGTGGATGTGTGTAACACAGAGAAGGAAAATTTTCCGACCCCATAAAGTATATATATTCTTGATCAGCATCAATAGCCGAGTCTCTGTCTGTATGTCTGTCTGTCCGTCTGTCCGTCTTGTTTGACGCCTGGATCTCAGAGACTATAAAAGCTAGGGCAACCAAATTTGGTTTCTAGACTCATGTGATATCACACTGCTACAAGTGTATTTCAAAATTTCGCCCCACCCCCTTCCGCCCCCACAAAGGACGAAAATCTGTGGCAGGCACATTTTTAAAGATACGATAAAACTAAAAACGCAGTATCGTAGAGAATGCCCATATCTACCAGATTGCCGAATCTGAATCAGATCGGATCATAATTATAGCCAGAATTAAGAAATTAATTTTCAGTTGCTTCCCCCGCCCCTTCCCGCAAGAGAAGCGCTACTCTATCTCCTTCTCGCTCGCACACTCTGCCGCGTTAAGTGCGCGAGCAACCCCTAGCGGAGGAGATGTAGAATATGAATGGTACATCTATAATCTACATGTTAGATGTAGAATATGCATTGTATATGTAGATGTAGATAACAGATGTAGCAAAAAAATGTAAAATGTAAAATTTTTTTTTTTAATTCTAAAATTCTTAAAAATTATGCTCAAAAATGTATATACTGACTGAGTACGGGTATAAGTAGAGTCGCGTCCCCAGAAGCGACTCACACGTTCCTTCTCGTTTTGATTTTTTTAGTGTATCTTTAAAATTGTGCCTACCACAGATTTCTTGTTCGGTTCGCTGTCTTTTCGGTACTGAATAATGCCGGCGCAGCGGCAAGCGAACACAGCTGTTTTTTCGTCTCTTACATTCTATCCTAATTTCCTTTTGTCTTCGAGATGGACTTAATATATAAAGATGACAAAATAATATCGGATGCGTTCCTCAACACTTATAGTCTCTGAGATCCAGGCGTCAAACAAGACGGACAGACGGACAGACAGACAGAGACTCGGCTGTTGATGCTGATCAAGAATATATATACTTTATGGGGTCGGAAACGTTTCCTTCTCTGCGTTACACACATCCACTTTTACCACAAATCTAATATACCCCTTAACTTTTTTTTGAGTACGGGTATAAAAAGCTTCGGGCTTTTTCCCCTTTTGGAGCGGACTCACTTCTATTGTTTCGGTAGCTCCTGGGTCTTCTCGCTGGTCAGCTCGAAATCCTTCCCTGTCGCTCTCTTCCACTCTGCTTAGAAAAAAAAACTGCCATACTGTCACAAATCCACGTGCTAACGCCGCCGACGGTTTTTTTCTAACTATCTTCCTACTCGGAGTAGCTGCCCTATGAGATCCCTCTGCTGTTCCCGATCGATCATTACTATTGCTCTTGAACCAGGTGCAGGCAACCAGGCTCTCTTTCCTCTTAAAGGTGTGGGTGAGATGTCTCCGTGATCCCGCTATAGATTCAATTCACTCTCCAGCTAGATATCCTCTCTCAAACTCCCAGATAACCCGACCAGAGGACTCCACTACTCGTTCGGCCCTTCCCTTTAAATTGTAGCCTTTCCACCCTGTTCAGAAACACTTCCTCTTTCTCGCTTCTTTGATATTATGCCAATCGATATTCGTTGAATGTAACACCTCGCGAAAATTCGGGCGAACATGGACCCGGAGCATTATTTGCAAACATCGAAGGCTTTTTCGGATTCACCGGCCTTGCGGTGTCTAGGATTATAGCGCCCAACGTAGGCTTACACCCAACCTTCTGCCTTCTGCCAGTTTATACGTGAGTGCGATTCAATTCTTACTATATCGGTCTTGTTTTCTGCAATTTTAGTTCTTTCGCATGAAAAATCCCCAGCGGCCTCCCCGACAGAGCCTGGCTGCTCCGCTCCAATGCTTGGGGTAGATTATTTTTGATGTGCTCGCGAATGATTTGACGCTTATCAGTGGGATCTAATGTATACCCCCGTGCTCTGACAACGACTGCAACTTCCTCGCCAGCTTGTAGAAGTTTCCATTCAGGAACATTTGCTGTCCAAAAACTGCAAAGAACGGCGTTACGCCTGTGGCTTCGTGAACCGAGATCTCTGGTAAGTACATATCCCAGTCCCAGTTCTTATCGCGGCCAGTATGGTCTGGTTGACCCTCGCGGCTGCATTGCTTTGCGGCGAGTATACTGATAAGCGCATATGTCGGACGCCGAATGTACCGAATGTCCTGACACCTTGGAGATGAATTGCTTCCCGAACACCGAATTTATAGAACCCCTCCTGCACTAGGAACTGAACTACGTTCATCGCGGTGGCCTCTCTCATAGCTTTCAGGAAGGTAAACTTTGAGAAATGGTCCAAAATCCAGGCCTGTCCTTTTAGACCTGGGATACTTTCCATGGAAATCCATGTAAATCTTCTGAAATGGCCTCTCCGTAACTATTTCAAGACTGATTTCTACCTGGATAAGATAATTTGGTGCTTTGGACTCCTTACATGTGTTGCAGTTTCGGATATATTTCCCCACTTGTGTCCTCAACGCTGGCCAGTAACCGATTTTTAACCAGTTTTAACCAATGCAGCGTTTTGTCATCCCACCGTGTACGGCTTTGTGGTCTTCGCGACGAGACTTGCTGTCAACGAAGCGGGAATTCATAACTGAAACCTTCCACTAGGTCGTCCATTTGCGTGAAATATATTCGTTTGAAGATCAGGTCCCTTTCTAACCACAGATCTGGCAATAGTTTTTTTTTGTTTTAGTGACTTCTTCCCTCATCTCATTATATTCGCATTATATTCTCATTATGTTCTTGCAGGTTCAGGACCAGATCAAGACGAAAGAAAGTGAGTGCGATAATTATGACGATCAATTAAAGACTAAAAGAGGGCAGGCGGACCGAATTGCCCGTGCCCTAATTCAAACGAGAGAGAGAACGAAAGAAGCGATAGAAGCTCGGGCTGCTGCTGAGCCGAGCATGAGCGATAGATAGATAGAGAGAGAGAATGCGAGAGAAGAGCATAAATGCTGCAGCTGCAGTAGTAAATGAAGAAGAATATATAACGAGGCGAAAGAACTGCCGCTGCCGTGAGTAATTATAATTGGTTACAATATATATATGCAGTGGGCAATGCAAATTGATAATAAAAGTGGAATTACGTTAATTTGCTCCACTGGCTATTTTGAGGAATTTGTTGGGGAATTTCAGGCTGGGAAGCCAGACATACTCCCCCCGTTGAAAGCCTGACCTTCAACAGATTGCGAAGTGTTTCACAGACGTCGATTGTGGATGATTCGATGTATCTCCTGATGCCATTTTAGCACTGCAACACGGGAAACGACAGCTCCTCCGGGAATAACCTGGACCACTTTTGCTATGGGCCAAGAGTCTGCCAACCCAGGGTTTGGAGTGCGATTCAAAAGCGCCAGACAGAGCACATCGAGATCGGCAGGCCTCTCTGTAATTAAAGATGCGGTTGTAGAATTAGTAGAGATTAAAATGTGGCCTGATATTGGTCAGCAAAGTATAAGGATGATCGGTATTGAGGTCCACATGCCAAACGAGGGGGCTCCCTCAAATCATTGAAAAGAATCCCACGCGAAGAAATCTCAGTCAGACCTTTATGTCAAGACAACTTATCTTTGCCCAACCGTTGGACAAAGATTCTGGACCATGAAGCTGCAGGTCCTGCCAGTCCGAAAGCGTCAAAGAGCTGCGCTTCTGTTGGCTGAACTTCTGCAGGGACGCGACAGTGACGAATAGTCCGAAAACGATAAAGAAGGCTGATCAGTAGCCGTTTCCAAAGCTAGTTATAGTGGTGTGGGAACATCGGTGTCAATGTCCAACTTCCTACGGGAATTCACGTAATCTGCCGGAGCTCCATCAAACACAGCAGGCACTCTATAATCACTCCATTGGAGTTGATCTCTTGGTAAAGGTCCACTTGGTGGCAGCCAGGTTCCAAACCATCTATGTCCACGTCACGGGGATGGGTTTCCGCATCAGCAAGCACTGTTGTCGGCTCGTCTTTTGCCAACAGCTGCATTGGACTCACAGCTAAGCCCGAGGCAGGTTTCCTCGAATCCGAAGATGCCTCCATCTTAAACTGAACGTGGCTGTCTTCCGACGATACCCTTGGAAATTGTATGCGGCGTAGACACGGGGCAGACCGATGCTGAAGTGGAAGCTGCCAACCCACAATATTACCAATAGTAATTTTTGCTGATACTGTAGAAGGAGGAGACAGTTGGGGGAATCGATTAGCGATTTCGCACCGAATCGAAGTATCCAGCGTCATGAACAGATAATTAAAGTTGTCCAACGATCCAATGCGAGTTTTATCGTAGTCCAACTTCTGAAGCTCGTTGTGCAGGGTTTTAAAAGTGCCCTGCAGCTCCTCGACCTCCTCTAGCCTCACAACGAGCATAAGGTAGTCGCACTCTGGCAACTCACTTTATCAAGTAGCATTCAACCTTTTTAAATTTTCAAAGATTTCCGGTACTTTCACTCTCAGGAAAGTCACCCTGTTTTTCGAAGCTGTAACTGCAATGACGTTTGCACAATCCCTCTCCATTATAGCGACGGCGTAAGAAACCGTTTCTTGCGGGAAGATGAAGCCAAAGAGTACGCGTGTAAGAGACGGGAACGAGAACCGCAGGCCAACAGGTATGCCTATATGCAAGGGCGGCCTGTATAAGCTTGTGTGCACCTCTGCGGTCGATGACACTGGTTGAAAGAGCAGGCAAGTGAAACCAAACCAAGGAACGGCACTTGAGGGCCATTTTGACATTAAAATTTATTGCAAAAATCACGTCGGGGTCACAAAATGTTGAGCTACTGAGCTTCTTCATTATATATTTACAGTTTATTGTGGTGAAGTAAATAAGCGATACAGAATCGAAAGGATAGTTAGCTGGATTCAAGAGGCGGTCAGATTGAAGACGCGGGGTCGGTTCAAGGCGGTGTCAGATTGAATAGCTCGATTCCAAGACGATGTGCAGTGATTGCAAGATCAAGACTAAAACAAAGGGCAGGCGGGCCGAATCGCCCGTGCCCTAATGCGAGCGAGAGAGCGACAGATCGAGAGAGTGATAGCGAAAGGCGATAGAAAGAAAGGTGTGAGTTGAAGACGCGAGAGAACGGCTGCATAGGCTGCTGCCGTGCGGGAGCATGAATATGTACATATGTATGTAGATGACAAAGTTACGCAGTGGGCAGTAAAAATGCTGAAAAATAATAGATATTTACTCTGCTGCTGCACCACTGACTATGATCTACTGATTCTTTGGCTGCGTAACCAAACAAATTTTTTTAAATCTGGTATTTTTGTAATGTTTTTTTTCAGAGGTTGTGCTTCTATTTTTCATAAACCTTCAGTATCTTATACAGATATAAGAGTCGTTTTGGTCAAACGACTGTAAGTTGACCGTTTATTCATAGACTTTAATTAACAATACCATAAACGACGCCTAATTAATGCGTCTATCTAACACTAAAAATGTTGGCCATGAATTATTTCTTTTTCGACTTTACCTGAGTATTTTTTTTTAATTTGGAAAAAAAAATTCCGTAACAAATTAGTAAATTTCAATTTGAAAGTTTAAAATCTTCCAGGCATTAAGCTGCAGATACGAAGTGTCTGGGTCGGATTTTAAGCTGAATTTCTTAGTTTTTGAGAACTTCAAAAATTTATGCAATCAGATATAAGATACTTAAGTTATGTGAAATACAGAAGAACGTCTGAAAAAAAACAAAAAAAAAATGCCAGATTTTCAAAATTCTTTAAATTTTAATTTAATTATTTTATAGGATTGGCTGGCTAGCGATCGCACATGAGACCGAGTTTTTCCACGGTCTGCATTTGACCTGGAAATAATTACTTATTGCTAACATATGATTAATGGGTGACAATAATGGTGGGGCGTGGTAAATGGGTCGAAGCTTGGTGCATCGTTGACAATTGGTTAGTGGGTTTAAGGAAAGTGTTTTTCTGAGACTGCATCGCAGTAGGTGCGAGCTACAGTTGGGAATTGGGTTTAGAAATGAGGTTTTGATAACTCTGCATCGCAGAAGGTAATAGCTGAATGGTAGGTCGATAATTCGAGGCCGAGTGGTGTAAACTTTAGAGATCTTAATGTGGGTAATTGGGTTTTTTTCTTTAGCTTATTTTATTTATCCGAAGGTACTGACGCACCGCTATTTGTAACGAACTGTGGCCGGCGCCAGGGTTTGTTGGCACTATGCTGTATGTGAATTTGTTTCCGCACAGCGTAGATCTGCTGCCACTCCGCTGCTTGTGACGAGCCATGGCGCCGTGGGCGGAGGTCGAGGTCGTTATCAGTTTTTTCTATTCTGCAGAGTTTGCGTTGATATTCGTCCCGGGTTAGGCAGGGTGCAGGCAACGTGGATTTCTGCCCAGGCGGACCGTTCCCTTTCTCTGCAGTTCGTGGGAATAATATGGAAAACAACCAACAAATTACAAAAAAACACAAAAAACGAGAAGGAACGTGTGATTCGCTTCTGGGGACGCGACTCTACTTATACCCGTACTCAGTCAGTATATAAATTTTTTAGCATAATTTTTAAGAATTTTAGAATTTAAAAAAATTTTACATTTTACATTTTTACATCTACATCTACAATGTATATTCTACATCTAACATGTAGATTATAGATGTACCATTTGGATTCTACATCTCCTCCGCTAGGGGTTGCTCGCGCACTGAACGCGGCAGAGTGTGCGAGCGAGAAGGAGATAGAGTAGTGTTTCTCTTGCGGGAGGGGGCGGGGGAAGCAACTGAAAATTAATTTCTTAATTCTGGCTATAATTATGATCCGATCTGATTCAGATTCGGCAACCTGGTAGATATGAGCATTCTCTACGATACTGCGTTTTTAGTTTTATCGTGCCTGCCGCAGATTTTCGTTCTTTGCGGGGGCGAAAGGGGGCGGGGCGAAATTTTGAAATACACTTGTAGCAGTGTGATATCACATGAGTCTAGAAACCAAATTTGGTTGCCCTAGCTTTTATGGTCTCTGAGATCCAGGCGTCAAACAAGACGGACAGACGGACAGACAGACATCGACTCGGCTGTTGATGCTGATCAAGAATTTATATACTTTATGGGGTCGTAAAATGTTCCTTCTCTGTGTTACACACATCCACTTTTACCACAAATCTAATATACCCGTTAACTCTTTTTTGAGTACGGGTATAAAAACAAATGAGACTCTTACTCCCCAAAAGCCAACAGGGAGCAATCCCATGCAGGAGAAGGCTCAATCGCAGGTAAATCCTGCTCGGTGGAAGGTACCGGTACGAGCCCGGTGGGGTCCCATCCCACATTCAGCATGAAGCCACCAAGGGAGGTTCCCCAGCCTAAAAGGCAACGCTCCCAGGAGACGCCAGGACCTGCGGCAAAACGCTCAAGGGTCCTGGCAAATATATCCTTCGAACAGATTGCCAAAGAGAGGACACTTATTGGTGCCCTGGATAGAGGCGGTGCAGATGGAAGGAGTCTAAGGAACCAGTGGAAGTGGGTGGAAGCGGCATTGGCCGACCGCTGCTTGGAGCTGCTGGAAAAGGACCCTGGGCCACCCCCAACCTGTAAGGACATGGGATGGTTCCAGGGCAACACGAAGATCGTAGCCTGCGAAGACGAGCGCTCCGTACAGCTGTACGAAGAAGCGGTAGCTCAAGTCGGAGAGGTCTACCCAGGTGCAAAGCTCGTCGCGGTAGACTGGAGCGAAGTGCCCAGTAGACTGAGGAACAGAATCTGGGTGCCCGCCCCTATAAAGGAGCCGGAGCGCATCCTAAAGCGATGCAATCCACACCTTCCGACCGAGGACTGGAAGGTAGTGAAAGTTGTGGCGACGCAGGGCCCCACAAACCAACTGGTGGTCATCCTCAAAAAGGAGTCGCTGGCTCCGATCGAGGCCGCTAAGGGTGAGTTGAACTTCGGCTTCAGCTCGGTCATCATCAAGGTGTACAAGTCAGACGCAGCGAGGCCCTAGGCCCGTCCTGTCGACAAGCCAGTCGAGCAGGATGTGGCCTCGGAGATCGAAGCACCCGATGTTGAGCTGGGGCCGGAACAGGATGGCTACCTCATAGACTCGACCCTCATGAAGGAGTTCGAGGCAATGTGTTGCGAGGACGAGCAGGTCACCGACGACTCGGACGCCGACACGACAGTGGTGGAGATTGATCATAACAATGTCTCTAAGACTTCTGCAGATCAATCTCCACCACTGTAAAGCAGCATCTGCTGCTCTAATACTCCGCTTGGTTTCAAGTGGAGTCGACGTAGTCCTAATCCAGGAGCCTTGGGTGGTAGGAGGCAAGGTCTGTGGATTAGCGACGAAGGACTACAAGCTTACCGTAGCCCAAACGGAAGGTAAAACTCGTACCTGCATACTTGCTAAAAGACACCTAAATATCTTTCTGCTCCACAATTTTAGCAATGGCGACAACACGGCGGCTAGCCTAGAAATACAGGGGACACCTAAGACTGGTGTCGTCCTACATGCCCGCGAGGAAATTGATCCTCCAGATGACCTCGTTCGCAAGCTAGCCAGCCACAGCGAGAGGTCTAATACAGGCCTCAGCTTCATCCTAAACTTGAATCTGGTTATTTGTAATCGGGGGAGCGATCCCACCTTCATTATGAAAAACCGGCAGGAGGTTATCGACCTCACTTTAGTATCTGACAAACTGTCAGACATAATTAAGAGTTGGAAAGTCCTAGAGGACCACTCCTTCTCTAATCATAGGTATATTGAGACAGTCCATGCAAAAATGCGTTCATGACAGCATGCCCCTCAACCAAACATAGGGTTGCCCTATATGATATATATATATTGTAACAAAATTTTGTTACGCGGCGGGCCGAGCGGATTTTCCTTTCAGGTTATTCTTAGCACATAACCTTCGCGCCTGATCTTTTCTTCATACATGTGCTTTTTCTTTTCTGCTCTACGTCTGCCCGTTCGAGATGACCGCTAACTATCGATAGTCCGGGTCAAGGGCTCTAAGGGCTACACTTTGAATTCGATATTTCGTTACAATATATATATAGCCCTATATAAAAGGAAAACTGGGAGAGCAAAAAGAGCCTCTTAGCTAAAATTCTGCTCTGAAATTGAGGAGACTTCGGAAGCCGCAAGGCTCCGTAAGATCCTCCCAAAAACAGCCCCCTCGGTGGGGCACCTAAAAAGAATGGATGGTACGTGGACCAACTCTAGTGAGGAATGCCTACATATTCTACTCGAGACACATTTTCCAGGGTGCACAACCATCGAGCCTTCGGACCACCCACTGATGGGCCATCATCGATGGCGCACATCCTCACATAAAGGAACATCAGCTGGGCAATAAATATCTTCAGTTCTTTTAAATCACCTGGTCCCGACCAGGTCACTCCGGCTCAATTACAAAAAGCCGGAGAAACAGCCATTAACTGGCTGCAATGCATCTTCAGGAAGATTCTGGTAGTGGGAAAAAAATTGGCTTGAAATGGGGCATGAACCCAAGCATAGTCCAATGGATATACCTAGCAATAAATAGGCCAACACTACGCTACGGAGTTACAGTGTGGTGGCCTGCCATATCAAAAAAGAACATCCCTATGCATCAGTGGAGCCCTACGCACCACACCAAATGATGCGCTAAATGCCATCCTCCATGCCTCCAGAGCCTACACCTTGCAGGCAGGGAGCAGGCAGAAATGGCAGCAATTCGTCTGAGAGACTCCGACCAATGCGTAACAGCACACTGGTCACGCATCTATCCTAAACGGAAACGAGATCGTCCCAACAAAAACAGACTACTGTGTTCCGAGGGAGTACATAGATACTCCTTTTGAAATAATTTGAAATTGGACAATAAGGTCGGAGGGGGAATCTACTCCGAACAGCTAAACATAAGACACTCTTTCAGGCTTCCAGATCACTGCAGTGTCTTCCAATCGGAAGTCATAGCGATCAACGAAGCTTTGGGGTGGCTTTGTGAAATTGTCACTACGGCATCTTATTTAAACATCTATAGTGACAGCCAAGCTGCGATCAAATCGGTAAATGCGATAACATTGAGCTCGGCTACCGTGGCAAACTGTCGCAAATCTCTCCACGAGATGGCTCATCAGTTTGTTATCAGCCTAATTTGGTTACAAACAGACAATAGGTGGCAAACTGTATCGCAATGTCGCATAACTCGGCAAACATGGCCTAGTATCACAAAGAAGCGCACCACTGAGCTCTGCAAGCACAGCAGAAAAAGGTGCAGCTCAGTCATACGCTCCCTCACAGGACATTGGCTAATAGGCACCCATGCTAAAAGGATGGGTGCCCCTTACATCGACTTCTGTCGTAGTTGCAGAGATGAGAACGAGGAAGAAACTGTGGAACACCTATTCTGCTCCTGTCCAAGATGGATCGCAAACTTCATAGGAGCATCCGGATAGGACAACTGCGGACGTAGTGTCTCACAAGGGAAGAGGACATGATCCACGCGGCATCACAACGGGCCGTAACCGGCCCAAGTGTATCGGGTTCCTGGCGATCCCGACAACCGCCTCAACCTAACCTAACCTAACCTACGTCTGGTTGTAAAGAACTTTGCTATTTTTAAAGAATAATTAAAACAGCTAGAAATTAAGCCAGAACACTTTGTGATTTCAGCTTACCGTCCGTACTCAAAAAAGAGTTAATGGGTATATTAGATTTGTGGTAAAAGTGGATGTGTGTCACGCAGAGAAGGAAAATTTTCCGACCCCATAAGGTATATATATTCTTGATCAGCATCAATAGCCGAGTCGATATAGCCATGTCTGTCTGTCCCTCCGTCTGTATGTCTGTCTGTCTTATTGAGCGCCTGGATCTCAGAGACTATAAGAGCTAGGGCAACCAAATTTGGTTTCCATGCTCATGTGATATCACACTGCTACAAGTGTATTTCAAAACTTCGCCCCGCCCCCTTCCGCCTCCACAAAAGACGAAAATCTATGGCAGGGCCAACGAATTTTGCTGCTGCATTCTCACAATAACGATCACCAATCAACCGTGTTCCACGCCACATAACCCGGAGCAGGACAAAATCTCACCAGGAACAGAAAGAGTACCTGTCGGCTTCCGCCGAAAGGACGAGCGGTAGAGCTTGGCAAAGGAATTTGGGCTAGGAGAAACCGGTATCTTAGTCGAGCCCAGCTCCTTCACCGTGGCCAGAAACTCGCACTAAACGAGAAGGAGCAATGGACGAGAAGAAACGACAACTGATCGTGCCCGAATTTTTCAGTGCCGCCGACCTATTGGCATTCAGCTGGAGGCGGCTGGAGGAGAGAGTGGAATCCTACGGAGGGAGCCCCGAGCAGCTACCACGTGCCATCTCGGGCCTCTTGACCGGTAACGCTGAGGTATGGTTCCGCGACTTCCAGATGCAAGGACAAAACTGGACTGATTTCCGCAAGGAATTCATAGATTTCTTCCTGCCCCCCAGATACTTCCAGTGCTTGAAAGACACCATCCGGAGTCGATACCAGAAGCCCAAAGAATCATTCAGGGATTACATGATTGCACTTCCGCTGATGATGCACCGCACCCGCTACACCTGTGAGAAATATAAACTGTACACGCGCAAGCATGATTTTTACTCACTGACCGAGGCGCTCTTCGCATCAATGGATCCGGACAGTCAAATCGACCCCGGGCCACGCACCTCGGCAATGGCACCACGGCTAAACGGAGCACCACAAACGATGCCAATGTGACATTGAACGTCGCCAATCGGTGGGAGGTACCCCCACTCGATGTGCGACGAGCGTGCCGAAACTGAGGAGAAGAAGGACACTTCAGCAGTGCTTGCTCAAGCCCACAGAAACTATTCTGTTGGAAATGTGGCCGCCGAGGGGTAAGGACAATTAACTGCTGCCCGAAGACCGAGTCGGAAAACGGGTCGGGTCTCCGTTCCATAGGGACACGGACGGAGACACGCAACCAGGATCAGGAGCAATCCACCCGTTAAGAATGGTAGGAGGAAGGATCGCAGGGCTGGTCACCATCGATGGGACAGCGTTTGAAGCTACTCTCGACATTGGATCCACACGATCCTTCATCAGTCAACGAATGGCCGAGGCGATTGGAACGGCGAGGAACAAACGCGAGGTGAGGACCAGGATCAGCCTGGCAGATAGGTCAAGGAAGGAGATCACTCAGGCGATAACGGTAAAGGTGCGCCTCGACCAGTAGAAAACCCAGGTATCGCTCTAAGTCTTGCCCACAGTGTTGGATGACCTTATCTTAGGCCTTGACTTCTTGTGTGCAGTGCGAGCCAGAATGCACGGATCCTCTCCAACGCCAACCAGAGAAGGCTATGCTGCCGCACACGCGGACAGTGACATTCGCTAACCCTCTGGTAACCCCAAGTCACCCCGCAGCCACAAGTCACCCCGCAGCCACCACGATTCCCCAGGCCACAACAGACGCCATCAAAGCTACACCCCGTGCCAAACAAACCAGCCCCAACAAAAAACGCAGGAACACAACCCCGCCACCCGAACCCGAATATAACCATGGCCAGCGCGGCCCCAGGGCCTCGACAAAAAACGGACAGAGACTTCGGCAGCGCAGCCACGCTTAGTGTGCCAAACCAGGAGTCTCATGTCAAGACACCTTCAGGGCAGGAACTTTGGCAGAGACGACCAGCAACATCTCGTCAAACCAGGAGTCACCTGCAAAACTTTTTTCACAGGCAAAGACTTTGGCAGAGGCAGCTGCAGCGAGACGAACCAGGAGTCACCCGCAAAGCAACGATCGCGGACAGAGACTTGGGCCGCGGCTGCCACACCCAGTGTGCCAAGCCAGGAGTCCATGTCCACACACCTTCACGGGCAGGAACTTTGACAGAGACGACCGGACAAAGTTCGTCAAACCAGGAGTAAACTGTAAGAAAGCGACGACGACTCAGGACCTGGGAAGAGACGGCTGCAACCAGCCCGACACCAGGAAAACCCCCGTACCCCATCGATATCGAGCCCCGCGTCCGACGCAACCGTACAGACCGGACGAGGCAAGACAACACGAAGCGCAACCCGGAACAACAAGACGACGGCAAAAAGAACCAAAACGTTTTTTACCACCTAGAGTCACAGGCCGACGCAGAAGCAGCCCGGACGAGGAACCCGTTCCGGACAACCGATCAGAACGACTACGACCAATCAATCTTGGCCGCTGTCACAGCAATGGAATTGGAGAACCTCTCTCCCTGGCCACGGGGATGACTGAAATTTCACAGATCGCAGAGCATACGATCACCACGCTGGACGACAAGCCCGTGAAGCAGCGATATTTCCCCAAAAATCCGGCCAAGCAAAAGATAATCGACGCCTAAGGTGACAGAATTACTACACGACGGATGAATCGAGCCCTCCCGAAGCGCACCAATCGTACTTGTGAGGAAGAAGACTGGCAAATTGCGGATGTATGTGGACTATCGGCGGTTAAACGCCCGATCTGTGCCCGACGCATAACCACCACCACGTATAGCTCACATTCTGCAGAGACTCCGGAAAGCCTGCTACATTTCCACGCTAGATCTCAGAAAGGGATACTGGCCAACAGCATTCACCGTTCCTGGTAGAGACCTCTTCCTGTGGAAGGTCATGCCATTTGGTCTCCACTCCGCACCTTCGACCTTTGAACGAGCCGTGGACAGCGTCATTGGCCCCGACATGGAGCCACACGTCTTTACATATCTGGATAACATCAGCGTCAAAGGAGCCAACCTGGAAGAGTACACAGCAAATAAGCGGGAGGTCCTTCGAAGACTACGAAAATCCAATCCCTGTCTGAACCAGAACAAATGCAGCTTCTTCAGGAAGAGCTGGGCCATGTCATTAGTGAAAAGGGTATCCACTCAGACCCGGACAATGTCATCGCAGTCCAGCAACTAACGCCGCCGACCACACTGAAGGAACTTAGTCGCTGCATTGAAATGGCCTCCTGGGAGCGAAGGTTCGTCCCAAACTTCGCCACGGTGGTCCAGCCAATGTCCAAGCTGTTGAAGAAGGACCAGAAATGGTCCAAATGGTCCTGCCACGGAGAAGGAATGTCTAGCCATCGTGTGGTCCATAAGAAATCCGCGCTGCTATCTCGAAGGCTACCATTTTGATAGTTCCGTTTTGACATCCACTACCGACGTGGAAGCCAAAGCGTGGTAGCAGATGCCCTGTCACGTCAACCGGTGGAAACACTCCAACGAACATAGAAAGACCGACCCACCTGTCCATGGTTACAGTGGTTACTTAGGCGGATACAGGCACAGCCAGAAAATCAGTTCCCCATCGAGAACGGGCAAATTTATAAACAAACAGGGAGACGATCCGCTGACGAGGACCCCATGGACCTCAATGGAAGCTCTACGTCACTAAGGATCATCTGCGACGAGTACTTGAGGAATGTCACAATCAAGGGTCGGAGACCACGGAGACCAAAAACATTGGCAAAGGGAAAATAGTAGAAAGAGTGGATTGCGTTTGCTATGGGCAATGAAAGTGATTCTGTGGCATTTGGCATTCGACTCGTCCATATTGTCGTTGAGGACCATTCTTCAGCGAGAGCTTGGAATAAGTAATATTCAAAAAGCATTATTCCACATTCGACGCCAGCTCTACTGAATTGATCTCGGTTACCTCACCTGGAGCCGGCCAAATGCAGAGGAATTTACACGGAGTGGGCCAAATTCTTCACAATGTTCACAGCGATTATTGACAAGGAGTCCGAGCTGAGCCCTATCGAAAATCTGCAGCATCTATGTTCCTGTTTAAGAGGCGTAACCCTGATACCATCAGCTCGTTGGAAATAAATGAGGCTAATTATGTGGTCCGGTTGAGGGAACTGACTGATAGAGCTACCTCACATATTTGTGCTATGGATTATCTAGATTTTTGAAAAAAGATGTCGAACCCTTGAAAAGGCTGGTCAATCCATGCAAGGACAAGATGGTCAAGTTGTCAGGTCAGGAAAAACCGTGAGTACGCGTCATAGAAAGTCTACAAAGGACGCATCGAGCGCTTCAGTTTCACGGAGCCAAGAGGCCAAGAATCCAAGAAGCTCTTGTTATGCCTTAATTGCCTACGAAAGGGCAACCAGTTGAGAGATTGTAAGCCAGGTACACACCTCAAGCACCTGTGAAGACCTATCTCAGGCTGGGATATACGTCAGTCTGTCCAGGGTCAGCTACAAGAAAAATTTGTAGATCGCAGGTGACCTCAGGTGTTGGACTGGCTTGAAATGCAGTAGGCAAGGGAGAAATTATGACGCGGTAGTTGTGTTTTGTTTGTTTTTGGTTTATTCTGTACTTTTCATTCACTTAGTCATTTACGTTGTCTGTTTTGGCGGTCTGGTGCGCTGGTGGACTGCGTAGTGTAGTGTATTGAGTCTAGTGCAGTGTCGTGAGTTGGCGCTGATGGACTGCCTGCTTTTTCGGCCTATCTTGGCCCTTTTATGCAGCTGGCGATCGCACCTGTCTTTGACCCGGAAATAATTGCTTATTATGCTTATGCTTATTTGGTGACAATAATTATGGGGCGTGGTAAGTGGGTCAATGCTTGGTGCTTCGTTGACAGTGGGCTAGGGGGTCAGTGTTTTTGATGAGAATGTATTTTGGTAGGTGAGGGCTTCAATTGGGAATTGGGTTTTGCTACCTCCGCGTCGCGGAATTTGATATCTGAATTTGGGTCGATAGATCGATCATTTTATGCTGGCTTGACTTATTTTGAAATAACGCAAATGATATTTCTTATCTAGGTCGTCGTTTGCGTAATGTCCCAAGAGGTGGGGTGTTTTGTTGTGTGGACAAGAATGTGTAGAGTTGTTGATCGAGAGTTCTTAATTTTAGTAATTGCGTGCGTTGCTTAAGACTATTTTATTTCCCGGAGGTGCTGACACACAGCTATTTGAGGAGAACCGTGGCTAGAGCCATGGTTCGTTGGCTCGGTGTATATCAGTTTGATAATTGTTGACGACTAGCGTGGATTCCCTGACACTACGCCGTTTGTAACGGGCCATGGCTAGAACCATGGTTCGTTACACACCTTTGATCCACAGTCCATCTGATGATGTGCTATTAGCAACTGCCGTCGTTCTCGTAAAAAACAGCGTTTTAACTTTCGTGCCATGTCGCGCACTTTAGGACTCGGGATCGCAATTGCATTTCGTAACTAGTCGTCTAGCTATTCAGCTAAAACTTTGAAAAACCAAATCGCTTGCTGACAGCGGTATAGGAGATGCTAGCTTCCCAACTGAAGGTATCTCGGTGGATCTCGTTCCAAAATCGTCAATTTTGGGAAGGGAGGAGCTACACTGCGAGGGACACTTTGTCAACCGTCACACTCGCTTGCCTTCTAGGAATATTCCGTTCGCTTGCGCATGGAGCGAAGTCTGGAGTCCTTGGGCGATTCCTAATTGCAAGAAAAGCGACGGTTGGAAAATTTGGAGCGCATTTATACCCCTCTCTGGGCAGTTCAGATATTTCTTTCCGCATCATTGCGTCATTAAAGAGGACAGCTCCACGACAAAGCTGAGAGTCGGCGCTGCAGCTACCACATCTGGTCTCTCGTTGAATGATCTACTTATATCAGGTCCCCCCATTCAAACCAAGATGTTTCACACTCTCATTCGTTTTTGTACATTTTCCATCGCTCGAAAAGTCATATCGGTAAAATACATAGGTGCGTGCGTGTCTAAATACCTGACACAATGTTCCAATGCATATAGTGGCGGGACACTCTTGATGACGACGTACAGATCTTCAAGCTAAACACTGTCACAAGCCTCCTTTGCTTTAAGCTATTCGTGCTAAGCATCAGCTGGCCATGGATGAATCGTCTTCGTATCCATTGGGTTCGGAAACCATTTTACAGTACTTCTTCTTGGACGATATGATTTCTGGAGGCAATTCAGACTAGGAAGTGCTGGATATTATGCGTCAAACCACGGATATTCTTGCCCGAGGAAATTTTCAATTGAGGAACTGGTGTTCCAACTCTCCTGATGCTCTTCGTGAAGTCTAAAAGGGAAATTTTTCTGAAGGTCGATGATGGCAGCGATGTGACCAAGGCTATTGGACTCATTTCGGAACCCTTTAAGAACAAGTTTTTTTTATAGTTGGACCTCAAATCGGTGCGGGCAAGCACACTAAGCGTTCGGTGCTGTCAACCATTGAAACACCATTGAAAACACTAACGGTGCCTGAGCTTGAGCTATTTGCAGCGTTCCTATTAGCCAGTTTACTTCGCGAAATCAGGAAAATGGATACCTTCGACTGCCCCATCCATTGTTCATCGGATTCAACTGTGGTCCTGTCTTTTTTGCGAGAGAAACCATCCCAATTCAAAGTGTTCGTGTCTAACAAGATTTTTGCAATACAGCAACTTACGAGGGGCATGGTGGCGCGATCTGCCAACTGAGATGATCCCGGCTGACATTCTGTCCAAAGGGATCAGCTTCTCAGGAGCTCCTTCAGTCTAGTTTGTTGATGTATGAAGCTTCCTTCTTGCAAGTCGAATAAGTAGTTAGGCTTTCATTGAGGCACACCAAATCATTCGATGTCATGATGCGCAGTTTTGGATACGTTCATAAGTTCATCATTAAGAAAAAGTCACCTGAGTCACAGTACCTGAGTACTCTTTTTGGACCTGGTGAAAAAACTGGATTAACTAGTCGACCATCATGAAACAGAGCAGCAAGGAACAGAGTGGCTTTCATGAGAATAGGTTGGGCCAAAAGATAAATTTATTGACCATAGTTTTCCGACGAATCAAGAAATATTAGCGAGGATGGATGTGCGGACGTTTTTTAATGATATAAAATCACTGATTTTTCAAAGCTGTACTTTTTGGCATAAATTCAATGGCAATAATGTATAGAAATGGTTTGCTAGTTCTGCTTTGGCATTTTGAAGCGATGCCACCTGGAAGAACTACAAATGACCACAAATGTTTTCACAATTTGCACAAAAAGTATGCAAGCCAACAAGAGTTAACCGAATTGACCACTGGGTGGGACGAATTCTGCAATATTGTAAAATAGGCAGTTTCGTCACCCGTGGGATCGCCGTCGTCGCGATCGCCAGATGCCGGCCGCCACTGCACACCACACACGAGGCGCAAGGTCAGCACTTTGGATGGGCAGCGACGAACGCCGTGGACGGCAGCTAAGGGTTCGCGGTTGGGAAGTTTAGAGTTCTTAAGTTAGTTTTTAATAATTAGCCGAGTGGCAATGACATGTAACGTCTCGCCTTGCGAGCATTAATCACTCTTTACATTCTTTTACTAAATACATTAAATAAATAACACTTTTTAAATACAACACGGGTATTAGTGTTGTATTTAAATATTTAAATACACGGGTATTAGTGTTGTATTTAAATATTACTTGCACACGTTTTACGTAATGGAAGTTTTACTGCAATGAGCTATTTTTTGTAATCCTTAATTAAAGAAAAACAGAATGCTTTCAATATAATTAATATTAAATATCTTGCTCCGAATTCGGCTTAAAAAAGGTGACATTACTGTATTAACTTCGAATGACCGAATCGCCCTAGATGGCCACCTCGGTCTGCACCGGATTGAGAGCGGAATCGTTAAGTGAAAATTCAGTCAGCGGATTGAATAGTGATTTACTAAAATGCTTATTTTATTAACTTAGCATATATATTGTTAAATTATTTGGATGAGGGTTAATCACCAATTGAAGAACCTTTATGGGAAAGTAAGATTCTAATTGTTTTGTGAGCGATTTTGATTCCACTGAAAAATCGGTGTGTGGCACGGCGGAATGGAATTGAGGTGATTTTCCAGCGGAAGTGATTTCTGTGGCACCCCTGTATAATCGCTAAGAAAACTGTGTAAATACAAAATTGCAGCATAGATCTTTATACGCGTCATTATGCTTAGTTAGAGATGCCTGCAGATGTAAAGAATGTCGCTGGAGCCGCTGGAGTTGTAGGAGCAGCAGCAGCAGCTGTATACATGCGGTCAGCAAATGTGTCGGAATTTGTGCCAAGTCAAATTCCTTGGAATATCTGGAAGGAAAGGATGGACATTCATCTAACTGAAATGTACTGCTCGGATGACAGCACTAAAAAGAATGTTCTCCTAAGATCCCCTGGTGATTAGGCTTACAAAGTTCTACATAACCTATGTAGCCCCAAATCTCCCTCAACGTGCACGTACTGCGAACTGTGCAAAATATTGGCAACGCAATTTACAACACCTGTTATAATATATCAGGAACGAAAACGCTTTCATCAAGCCTCAAAGAAGAGTGACGAATCTGTAGCGGCATGGCTTTCAAGGGTCAAGCATTTAGCCCTAAGCTGCAAGTATATGTCGTACTTGGACGCTTTCGTTCTGATGTGTGAAGAAGATGAGACGTTGACGGTGGATCGAGCACTAAAGAAGGCCATGATTTACGAAATCAAGTTAGCAGCCAAGGAGTCAAATCAACTAGATGTGGACGCAGTCAACTTTGTTAAGGATGGACGGAAGAAGACGGGCATGTCAGCTGGAGAATATTCGCGATCTGCAGAAACCAAGAAAAAGAAAATCCCCTGCGCACACTGTGGATGGCGCAATCACATATCAGCAACTTGTAAATACAAGAATAGCAAATGTCACAATGGTAATAAGGTAGGGCATCCGGCTTTTGTGTGTAAAAGTAGGTCCCCTCACTGTAAAAATGTAAATTACGTTTCAAATCAACACCAGTTAAGCAATTTCTGTAATCATAGTATTTTTATACCCGTACTCAAAAAGGAGTTAAGGGGTATATTAGATTTGTGGTAAAAGTGGATGTGTGTAACACAGAGAAGGAAAATTTTCCGACCCCATAAAGTATATATATTCTTGATCAGCATCAATAGCCAATTGGGAACAAAGCAAACGAAAAAGGGTTGTACATTTGGTACCTGATCGCGATCGCAATTCCCGATGGGCAGTTGGGCCCGCAGCCTTCAAAAATGTATTTTTTGTCCATTTTTTCCATTTTTTAGGTTTGGTTAACGAATTTGAGCTCCAAAGTCTCTCCATAGATTTTAATAAGCGATACCTTAAACGACGCCAAATTAATGCACCTCTACACAAAATAGAAAATAGAAAACACAGGATATAGTTTTTTTTCGACTTTTCCTGAGTTTTTAAAGTCAAAATTTCGTAAATAATACCGCACAAAAATCATTATTTTTGCATTTCAATGCTTTATATTTCCAAGACGGTAAGCTGAAATCACAAAGTGTTTGAGCTTATCTTTTAGCTGTTTTAATTATCTTTTCAAAATATTAAAGTTCTTAACAACCAGATGAAAGATACTTGAGTTATGTGAAAAAAACAAGCGCTACCTCTGAAAAAAGCTTACAAAAAAATACCAGACTTCAAAAATTCTTCAAAAAAAAGTTCTGCCATAGAAAAAAAAACCATAATTCTTTAAACAATTTTAAATCCCCATATCTATCAGAAAAAGTCGGTTTGGATCCTTGAGGAAAAAAAAGTTCGATTTTGTCGAGTAGTGTAACCTAATAACCGACCTAATAATGGTATAAGGTATAAGTTTGATGGACATATTGCGTTCCAAGGTCTGTCAAGGAATTTAGTTGTTGTGGTGACCAATACGAACAATCCACCGTTGTTAGGCAGGACGTTTGTACGAGAATTTGGATTTTTTTTGCGCAAGGTCAACATTATTAAGGAGGAGTCGGGCTACGCAGAAGTAATTGAGAGCATCAAAAACAGTTTTCACCAGTATTTACAGATGGCAACTCAGAATGGGGAACGCCGTTAGTTCCTGTTTTGAAGTCCAATGGTGATATCCAAATATATGCGGATTAAAAGGTCACTATCAACAAATATTTAAAGGATTTTGAATACCCTCTGTCGAGAATTGATGAGATTTTCACGTCTCTTGAAGGTGGAAAGTTATTTACCAAACTAGATCTTTCTCAAGCTTATAACCAACTACAACTAGAGGAATAATCCCAATCCATATGCAAATGGAGTAAACACATAGGTATTTTAAAGGTAAAACGTTTACCGTTCACCATAAAAACTGCCGCAGCAGTCAAAAGAAACACATACAGGGGTGCCACAGAAATCACTAGTGAAATTGAAAACAGCGCAGAGGATTTCCGCTTAAAAATTTCCGCCGTGCCACAGAATTCCGAGCGATTTCATTTTTCTTAGCATTGTCACAAACCAAATTCGAACTAAGGCTAGGGTTGTCACTTTTCAAAATTCAATTCAATTATTTTCCAGTTCGGAAATGCATGCATGTGCAAAGCAAGCAAGCTTTTCAAAAATTTAATACAGTGATGCCAAAGAAATCACTTCCGCTGGAAACACCTCAATTCCATTCTGCCGTGCCACACACCGATTTTTCAGCGGAATCAAAATCGCTCACAATTTATCCAGCGATTTATGCTTATGCTTATTTGGTGACAATAATTATGGGGCGTGGTAAGTGGGTCAAAGCTTGGTGCTTCGTTGACAGTGGGATAGGGGGTCAGTGTTTTTGATGAGAATGTATTTTGGTAGGTGAGGGCTTCAATTGGGAATTGGGTTTTGCTACCTCCGCGTCGCGG
This sequence comes from Drosophila ambigua, assembly GCA_018150905.1. Classification (NCBI taxonomy): domain Eukaryota; kingdom Metazoa; phylum Arthropoda; class Insecta; order Diptera; family Drosophilidae; genus Drosophila; species Drosophila ambigua. Next base: position 153,677 of record JAECWS010000103.1, read on the forward strand.
AATTTGATATCTGAATTTGGGTCGATAGATCGATCATTTTATGCTGGCTTGACTTATTTTGAAATAACGCAAATGATATTTCTTATCTAGGTCGTCGTTTGCGTAATGTCCCAAGAGGTGGGGTGTTTTGTTGTGTGGACAAGAATGTGTAGAGTTGTTGATCGAGAGTTCTTAATTTTAGTAATTGCGTGCGTTGCTTAAGACTATTTTATTTCCCGGAGGTGCTGACACACAGCTATTTGAGGAGAACCGTGGCTAGAGCCATGGTTCGTTGGCTCGGTGTATATCAGTTTGATAATTGTTGACGACTAGCGTGGATTCCCTGACACTACGCCGTTTGTAACGGGCCATGGCTAGAACCATGGTTCGTTACACACCTTTGATCCACAGTCCATCTGATGATGTGCTATTAGCAACTGCCGTCGTTCTCGTAAAAAACAGCGTTTTAACTTTCGTGCCATGTCGCGCACTTTAGGACTCGGGATCGCAATTGCATTTCGTAACTAGTCGTCTAGCTATTCAGCTAAAACTTTGAAAAACCAAATCGCTTGCTGACAGCGGTATAGGAGATGCTAGCTTCCCAACTGAAGGTATCTCGGTGGATCTCGTTCCAAAATCGTCAATTTTGGGAAGGGAGGAGCTACACTGCGAGGGACACTTTGTCAACCGTCACACTCGCTTGCCTTCTAGGAATATTCCGTTCGCTTGCGCATGGAGCGAAGTCTGGAGTCCTTGGGCGATTCCTAATTGCAAGAAAAGCGACGGTTGGAAAATTTGGAGCGCATTTATACCCCTCTCTGGGCAGTTCAGATATTTCTTTCCGCATCATTGCGTCATTAAAGAGGACAGCTCCACGACAAAGCTGAGAGTCGGCGCTGCAGCTACCACATCTGGTCTCTCGTTGAATGATCTACTTATATCAGGTCCCCCCATTCAAACCAAGATGTTTCACACTCTCATTCGTTTTTGTACATTTTCCATCGCTCGAAAAGTCATATCGGTAAAATACATAGGTGCGTGCGTGTCTAAATACCTGACACAATGTTCCAATGCATATAGTGGCGGGACACTCTTGATGACGACGTACAGATCTTCAAGCTAAACACTGTCACAAGCCTCCTTTGCTTTAAGCTATTCGTGCTAAGCATCAGCTGGCCATGGATGAATCGTCTTCGTATCCATTGGGTTCGGAAACCATTTTACAGTACTTCTTCTTGGACGATATGATTTCTGGAGGCAATTCAGACTAGGAAGTGCTGGATATTATGCGTCAAACCACGGATATTCTTGCCCGAGGAAATTTTCAATTGAGGAACTGGTGTTCCAACTCTCCTGATGCTCTTCGTGAAGTCTAAAAGGGAAATTTTTCTGAAGGTCGATGATGGCAGCGATGTGACCAAGGCTATTGGACTCATTTCGGAACCCTTTAAGAACAAGTTTTTTTTATAGTTGGACCTCAAATCGGTGCGGGCAAGCACACTAAGCGTTCGGTGCTGTCAACCATTGAAACACCATTGAAAACACTAACGGTGCCTGAGCTTGAGCTATTTGCAGCGTTCCTATTAGCCAGTTTACTTCGCGAAATCAGGAAAATGGATACCTTCGACTGCCCCATCCATTGTTCATCGGATTCAACTGTGGTCCTGTCTTTTTTGCGAGAGAAACCATCCCAATTCAAAGTGTTCGTGTCTAACAAGATTTTTGCAATACAGCAACTTACGAGGGGCATGGTGGCGCGATCTGCCAACTGAGATGATCCCGGCTGACATTCTGTCCAAAGGGATCAGCTTCTCAGGAGCTCCTTCAGTCTAGTTTGTTGATGTATGAAGCTTCCTTCTTGCAAGTCGAATAAGTAGTTAGGCTTTCATTGAGGCACACCAAATCATTCGATGTCATGATGCGCAGTTTTGGATACGTTCATAAGTTCATCATTAAGAAAAAGTCACCTGAGTCACAGTACCTGAGTACTCTTTTTGGACCTGGTGAAAAAACTGGATTAACTAGTCGACCATCATGAAACAGAGCAGCAAGGAACAGAGTGGCTTTCATGAGAATAGGTTGGGCCAAAAGATAAATTTATTGACCATAGTTTTCCGACGAATCAAGAAATATTAGCGAGGATGGATGTGCGGACGTTTTTTAATGATATAAAATCACTGATTTTTCAAAGCTGTACTTTTTGGCATAAATTCAATGGCAATAATGTATAGAAATGGTTTGCTAGTTCTGCTTTGGCATTTTGAAGCGATGCCACCTGGAAGAACTACAAATGACCACAAATGTTTTCACAATTTGCACAAAAAGTATGCAAGCCAACAAGAGTTAACCGAATTGACCACTGGGTGGGACGAATTCTGCAATATTGTAAAATAGGCAGTTTCGTCACCCGTGGGATCGCCGTCGTCGCGATCGCCAGATGCCGGCCGCCACTGCACACCACACACGAGGCGCAAGGTCAGCACTTTGGATGGGCAGCGACGAACGCCGTGGACGGCAGCTAAGGGTTCGCGGTTGGGAAGTTTAGAGTTCTTAAGTTAGTTTTTAATAATTAGCCGAGTGGCAATGACATGTAACGTCTCGCCTTGCGAGCATTAATCACTCTTTACATTCTTTTACTAAATACATTAAATAAATAACACTTTTTAAATACAACACGGGTATTAGTGTTGTATTTAAATATTTAAATACACGGGTATTAGTGTTGTATTTAAATATTACTTGCACACGTTTTACGTAATGGAAGTTTTACTGCAATGAGCTATTTTTTGTAATCCTTAATTAAAGAAAAACAGAATGCTTTCAATATAATTAATATTAAATATCTTGCTCCGAATTCGGCTTAAAAAAGGTGACATTACTGTATTAACTTCGAATGACCGAATCGCCCTAGATGGCCACCTCGGTCTGCACCGGATTGAGAGCGGAATCGTTAAGTGAAAATTCAGTCAGCGGATTGAATAGTGATTTACTAAAATGCTTATTTTATTAACTTAGCATATATATTGTTAAATTATTTGGATGAGGGTTAATCACCAATTGAAGAACCTTTATGGGAAAGTAAGATTCTAATTGTTTTGTGAGCGATTTTGATTCCACTGAAAAATCGGTGTGTGGCACGGCGGAATGGAATTGAGGTGATTTTCCAGCGGAAGTGATTTCTGTGGCACCCCTGTATAATCGCTAAGAAAACTGTGTAAATACAAAATTGCAGCATAGATCTTTATACGCGTCATTATGCTTAGTTAGAGATGCCTGCAGATGTAAAGAATGTCGCTGGAGCCGCTGGAGTTGTAGGAGCAGCAGCAGCAGCTGTATACATGCGGTCAGCAAATGTGTCGGAATTTGTGCCAAGTCAAATTCCTTGGAATATCTGGAAGGAAAGGATGGACATTCATCTAACTGAAATGTACTGTTCGGATGACAGCACTAAAAAGAATGTTCTCCTAAGATCCCCTGGTGATTAGGCTTACAAAGTTCTACATAACCTATGTAGCCCCAAATCTCCCTCAACGTGCACGTACTGCGAACTGTGCAAAATATTGGCAACGCAATTTACAACACCTGTTATAATATATCAGGAACGAAAACGCTTTCATCAAGCCTCAAAGAAGAGTGAAGAATCTGTAGCGGCATGGCTTTCAAGGGTCAAGCATTTAGCCCTAAGCTGCAAGTATATGTCGTACTTGGACGCTTTCGTTCTGATGTGTGAAGAAGATGAGACGTTGACGGTGGATCGAGCACTAAAGAAGGCCATGATTTACGAAATCAAGTTAGCAGCCAAGGAGTCAAATCAACTAGATGTGGACGCAGTCAACTTTGTTAAGGATGGACGGAAGAAGACGGGCATGTCAGCTGGAGAATATTCGCGATCTGCAGAAACCAAGAAAAAGAAAATCCCCTGCGCACACTGTGGATGGCGCAATCACATATCAGCAACTTGTAAATACAAGAATAGCAAATGTCACAATGGTAATAAGGTAGGGCATCCGGCTTTTGTGTGTAAAAGTAGGTCCCCTCACTGTAAAAATGTAAATTACGTTTCAAATCAACACCAGTTAAGCAATTTCTGTAATCATAGTATTTTTATACCCGTACTCAAAAAGGAGTTAAGGGGTATATTAGATTTGTGGTAAAAGTGGATGTGTGTAACACAGAGAAGGAAAATTTTCCGACCCCATAAAGTATATATATTCTTGATCAGCATCAATAGCCAATTGGGAACAAAGCAAACGAAAAAGGGTTTTACATTTGGTACCTGATCGCGATCGCAATTCCCGATGGGCAGTTGGGCCCGCAGCCTTCAAAAATGTATTTTTTGTCCATTTTTTCCATTTTTTAGGTTTGGTTAACGAATTTGAGCTCCAAAGTCTCTCCATAGATTTTAATAAGCGATACCTTAAACGACGCCAAATTAATGCACCTCTACACAAAATAGAAAATAGAAAACACAGGATATAGTTTTTTTTCGACTTTTCCTGAGTTTTTAAAGTCAAAATTTCGTAAATAATACCGCACAAAAATCATTATTTTTGCATTTCAATGCTTTATATTTCCAAGACGGTAAGCTGAAATCACAAAGTGTTTGAGCTTATCTTTTAGCTGTTTTAATTATCTTTTCAAAATATTAAAGTTCTTAACAACCAGATGAAAGATACTAGAGATATGTGAAAAAAACAAGCGCTACCTCTGAAAAAAGCTTACAAAAAAATACCAGAGTTCAAAAATTCTTCAAAAAAAGTTCTGCCATAGAAAAAAACCATAATTCTTTAAACAAATTTAATGCCCCATATCTATCAGAAAAAGTCGGTTTGGATCCTTGAGGAAAAAAAAGTTCGATTTTGTCGAGTAGTGTAACCTAATAACCGACCTAATAATGGTATAAGGTATAAGTTTGATGGACATATTGCGTTCCAAGGTCTGTCAAGGAATTTAGTTGTTGTGGTGACCAATACGAACAATCCACCGTTGTTAGGCAGGACGTTTGTACGAGAATTTGGATTTTTTTTGCGCAAGGTCAACATTATTAAGGAGGAGTCGGGCTACGCAGAAGTAATTGAGAGCATCAAAAACAGTTTTCACCAGTATTTACAGATGGCAACTCAGAATGGGGAACGCCGTTAGTTCCTGTTTTGAAGTCCAATGGTGATATCCAAATATATGCGGATTAAAAGGTCACTATCAACAAATATTTAAAGGATTTTGAATACCCTCTGTCGAGAATTGATGAGATTTTCACGTCTCTTGAAGGTGGAAAGTTATTTACCAAACTAGATCTTTCTCAAGCTTATAACCAACTACAACTAGAGGAATAATCCCAATCCATATGCAAATGGAGTAAACACATAGGTATTTTAAAGGTAAAACGTTTACCGTTCACCATAAAAACTGCCGCAGCAGTCAAAAGAAACACATACAGGGGTGCCACAGAAATCACTAGTGAAATTGAAAACAGCGCAGAGGATTTCCGCTTAAAAATTTCCGCCGTGCCACAGAATTCCGAGCGATTTCATTTTTCTTAGCATTGTCACAAACCAAATTCGAACTAAGGCTAGGGTTGTCACTTTTCAAAATTCAATTCAATTATTTTCCAGTTCGGAAATGCATGCATGTGCAAAGCAAGCAAGCTTTTCAAAAATTTAATACAGTGATGCCACAGAAATCACTTCCGCTGGAAACACCTCAATTCCATTCTGCCGTGCCACACACCGATTTTTCAGCGGAATCAAAATCGCTCACAATTTATCCAGCGATTTGATTAAAACAACCCATAAAACACACCTAAAACGATTGGAATCTTACTTTCCCATAAAGGTTATTCAATTGGTGATTAACCCTCATCCAAATAATTTAACATTATACATGTTAAGTTAATAAAATAAGCATTTTAGTAAATCACTATTCAATCCGCTGGATAAATTTTCACTTAACGATTCCGCTCTCAATCCGCTAAGTAGTAATTTGTAGTTCTAACAGGTGGTATCGCTTCAAAATGACAAAACAGAACTAACAAACCATTTCTACACATTATTGGCATTGCATTTATGTCAAAAACCCCTGTTCGGTTAAGTGCAGACCTATGGCAGCACAAATAGAAGCATAGCGATCATTATACCAAAAACTGGTAATTTTAATGAACTAAATTAGCAGTGGTTTGAGAAGACAATCACAAAAACCACATACGTATCGTGTGAACGCGAAAACGAGTCCGATGCGCATCTGAGAAGCCTGCGCTGCAAGGTTTGTATTCCAATATGTTACCTCCGTAGTTCTTTGTCTGTTGTTTTTAAACTGCTGATTTTAAACTGCTAGAGTTGCCGAGTACAGTGTTTTGTTTGACTCGCACGATATGGGATGTTTTTTTGCTTTGAAATTATAAAAGTACAGCCTTGAAAAATAAGATATTTTATATCATAAAAAAAAATAAAAACCAATTTTTTTGATATGATAAAACAAAAAAAAATGCAAAATGTACCCTATTCGAATTGAATCTTGAAAGGTGTCAACCCAAGCCTAAGTTCGAATTTGATTTGTGATAATGCTAAGGAAAATAAAATCGCTCGGAATTCTGTGGCACGAGGGAAATTTTTAAGCGGAAATCCTCTGCGCGGTTTCCAATTTCATAACTGATTTCTGTGGCACCCCTGATACATATAAGTTAACACTCCCCACCAGCTGCAGGGTATCAGCGGAATTCCAGAAGTGGAAGACCTCTGATGCTGACTCAAGTGGACGGGGGTCCTCAAGTTACATTGTTGCATAAACATCCGCTGGAGAGCGGACCGTCGGCTCGAGGCGCTGAGGTTGCAGAACGTCGGCCCGCTGCATGGGCAGCGCTGCCGTCTGGGGGGCAACTTTAAGAATATCATTTTATATTTCATTTCTTGTACTTTAGAATTAATCTCATACTTGACCGAGCCAGTCGTGCCGGTAATAAACTTTAAAACGTAATCTCGTCTTTCCTTGCCGGTGGCCGAGCCCCGGTACATATAAACGGGATAAATAATATTTAATTGGCGCCCAACGTGGGGCACGAGAACCCAAGTTAACGCGAGTATAAAAAGTGCTGAAGAATTCAACAATCAAAAGAAAATTCGAAATAAATAATAAAAGTGGAAAACATACCAACGAGTGCATCTCATGTTTTTACTTGAGTCAGCATCAGAGAGCTACGGGCCAGGCCCCCGAGCCAATGGACGTAGACCCTTCATCCTCCAAATTTAGACAGGCCACGGCTTACCAAAAGCCAGGGGGGACGGGTAAGCGCGACAGCGGTTTCGGAAGAAAACCAAATTCGTCAGAGCGCACGTCAGGAAACTGGCGGCAGAGGGTGGAACACATTGCCACCTCAAGTGACCGGTCCCCGGCGGCCTACACTGAGGCCGCCGCTGAGGCGGTCGCAGAAATAGAGGCCGACGCCGAACTCGGATACGAGAGCGACTCGGTTAATTTTTTAGGGGATGCTCCCTGCTGCCATTCGTTTGGCGGAAAGTAGCAGGGGTCAACATAAAACTTCTGATCGACACGGGTGCGTCCAAAAATTACATCAAGCCATTCATGTGGCTTCCTGGCGTTACCCCGGTTGAATCACCGTTCCCCGTTCACTCTATTAACGGGTCCAACAACATTACACAGAAATGTCCCCTGTCAATATTCGGCAAAATCACGCCGTTTTTTCTACTAAAAACATTAACAACCTTTGATGGCATCATTGGCCTGGACCTGCTCACGCAGGTAGGGGCCACGCTATCTCTGAGAAATGGAACGCTCACTTTCGGCAACACAACCGAGACAATCAAGTTCCATGAGTGCACAGATGTCAACCATACTAACGTTGTTGACATCGACGCACCTGCTGCCATAAAGGCAAGCTTCATGCAAATGCTGAAGAAAAGAAACAAGGCCTTCGCCGACCCTAACGGGTCGCTGCCCTATAACACTTCGGTCGTGGCCACTATTCGCACAGTGGACGACGAACCAATTTATTCCAAGCTTTACCCCTACCCGATGGGTGTAGCTGATTTTGTCGATGCCGAGGTTAAAAGCCTCTTGAAGGACAAAATCATACAGAAATCAAGGTCGCCATATAACAACCCGATATGGGTGGTCGACAAAAAAGGCACTGATGAGAAGGGCAATAAGAAGAAACGTCTCGTAATGGACTTTCGGAAGCTCAATCAGAAAACGATAGCCGACAAATACCCCATGCCATGCATCTCAATGATATTGGCAAATTTAGGTACTGCAAAGTACTTCACTACTCTTGACCTGAAATCCGGGTACCACCAAATAACTTTGGCGGAACGCGACAGGGAAAAAACTTCCTTTTCCGTAAATGGAGGGAAGTATGAGTTTTGCCGACTGCCCTTCGGTCTAAGAAATGCTGGCAGCATTTTCCAGAGGGCAATCGATGACGTTTTGCGCGAACAAATCGGCAAAACATGTTATGTTTACGTCGATGACGTAATCATATTCTCCAAGTCTCAGGACGAGCACGTTAAACACGTCGACTGGGTACTGAAAAGCCTCTATGATGCCAACATGAGAGTGGCTCAAGAGAAGTCGCAGTTCTTTAAGACAAGCGTAGAATACCTTGGCTTTATTGTAACTAGCGAAGGCACAAGAACGGACCCGGAAAAGGTGAAAGCCATCCAGGAGTACGTCGAGCCAACAACGCTATTCGGGCTAAGATCATTCTTAGGCCTAGCAAGCTACTACAGATGTTTTGTGAAAGATTTCGCGGCGATCGCCCGCCCTCTCTCAAACATCCTAAAAGGGGAAAACGGTTCAGTTAGCAAATATAAGTCTAAAAAAACCCCCATTATCTTCAACGAAGATCAAAGACGGGCGTTCCAGAAACTTAGGAACATTCTGGCATCGGAAAACGTAATGCTGATGTACCCAGATTACAAAAAGCCCTTCGATCTGACCACCGACGCTTCTGCTTACGGCATCGGAGCGGTACTGTCTCAGGGGGGTCGACCGATCACAATGATCTCAAGGACCCTCAAGGACTGTGAGCTGAACTACGCCACTAACGAGCGAGAGCTGTTAGCGATTGTATGGGCCTTGGGAAAGTTGCGCCATTACATTTATGGCGTCAAAGAAATAAACGTATTTACTGATCACCAGCCGCTCACGTTCGCGGTGTCAGAGGGGAACCCCAACGCAAAAATCAAGCGTTGGAAGGCGCGAATCGATGAAATCGGCGCCAGGCTATTCTACAAGCCGGGGAAAGAAAACTTCGTCGCGGACGCACTGTCCCGGCAGAATATTTACGCGCTGGGAAGCAGCGCACCGCGCTCAGACGCAGCAACGATCCACAGTGAAGTTTCAATGACTTACACGATAGAATCGTCTGAAAAACCTGTAAACTGCTTCAGGAACCAGATCATTCTGGAAGAGGCGCGCTTTCCCCTGAAGCAAATGTTTGTGCTCTTTGGGGAAAAAACGCGCCACATAATACATTTCCCAAACAGGGACGCTCTAATTGAGACCGTCAAGTCTCTGGTGAACCCACAAGTTGTGAACGCAATCCATTGCGAACTCCCAGTTCTAGCTTTCATACAGCATGAACTAGTAAAATCTTTTCCGGCGACGAAATTCTGGCATTGCAGGAATCTTGTCGCCGACATTGTCGACGATAATGAAAAAAGAGAAATTATCAACGTCGAGCACAACCGGGCCCATAGAGCCGCTCAAGAAAACGTCAAACAAACCATGTCCGACTACTATTTCCCAAAAATGACGAAACTCGCAAGCGAAGTGGTCATGAATTGCAAAATTTGCTCCAAAGCAAAATACGACAGGCACCCTAAGAAACAGGAGCTAGGGCCGACACCGGTCCCCTCGTTCACGGGAGAAATGCTTCATGTCGACATATTTTCGACGGACAGAAAATATTTTCTGACATGTGTGGACAAATTCTCCAAATTTGCCATAGTACAGCCTATAGCTTCCCGCACCATAGCGGATATTAAGACTCCCCTCTTACAACTCATGAACATTTTTCCCAACACCAAACAGATTTACTGTGACAACGAACCATCACTAAGTTCAGAGACCATCAGATCGCTGTTGCACAACAATTTCGGGGTCCGCATCGCTAACGCGCCACCCCTCCACAGTACATCGAACGGACAAGTGGAAAGATTCCATAGTACACTCGTGGAAATTGCCAGGTGCCTTAAAATGGCCAAGGGAATCACCGACACGGTAGACCTATTCCTTCAAGCAACGGCGGAATACAATAGATCGGTGCACTCGGTCACCGACAAAAGACCCATCGACATCCTGCATGCAGTGGCTGCAGAAAGTAACAAAGAAGTTCAGAACAAAGTGCAAAAGGCCCAGATTGTACAAAACAATCGAGTCAACCAAGCACGGCAAAACAGAAACTTCAGTGTAGGCGAGAAGGTGTTGGTTAAAACCAACAGACGCCTGGGGAATAAGCTCTCCCCCTTGTATGTCGAAGAAACAATTGAAGCGGACTTGGGGACAACAGTCCTAATTAGAGGGAGGGTGGTCCACAAGGACAACCTCAGATAGATATCCCGACTAAATATAAGTTAATTTGGTGAAGGAATTATAGCTGTTATTGGTAGACACTACGACTAGGCTTAAGGAAAACGATTGGTGGCGGTGTTGTGTTAGTTTTATTCCCCATATTTCATACGTATTTTTATCTACAGGGTTATCTGGGTACTTCACATCCTCACCATAGTCGCGGCTCGCGTCACCGACTACTCAAACTCAAATTACATTCCCATCACGGACGGAACGGTACTGATATGGGAAGGGCTTGATTACGTCAAGCACACGGCAAATCTGACCGAATATGGTCGCATTGTCGAGGAAACCGCCAAAATGGCGGACCTATTCCCAAAATCGCACATGAGACAGTTGCTAGACGCGGACTGCAATCACATTAGAGATATGTTGTCCGATATCAGTATCCACCACAGGCGGGCGAGAAGTCTAGACTTCCTGGGAACCGCCCTTAAAGTAGTGGCCGGCACGCCAGACGCGTCCGATTTAGAAAACACCAGGTTTACAGAAGCACAACTGGTGCAAGCAAACAATAGGCAAATTCAGATAAACACCAAGGTTCAGAACCAATTAAATTCACTCACTAGCTTGGTAAACAAGATCATCAGCATAGAAAAAAAGGCACAAATCGACACAGCCCACTTGTACGAGACTTTGCTCGCTAGAAACAGAATTCTTATTACAGAAATAGGCAACCTGATGCTCACTATAACCCTGGCAAAGGCCAACGTAGTGAACCCGGCCATTTTAGATCACACTGACATAGAATCTGTTCTCACTGACCAATTCACAGGGGTCACAGTAGCAAACCTACTAGAAGTATCTAAGATTAAAATCCTACAATCTAATAACATAATCCACTTTATAATAGAATACCCTAGAGTTAGCATAGCTTGTAGAAAGGTGACGATATTCCCGGTTGAGCACGACGGAAAGGTACTGCAGCTGACAGAGAACATTGTAGCTGAGTGCGGAAACCAGGTGTGGGCCGTCACGAGCTGCGCCCCCACAACCACCACCACGTTCTGCAAAAAGGAAGTAAGAGGTTCCTGTGCCCAGGGATTACACTCCGGGGGCACCGCTCATTGCCTTTCGCAACCGAGCCATCTGGAGCCCATCACCCTCGTCGACGACGGCATGATCATCGTCAATAACCGGCCGGCAAAGATCAGCTGTGACTCGGACACGGTGGTTACGACCGCCGGAACGCAGCTCATCACCTTCAATGACTGCGCAACCGTAAATGGCACCCGATTCCGAAATCGCAATAACATCCAACAGCGATTTCCAGGCATCGCATCAGTACCCGCTCTGAACATCTCCGGGCACGAGACTATCCTGAGCCTCCCGTTCTTACACCAGCTCAGCGAGGACAACCTCAACTACATCAAGGAGGTCGAGCAGGCCACCATGGCCAAGCTCAGCCCGCTCCACGCGTTTGGACTGGGCATGGCTCTGTGCGGAGCATTGGGGGGAATCATCTACCTCAGATTCCACCTCAATAGGAAGAGAGATGCGAGGCAAATCAAGGAGATGATAGACGGATTGAGAGCAGCGAGGACGCCCGCTCTTTAAGAGGGGGAGTAGTTAACACTCCCCACCAGCTGCAGGGTATCAGCGGAATTCCAGAAGTGGAAGACCTCTGATGCTGACTCAAGTGGACGGGGGTCCTCAAGTTACATTGTTGCATAAACATCCGCTGGAGAGCGGACCGTCGGCTCGAGGCGCTGAGGTTGCAGAACGTCGGCCCGCTGCATGGGCAGCGCTGCCGTCTGGGGGGCAACTTTAAGAATATCATTTTATATTTCATTTCTTGTACTTTAGAATTAATCTCATACTTGACCGAGCCAGTCGTGCCGGTAAGAAACTTTAAAACGTAATCTCGTCTTTCCTTGCCGGTGGCCGAGCCCCGGTACATATAAACGGGATAAATAATATTTAATTTATATGCATTTAATTAAATATTTTCATATATAACGATGCAATTTTTCCTATTTTCAAATGGGGCAACCATTTCAGAGGAATATAATAGTTTTAGCTCCGGAACGGCTCTCATCCGGGAAGCTAACAGTTTTATCGCTTTTCGTATGAACTATAGGTGTTAGCCTTTTGCTGGGAAACCTTTTTTTCACAATTTTTAAAAACGCTTCGATTATATCTCAATTTCATGATTAAAAACCTAAAAAAATCGATTGTTCAATGTGGTTACTTGACGTTTTTTGGACGTTAACTTTTCGTGCTATAAGCTCAAAAAATGAAAAATAAATAATTAAACAACACATTTTTTTAAATTTATATATATTTTTTATGATGGTTTTTATGGTAAGAAAAAACAAAATTTCGAGTTTAAACGTTAATTACGCCCCTTCCAGTGACACGCCTACTTTAAATTTTCTTTTAAAAATTTATTTTAAGTATTGCAAATATATGTATGTATTAAAGTTCAGACTTATACCTAGGCGTGTTCAAAAGTTATTAACTTTGCAACGTGTTTTGAGATTCTTACAGGCTTTTCCATTTTAAGTACTTACCAGTTTCTTCGGATATCTTAATATACGAACATTACCTGTACGCTTTGAACAATATTTCTTCCTCACTATCAGATTAAGACATATGATTTTTCTTGGTGATTTCAACTTGCCAAGTGCTGTCTTCTGTAAACTTCCCATGCCACCACATGACTTTATTGACGGTTTGCTAGACCTGTCGCTGTCTCAAGTCAACTATGTGAAAGATTCTTTGGTCGATTGCTTGATCTGTGCTTTGTCTTGGATCCGACCATAGCGTCGCTAACCCAAGCCCTTCTGCTCACTATACCTGAAGACTCCTATCATCCTACATCTGATTTGTCGGTCGCTGTTGTACCTACTGTAAAGCCGAGTTTTCGATGCTTAGCTCGGTCAATTTTTTCTGTTCTTAATAGCTTATTTACACAAGCCACCATCCATTTCGTGGATGGTCCGTAAGGTTTTGCCGTTCCGAAAATTTTCCAGTTATCCCATCCATCTGGGAAGTTCCTAATTCGCACGTTTCTGTGCGGTATTTTTTCGATAATTGTCAAATGCAACCACAAATATTTGACATTCACAACAAAAATCGGAATTCACTACGAAAATGTAAACAATGACATACAGGAAAATGGTAACCAGTTGGGCTGCGGAGAGGGTTTCGTAAGTCGAGCAAAATGAGGGTCTGAAGACACAGCGACAGTCTCTGATGATTGCAGTTGTAGAGAATGAGTGAACAGGCAGTGATGGTACTGTTTCTGATACTGATTTTATTCAACAAACTTGAATTCTATTTATAGGTAACAAAAGGTACAGAAAGTGCTGAGTCTAGTAAGAATATGGTAAAAGAGAATTGGAATTAATTGTGATAGTCAGCAATTGCAGCAATTTGCCCTCTGAAGAGCGATCGCATCGTTGGCAGAAATTGCTGCAGAAGTGGTTATTGTTGACTCAGCTACAATGCTTTGTCGTTTGTTATTATGTCTCCCGTTACATAGGTCGACCTGACTTATTCGAGAAGTGCATATTATGTAACATTAATTAATGCATAAATATGCGACTGAACAGTTGTATTTATAACATTTCTTGAATTTAGTAGAAGCAGTCACAAATGACCACGCTTCAAAGTTTGAAAAGGCTATAACGCTCAATGCTGTAAAAATTAAAAATTTTGATGGAAGATACACTAGACCCCAAGTGAAAGTTTTCTGAACATATTTCAACCATGAAGAAAAGGCCATCAGCGCGCTGTGCTATATCTATGTTCGTCCGATTTTAGAGTACGGATCTTGCGTATGGTGCCCCCAGCACAAAGTCCACAAGGACCGTTTAGGGCTTATGCTCGGACTATAATTCCCTCTACCGCATAATATCCTCCAGGAATTCCCTTCCCCTTAAATACTAATATTAACATACCTTTCCCGTAATTAGTACTATTTATAAGCTATCTTTGCATGTTTAGCTCCTTGAGTTGTGTTTAGCTCTAACTTTCCTCGAATTTTAGTTTAACACCAATCTTTCCTGCATGCTCGCGATCGGTTCGGTAACACGCGTCGCGTCTTGCGGCTGCGCCCCTCGGTCGGTTGGGCGGGAGGAGAGGCTGCGTTTCTGCCTGGGTTCCGCGCCTAACAGGCTTCGGCTTGGTGTCAGACAATAAATCACGCTTTGAGAGACGAGAACGTTGCTGAGGATACAGCATTCTTTTAGAGTTAAGAATGGTGCGAAAGATAAAGCCCGCTCCGAGAGGAGTTAAGGGTACGGAGGATCAAGTAAGATCAGAGGAGGAAGGAGTACAGAGCATAATGAACTCTTCGAGGACGAAGAGGGAGTACAGAGCATAATGAACTCTTCGAGGACGAAGAGGGAGTACGGAGACTTTCTGATGAGGAAGATTTATTGACTTACCGGTGTGTATCACTCTACCAAACTAGTAATGCTTACCTTACTAAATAGGGCTAGACTGATCTAGATCCGTGACTAGACTACCCCGATTCGTTTCAGAAACGCTGATTTAATTTGATCTGATCAGCGATTGTGCCTTCTGATTTGGATGATAAAACTACATTGGGCACACAGAACGACTTCTTTTTAACACTTCTTTACTTATTCTTCCGTTTTGTAAAAACAATTATTTTTTATTTATTTGGTAAATTAAAGTTTATTCATTGATTTTAAATTATTGCTGTAAGTATCAAGTCAAAAATGCTTGAAGAGTCTCATATGATAATCCTGGATTATTTAACGATTTTTGACTTTGTATATTATTATATCCTTTAAAATTAAA
This sequence comes from Drosophila ambigua, assembly GCA_018150905.1. Taxonomy (NCBI): domain Eukaryota; kingdom Metazoa; phylum Arthropoda; class Insecta; order Diptera; family Drosophilidae; genus Drosophila; species Drosophila ambigua. Next base: position 169,013 of record JAECWS010000103.1, read on the forward strand.
GCAGCGTTGAAATCCTGGGTCTAGCCTTAACAGTGATTGAATTTTTGGATTAGACAAGCCAAAAAAGGATTCTCCCTGCACATCAAATGGTATTTTTACTATTTTATTAACATACCGCTGAATATTATTCAACAGTTCTGCATGACACATATTAGGGGTTTCTCCAAAAAATACACCATCCAAATCATTATCAGGGATTATTTGAAATTGAGGAACTCCAGCGTTATTTAAAATTTTACAAGTGAATACACACTTTTTATGTGGATCTTTTGGATGGGCATAAATTCGGGTTGCCACATAACCAACTGGATAAATCCAACACTCATTATGAAAATTTGAATTTTCTGATATATCTCCTAGTGAATGTAGTAATAAATTATTTAAATGAATTGGAAAAGATATTTGGTTTTGGGCTGTAAAACCATTTTGAGAATCCTCTTCAATTTCACTGGGATGTGAAGAACTTGGTTTATTTTTGCTTAAAGCTCGTATAACATTCTCCTTAGATTCGAGTTTTCCATTTGAAACGCAGTTGCGTACTATATTGGTCTTTTCTAAACCTTCGTAAAACATTAATTTCTTAATTAGATAAACCCTTTGTGATCGAGTAGCAGCTAATTCAGACTGTAGCTGGCAAATTTCATCAGTAAGGCACGAGTTTTCCTAAAAAAGAAAATATGTAAAATTTAGTCAATTTTGGAGAGCAGACATAGCTAAATGAACCTAAAAGGTAGATTTAATGCAAAATATAAAAAAAGCAGGAATTCAAACGAAATAAAAACACTTTAAGCAGACAATTGTTTGGCTCTGAGTCAGAACTTCTGACAAATACTATACAATAGCAAGATGTTTCATGAGACCAAAAAGCTGTTCTATGGCGATCAAATGTATCTCTTTTAGTCATTGTGAGACACGATCGTGTCTCGTCTCAACCTAAAACAAGGTCTCAAGGCCCCAAAGGCAAAACGCATACATTCACAAACCCTGATTCAAACCCTGTGAAAACACGCAGTCTAGTTCATATTTTGACTGCAGTCGCGAAAATAAATTTCGAGGAAGACACAAAATATTTGTAAGGCATAAAACAAATATATAGTATAAAGTTGTATTGATTTTTAAATAGAGGTTTATTTGTTTAAGGTGCATACTAATCATGATGATGAGTCTGGTAGCGATGTGATATTTTTGTGTCTGTACACAATATGCGTAGCTATGTCAGCATATAGTAAATAAGTATGTAGTATCTGGTTGGTTTATTCCGGACCGTACATATGTATCATCAAATGTGCTGCTAATTTGCATAGTATCGAATATGCCAAGATTTGCTAAAAATTTAATATCTCGAGCTGTTTTAAAATAGCCAAATTTTAAAATAGTTTCACTTGCAAATATAATAGATTTGTAAGATATTACGAAAATACATATGTAGATATTCGTCTTACCAGTATATACAATTTCATACACCGTTTCAACCTGTCGTATTTTCGCTTATAATTAAAATGCATGATTTTCAATCGAAAAAGGTAAAAAAGCAATTTCAACAACAATGCAGCATCAGTAAACCCAAACTATCGAATCACTATCGATGGATTCACTTCCTTGATGACCATCGATGTTTTTTTCGATGTTTCAAAGATGTGACTTTTGAACACTTTAATGGTTCTATGGCATTCTAACCATACATGTGCCAGTTCATACACCGAACGTGTCGCAGCTGAGTTTTCTGTCCAAGCAGCCCCAGACCTTCGGCTGGTGGACCTGGGACGTTCGGGTGGCGGACCAGAGACGTTCGGCATTTTTTCGAAATGTTCGATTCATGACGAGATGCCAAAGCAAGCCGAAAATTGCAAATGTATGTGTGTACACAGACACTACAAAATATTTATCAATTCTTATTTTCCGAAAGCGTTTTGCAGGTTTCCAGGTTATGTAAATGTGTGTATTCACACATACTGTGCTTGTGTGTGGGTTGTACAATTTTTGGTCGCTTATAGCCTTTTTACACTGGGCGCGTCTGCTATCGATATCGGAATAGACGCAATGAAGCAGAAAAGGCGCTTACATTGGCATACGTGCGTCTTGAATTTGGATTTGGGTGCTTGATGACAAGGAAAGAAACACAAATTTTTGAAAATCAACAGAATTATGCTAGACGGCAGAAAAATGGACGAAAGAGAATTGATTCTCATATCTATATATTGTTTTTAGACATTTCATTGTAGTTTGCGGGAGTTCTTCTTCAAATTATGAAAACTACCGAAGTTCGTCTCCAGCAGTATCTTAATGGCATCAGGGGGTCAGAAAAATTTCGTATGATAATAATGCAATCAGTTTCAAGTATTTTATTTAATGATTTTATGTATATTTTCACTTTTTTGCACAATCATACATTTTTAGCGCCAAAATTTTATTTTTGATCTACAAGTTTTTGTTGTTATTAGTGGTGATAGTTGCGCTGATAGGCAGAAAATCGCAAACATGAGCAAAAGCAATCGAATATATCGAATAGACGCACATGAATCAGAAGCTAACGCAACTTTTTGCCACCACTAGGGCTTTGCTTAACCTATGTAAAAAAAACTGCGTCTCCGGCAAGACGCAAAGAAGCATGACGCAGCCCCACTGTAAACAGCCTATAAAATCGGTTTTTGGTTTTTGTTTGATGTCTGATGTAGCGACCTGAGCTGACCTGCTGCAACATAAATGAGGAATGGGCAGAGTGGGTGGGGTGGGAAATAAATACAATATATACAAATAAAGGATATTATTTGTTATTTATTTGAAATTGCACACTTACATTTTCATACATATCCCTGTTTTAGAAATGTATATACTAAATTAGATGTGCATGTATATAAATATTGTGCCAATTATGTCGGCCTTTGAAACTTTGTCAATAAATTCCTTTTTTTCCGAGAACTTTTCTTTATATATTTCTTTCTTTTTATATATAATAATGTATATATGCAAAGAATTGGAATCTATATATATAAAAGAAAGTCGTGTTTGTTACAACACTTATAACTCGAGAACGGCTGGACCGATTGCCATGGTTTTTGATTTGTTGGATTTGTTTCCGTCCCGAATAGCAGAATACATTCATACATTATCGGAAAGGAACGGAATTTAGGGAATAAAAAATCAGTTTGGTTGGTGGTTTTATGCGAGTGCACATTTTAATAACAATGCCGCGTCCTAGAAGATCTAACGAGCAATTGCACGAGAACAGCGCCGTGTTAGTATGGAGCAAAGGGCCTTAATTCGTGCTTCTCAAACACAAGAGCAAAGAGAGGCAGCCCGTGAAACGGCTAGGTTAGAAAGGAGAAATCGTCGAGCTTATCGTACAGATGAACAGAGGAATAATCTTCGAAGTGCAAGAAGAAATGGTTCAAGTATTGATTTGAATCGAGCAGCGTTTCTGTATGATTGCACCATCGACTACAGCTTCCATCGTTTAGTTTGCATTGGTCCAATGGACGTTGTTTGCTAGCATTGTGGAGCATTGAAGTTTGCCGGTGAAACGCCTGGTTTGTGCTGCCTTAGTGGTAAAGTGAAATTGCCATTATTGGTCCCGCCACCAGAGCCATTGTGCTCCCTGCTTTATGGCGAAACACTAGATTCACGACATTTTCTAGCGAACACTCAAAAATACAATGTCTGTTTCCAAATGACTTCATTTGGGGCGGAAATTATCGAGGAACACGGATATAATCCGACATTTAAGGTAATTTACGATAAAAACTTTATTTTCTATCATTGTAAAAAAAATCTGGAATGCAGTTTGTCAGATTTCTGTATTTGTCTCTGAAATAAAAATGGCATGTTATTATTTGACTTTACAGATTCAAGTCCAGATTTGCCATCGCATTGGATCATTGCAACATATAGAAGATGCACAGTATAAATTCTCGCAAATATATTTCATGGGAAATATGGAAGAACAACTTGACCGGCGTCAAGGGATCAACACAGCTACGAAAAGAGAAATTCTCCAAGATCTGCAGCAAATGCTTCATGAACATCATGCATTGGTCAGACTGTTCAAGACTGCTTTAGAGCCAAGTGATGACTATAAAGTTGTGATCAGAGCAGATAAAAGACCAACAATCGATGAAGTGGCAATCCTGATTGTTGGTGAAAACTTGGAAACACGTGATATTGTACTTACACGACGCAATACTGGGCAACTACAAAGAATATATGAAACACACTGATGTTTTGGCAAGGAGACGATAGATATCACTTTAATATCAAAATGATTAATCCATTGAATGGTAAGATCAATATTATTGTTTTCATTTTAACTTGATATACATTTTATTCTGTTTGCTTTTAGTACTCAAAAAAAGCTGTAATTTCTAATTAAGTAGAGAGTAGCTGTAAGAGTCGTTAACCTATTACGGGTTTTAAAATACAATTTTTACTGCATTTGTTTCAGGTGAGGAAACTACCAAGAAGGTTAGTTCGATGAATTATTACGCATATCGTTTGATGATTCGTGAAAATTCTGACAATTATTTGTTGCGATTTCGTCGACTGCTTCAACAATATGGCGTTGACATGTACGTTAAAATCGAATGCACAATGGCACAATAAACGCTTGCCATCAAAGCATCAAATCTGTGGCGATATGTAAAGAAACTTCAACTGTCTATAAATATGAGAGTTGCATTGTTGAACGATCTATCTGCTGATGATTTCTCGAAGCAATTGCTGACTATCGGTAATGGCCGTGTTCCTGTTGACAAATCGAGCGTTTTGATTTCATTTCCTCCAAATTTTTGCAATTTCGTATCATTAAAAGACGAGCTTATCAACAAAGTATTCCCGGATATCATTGCTAATCACAAAAATACAAAATGGTTAAGTGGGCGAGCAATTTTGGCCGCTAAAAATAAGGATGTAGATGACCTCAATTTTATAATTCAAAATCAAATCGTAGGTACTCTGTATTCATTCAAATCTATCAACTGTGTAACAAACGAAGAAGAAGCCACTAATTATCCAACTGGATTTTTAAACTCCTTGGATGTGCCTGGTTTACCACCGCACAATTTAGAACATAAAGTTCGCTCGGTAGTTATCTTAGAAATTTAAACCAACCAAAACTGTGTAATGGAACGCGTTTGGTGACAAGAAAAGTGATGAGCAATGTGATTCACGCGTCGATACTTAAAGGAACATTTAAAGATGAGGAAGTTCTTATTCCAAGGATTCCGATGATCCCAACGGATATGCCCTTTGAGTTTAAACGAATTCAATTTCCGATTCGTCTTGCCTTCGCCATGACGATCAACAAATCACAGGGCCAATCCTTAACTATTTGTGGCCTCAATCAAGAAAATGCATGTTTTTCTCATGGTCAATTGTACGTGGCTCACGTGTCGGCAAACCATCCGCTTTATTTGACAAAAAAACAAAGAATGTCGTTTATCACAAAGTGCTTGAATGAAAATCCTATCAATGAATTAATCCGAGTTTCATTTTTTTCTGACATGAGTTGAAGTACTTAATTATTATTTCTTATTTTTTTTTATTTTTATTCTCATTCTGTATGTATGTTTTCATCATCATTCATCATAATAAAATACTTTTTTGTTTCTATCTATATAAATATATTATTTTGTATCATTGTTTTACGTTCATCAAAGCCTAAATTAGTTCAGCTAAAAAGTAACACGACATTCATTGACTGTTAGGCGGTACGAAGTTCGCCGGGTCAGCTTGTATGTATATAAATATGTAGATTTTTGAACTTAAATCAATTTTTTATCATATACATAAATTTATTCTTACCAAAGACTATACAATACAAAACAACAAAATATGAAGTATGACGACGGGAATCGGTCCGGATTAGCAGTTGCATAGGGCCCCTCCAAGGGCTAACAGAAAATTTTGTTGAAAAAACAAAACTCCATATATGTAATGGATACAAAATTTCTAAGGAACTGCTGTGAAAAAATGGAGGGCCCCAGATTGATGGTTGCCCAAGGCCCAGTGGAGGGTTGATCCGGCCATGAATAGGTCGATTTTAGTTTTAAGCTTTAAAATTTTATGTTTTGTATTTGTTTGTATTGTGTGTATTTACAGAGAAAAAAGGTGGCAAAATTAAAAAATATTTATGAACGCTTTGAATAAAATAAATGTACACATCTACATAGTAGAACATTTTCCAGAGCTTTAGCGAATCTAATTTTCAAGATAATTTTAGTTTAGGAGATATGAGCAGAGATATGATATGAAATGTACAAAAATGTATTGTATAGTCTTTGTTAGTACTTATGTAAATAAATATCCTGCAAATGCCTTCGGCTTTCGACTTCGTTGCTGCCGTAATATCAATAAATATCAATAAATTTACATATATTTTTCAGAAACCTGTTTTACGATCCATATAATTGCATTTTAAGATATTTTTACATACATATGTATATATGTAAGTATAAGATAAATAATGCAATACGAAATTTTGGTACACGAATTTTTCATGCTGGCTCTGTTCGTCTCGAAAATCGTCCGCTTCGCACAATTACGCACTTGCTGGTTCTGTGTGTACTCACACATGCAAGCGGATTCTATTTTTAGATTCGTACGCTCTCAAATTTGTGTGAGCGAGATGGCGCGAATTTCGTCGCTGCCTTTCATATGGCAATTGAAATGTATGAGCGTTCCGCATCTTATACTTATATTGTCTTTGTCTATATACTGTATGGTTAGTGACTATGCTAACTGTTCTGGGAAGAGAGAGATGTTATGAGTGATACACTGACAGTCAAAACTGTAAAACTAATTCAGTTGTCTCACTTCAATGGTCTGTATCTTGTCTTCTGTTATATGTATGCTAAAGATCTTAGCCCTTAGCCTTGTTTGTTGATGAATCATTTAAGTATGTTTTTTTTTTTAAATTGGAAGCCATTTGATTCGTCGGAAGAAATATGCCAAACAAAAATTTAAAACAAGTCAAATGTTGCACCGTGGCTATATTTAAAAAAAAATATTTTTATTAATGATTATTTAGTAATGTGTCATTCATTCCTATTCATTTTTTTAGGTCTCTTATGCGATTTGTCATTTTGTGGGTGTAGCGTTGCACCAGGGGGAATAGTGTACCATGCATCCTTTTCCTCTACCACAACACCATCATTGCACTTGGTGAGACCGCATATTTCACCAGCAGCGATCACCTGTCATTTTCCTGTCAGGCATTGATTACATTTGCGCTGTTAATTTCAGTGTTTCGTTTGAATATTTAAGGTTTCATTTGAAAATATATAATCGCTTAAATATAGAATAGAAACGTGGGAAAGGATGTTGGAATAACTGGGGAATTTCAGAACGTCAAAGAATTTTTGACAGATGTGAATCTCCGATTCCCACTGGCACCATCCATGAAAAACAGCTGATGACAACATTGAGCTATTCATTTTGAATTTATAATAATTTAATATGGGCTTTTTGACAATTGTTTTAGCCGTGGTTCAACAAAAAATCATGCTGTTGCAAAAATTGTTAGTGGCGATTGACAGAAAGCAAAGCAACTGAGATGAATTCAAGGAGGATGAGTTCATTGTAATGCTAAATTTGTTTAATACAAAACTGTCAAGAAGGAATTAATTATTGTTGTCCTTGGTTTCTCGAAGAAAATGCAGCTGGGCTATTTTCGGAACGGCTAATAGCATATTCCCACAGGCCACCATCCACCATCCATTTCGGGGATGGTCCGTAAGGTTTTGCCGCTCGTTTTTAATAGCCTGTCTATTGGAAACGTCTAGTGTCATGACACATAAAAACATAAAATTCTTGAAGTATGTTGTCAGTCAAAACATTTTTAAGTCTAAGCAAAATCTCATATTGGCAAAAATACATTGGCGGTATATATTGGTTACACATTTCACATATAATTTTACTAATTAAATGAGCTGTGTATATCGGAAAACATTATATGGTCACAAAAAAAGCATTAGCTCTTCGTCTGATAGCCCGGAGACGTGACTGGAAAAGTTAAAATTCGAAAATTTCATAGAAACCACATATATTTTCAAAGGTTTTTATTGCTGCACTGCATATTTTGCATTCAATAAAATTCAGATGCTCGATTTAGTACGAGCTTGTGTAGGTTAAGTTAGGTTGGATTAGGGCGGCTGTCATGCTTGCTATAACCGTATACCGGTTTCGGCCCGTTGTGATACCTCTTGGAATCCACACCTTATCTTCAGTGGGAACACGATGTCTGCAGATATCTCATCCAGATGCGTTTATATAGTTTGGACAGATTTTGAATACTTTTGAAATGTTATCTGCACCCGCTCCTATGGGCACGATGCCAGCCGAGGTCTGGCCTGAGCGACCACCCGCGCATGTCAAGCTCATTATGAAGGAGCAATTCTAGCGATTAACCGACTATATGTAGAAACCAGCACCACAATGTCTCATAACCGACAATAAATAGGAAGCGCACCTCTAAGCTAAAGTCAAAATTTCGTAAAACATTACGCTTAAAAAAATCATTTTTGTATTTGAAAACTTATTGTTCAGAGTGAGGACGACGCTTACCACGCTCGTGCTCCCGACAGCCGCCGGCAGCTTACTTTTACATTAGTGCGAATTCGGTCTTACAACCTAAGCAAAACGGCCGGCTTCCTCTGCACGCGATAAATTACATTGAATAAACACCATATTGAAGAAAGTTGGACTGTTCTTTTACTTCTGGATTCTGATCTGTGGGATCCCGACGAGACGCCCTGACGCTTAAACATTGGTCCTTCGAGCTAGGTTTTTATCGTCGCCTTCCCCATTAGGAAAAAAATCCAGCCTTCAAGCAGCCTTCGTTCACCTCCAACTACCAGTGCTACGGTAATTCGTCAATTCCGTTTTGTCTGTCCATGACTTGTGAACAAATTTTCAAGATAATTTTAGTTTAGGAGATATGAGCAGAGATATGATATGAAATGTACAAAAATGTATTGTATAGTCTTTGTTAGTACTTATGTAAATAAATATCCTGCAAATGCCTTCGGCTTTCGACTTCGTTGCTGCCGTAATATCAATAAATATCAATAAATTTACATATATTTTTCAGAAACCTGTTTTACGATCCATATAATTGCATCTTAAGATATTTTTACATACATATGTATATATGTAAGTATAAGATAAATAATGCAATACGAAATTTTGGTACACGAATTTTTCATGCTGGCTCTGTTCGTCTCGAAAATCGTCCGCTTCGCACAATTACGCACTTGCTGGTTCTGTGTGTACTCACACATGCAAGCGGATTCTATTTTTAGATTCGTACGCTCTCAAATTTGTGTGAGCGAGATGGCGCGAATTTCGTCGCTGCCTTTCATATGGCAATTGAAATGTATGAGCGTTCCGCATCTTATACTTATATTGTCTTTGTCTATATACTGTATGGTTAGTGACTATGCTAACTGTTCTGGGAAGAGAGAGATGTTATGAGTGATACACTGACAGTCAAAACTGTAAAACTAATTCAGTTGTCTCACTTCAATGGTCTGTATCTTGTCTTCTGTTATATGTATGCTAAAGATCTTAGCCCTTAGCCTTGTTTGTTGATGAATCATTTAAGTATGTTTTTTTTTTTAAATTGGAAGCCATTTGATTCGTCGGAAGAAATATGCCAAACAAAAATTTAAAACAAGTCAAATGTTGCACCGTGGCTATATTTAAAAAAAAATATTTTTATTAATGATTATTTAGTAATGTGTCCACAGCCCTATTCATTTTTTTAGGTCTCTTATGCGATTTGTCATTTTGTGGGTGTAGCGTTGCACCAGGGGGAATAGTGTACCATGCATCCTTTTCCTCTACCACAACACCATCATTGCACTTGGTGAGACCGCATATTTCACCAGCAGCGATCACCTGTCATTTTCCTGTCAGGCATTGATTACATTTGCGCTGTTAATTTCAGTGTTTCGTTTGAATATTTAAGGTTTCATTTGAAAATATATAATCGCTTAAATATAGAATAGAAACGTGGGAAAGGATGTTGGAATAACTGGGGAATTTCAGAACGTCAAAGAATTTTTGACAGATGTGAATCTCCGATTCCCACTGGCACCATCCATGAAAAACAGCTGATGACAACATTGAGCTATTCATTTTGAATTTATAATAATTTAATATGGGCTTTTTGACAATTGTTTTAGCCGTGGTTCAACAAAAAATCATGCTGTTGCAAAAATTGTTAGTGGCGATTGACAGAAAGCAAAGCAACTGAGATGAATTCAAGGAGGATGAGTTCATTGTAATGCTAAATTTGTTTAATACAAAACTGTCAAGAAGGAATTAATTATTGTTGTCCTTGGTTTCTCGAAGAAAATGCAGCTGGGCTATTTTCGGAACGGCTAATAGCATATTCCCACAGGCCACCATCCACCATCCATTTCGGGGATGGTCCGTAAGGTTTTGCCGCTCGTTTTTAATAGCCTGTCTATTGGAAACGTCTAGTGTCATGACACATAAAAACATAAAATTCTTGAAGTATGTTGTCAGTCAAAACATTTTTAAGTCTAAGCAAAATCTCATATTGGCAAAAATACATTGGCGGTATATATTGGTTACACATTTCACATATAATTTTACTAATTAAATGAGCTGTGTATATCGGAAAACATTATATGGTCACAAAAAAAGCATTAGCTCTTCGTCTGATAGCCCGGAGACGTGACTGGAAAAGTTTAAATTCGAAAATTTCATAGAAACCACATATATTTTCAAAGGTTTTTATTGCTGCACTGCATATTTTGCATTCAATAAAATTCAGATGCTCGATTTAGTACGAGCTTGTGTAGGTTAAGTTAGGTTGGATTAGGGCGGCTGTCATGCTTGCTATAACCGTATACCGGTTTCGGCCCGTTGTGATACCTCTTGGAATCCACACCTTATCTTCAGTGGGAACACGATGTCTGCAGATATCTCATCCAGATGCGTTTATATAGTTTGGACAGATTTTGGATACTTTTGAAATGTTATCTGCACCCGCTCCTATGGGCACGATGCCAGCCGAGGTCTGGCCTGAGCGACCACCCGCGCATGTCAAGCTCATTATGAAGGAGCAATTCTAGCGATTAACCGACTATATGTAGAAACCAGCACCACAATGTCTCATAACCGACAATAAATAGGAAGCGCACCTCTAAGCTAAAGTCAAAATTTCGTAAAACATTACGCTTAAAAAAATCATTTTTGTATTTGAAAACTTATTGTTCAGAGTGAGGACGACGCTTACCACGCTCGTGCTCCCGACAGCCGCTGGCAGCTTACTTTTACATTAGTGCGAATTCGGTCTTACAACCTAAGCAAAACGGCCGGCTTCCTCTGCACGCGATAAATTACATTGAATAAACACCATATTGAAGAAAGTTGGACTGTTCTTTTACTTCTGGATTCTGATCTGTGGGATCCCGACGAGACGCCCTGACGCTTAAACATTGGTCCTTCGAGCTAGGTTTTTATCGTCGCCTTCCCCATTAGGAAAAAAATCCAGCCTTCAAGCAGCCTTCGTTCACCTCCAACTACCAGTGCTACGGTAATTCGTCAATTCCGTTTTGTCTGTCCATGACTTGTGAACAAATTAACAAAAAAAAATAAAAAAATAATATTCAGTATAATCCAGCCTCAATACAATTGCATTCCGAGCTTATGTACGCAGATCCCAGCCCATAAGAGTGGCTTGATACATACAGACACATCTACATACATGTTCCAAGTGCATTTCATACACAACCCACCCCAATAAACATACACCTTGGCACACTCCGAGTGCAAACAGAATAAAAAAAAACGAGGAGTGACGTGTGAATCGCTTCTGGGGACGCATATGATTTTTTAGAGTTTTAGATATACCAAAGAAAATGTTACATTTTACATTGTTTTGCTACATCTGTTATCTACATCTACATCTACAATGTATATTTTACATCTAACATTTAGATTATAGCTCTACCATTTATATTCTACATCTCCTCCGCTAGGGGTTGCTCACAGAACGCAGAGTGTGCGATCGAGAAAGAGAATGAGTAGAGGGTCGTGGCTGGAGTGGGCGAGGTAAACAACTAAAAATTACTGCCACAGATTACACTTGTAGCAGTGTGATATGACATGAGTCTAGAAACCAAATTTGGTTTCTTTAGCTCTTATAGTCTCTGAGATCCAGGCGCTTAACAAGACGGACGGACGGACAGACAGACATGGCTATATCGACTCGGTTATTGATGCTGATCAAGAATATATATACTTTATCGAGTCGGAAACGTTTCCTTCTCTGCGTTGCACACATCCACTTTTACCACAAATCTAATATAGCCCTTAACTCTTTTTTGAGTACGGGTATAATGAAGTGTTTTATTTCCATACATAGGTTAGGTTAGGTTAGGTTAGGTTAGGTTAAGGCGGTAGTTGAAGGGGAAACCCCTCCTACCACAACTCACTTGGTGCTGCTACAGGACCGTTGTGATGCCGCATGGGTGTGTACCCTTTCTCCCCCTAAACGGTGGTGAGCAATCTGATTGCGGAGTTAAAGGCAGTCCCATCCGGTGGGTTGGATGTATTTGGGCAAGATCCCCGGTCCGATTTTGGACAGGTCCAAAATGTCGGTGAGGAAAGGAGAACCAAAAAGCCGCAGCTTACGGTTTCTCAGGACCGGACAGTGACAGAAGAAGTGGGGGACCGACTCCTCCTCCTCCTCGTCCCTGTAGCTTCTACAGAAGTCGTTATGAGGGATTGACAGTCTGGCTGCGTGTGTGCCGATCTACCAGTGTCCCGTGATGGCTCGGATGACGGTAGAGCACTGTACTCAGCGATTTTTCTATCGACTGGGCAAGATTGACCTGGAAGTTTTACAGGTGATGGTTTGTTGCCATCGTCAGTCGGCAATTAGCTCGCAGGCTTCGTGCGTTAGTAGTCTACACGTAGCCAAAGCCATCGCTACTTGGTTCTTCTCTCCCGTAGGAGAGGTGTGGTAGTACCTTACCTGGCTAGTTCGTCGGCAGCATCATTCCTGAGACTCGCCTCCATCGTTGTGTCGTCGGTATCGCTCTCTGATGCGTCCAACACCCCTGGCTATGTCGCTTGCATCCGACTCGTAGCGGTCCAAGATGTCGTTCGACATCTACGTCCGACTCCACGGTTTGGCTTTCCGCATTCGGGACCTCTGGCAGCTCAAGATCTGGCTGGAACTCTGCTTGCCCTACCTTAGAGTCGATTTTGTAGGGGGCTATGGTGACCTTCCGGTAGCCATAGCCCACTACTCTGTCAAACTTTTTCAGGATTACGAGAGACTCCTCATTTAGGACGAGGATTATCTGGCGCCTCTGTCCAGTAATTCCATCCGCCTTGTCCATCCGACTTGCCCTTGTCCACCGAGACTCACGCTCTGGCCATCGGTCTTCTGGGGATGTTTTCCCATTTGACGGCTTGCTGGGCTTGGCCTGGCTGTATAGCGGGTTCCTCCGCTGAACGTTGCCGCTTGGTTGGGGCCTTGGATGCACGCTTTCCGGCTTTGGCTGGCTGGAAATCCGGGATTATCGAGCTGGCCCACAGCTTCTGCTCCAACCCCCTTTCCGACGACTTGAAATCCGGGTAGTCGTTGGACAGGATGATAGCAGCACGCCTCCTGTCTTGGTAGGACGGCTTTTTCCCTGTGGTGAGTACCTCCGCCTGCCGGGGTTGAGTGGAGAAAGTGCTCACGACTAGAACGAGCCATCGCGGATTCTGGCGACCTATCACCGCACCAATACGGTTTTTGTAAGGCCAGATCCACGACTGACGCCGTTGGTAGAGTGGGCAATTTAGGGCAATCGCCGGCATCCGGTGGAACGGCGGTCTAATGGTCACTGTGGACATCAGGAAAGCGTTCAACACGACGAGCTGGAGCTGTATCTCGAGGGCGCTAGGGAGTTTCAACACACCCATGTACCTTCAGCGTATGGTGCAAAACTACTTTGAGAGAAGGCTCCTCTTGTACGATGGCATTCTGCGACTCAGACTCCCCCACGGAGTGCTTTTGGTTGGCTTTGCGGATGACGTGGCTGTCCTAGTAGTGGCCAAAGACTTGGCCGCAGTAGAGACGACCTGCAACCAGGCGATTACGCTCATATAACAGTGGCTGGAGCTTGTCGGGCATGAACTTGCACATCACAAGACCGAGGCAGTGTCCAGCCGGAAGAAAGTGGAGACGGCCAACATAACAGTCGCAGGCACAGTTGCAGGCCCTAACCAGTGTGATGAGATCGGTGATGCTTTACGCGACGCCAATCTGGACAAAGGCCCTCCAGACAGCGATCTAGGCGTTCGTTCTCTTTCGTAGTGACCAGACGTGTTTTTGTTTTGCGCTCCGCATTTTCCTTTTGTTTAACTTAAACAGCCGGTGTTTTTTATCTATAATTTAACTTTCTAACTTACACTAAAATCAACTTTTACCGCGGGTGCATACCTAATAATTGTGTAAAAACACAACCTTTTTAATAAATTTTGTGCGTCGGTTATTCGTGTGTTTGTGTTGTTGCTTTTCGTAAGTACGCTCTCTCATTACATTTAGCCGCTCTTTTGTCGTAGTTACTGCCGTCTATCACTCTCTCTATCACCTACCTCTCAATAACTGTTCTTTCGCTCTCGCTCTTGTAACTTTTTGTGCAGTAACGCTCTCTGCTTATAAGCTGTTGCTGCAACCACTCTCCTCTCTCATCTTTTACCGATTTCGCTTTAAGCATTGCTCTAAGCATTTTCTCTGCACAGTGGTCTGATTGCTATTTATTTTGAACTTTTTTTCCGAAGTAAAAAAAATAAAAGATATATGGAATATTCTGTTGTCTGTGCCAAAAAAACCTGCAAGAAGCAGATCACCCATGACCAGCCCAATATCCCCTGCTGGCCTTGCGATAGCGTAGTGCACGAAAAATATGTAGGGAAACGGCCTGCATTATAGTTGTGAGGAATGCCGTGCTGTGGAAAACGACATGAGTTCGTTCATGAGGCAGACGCGGAGTGGCTTCAAGAGCTGATCGTAGGCTTTAAACAGCAATATGATCAGCTCTTGGCCATGGACACTCAGTTCAGCAGTTTACAGCTGCTGGCTGAGTCTCCGAGGCGCAAGAAGTCTACTCCGCGGGACTTGCAAGTGCCGACAGCCTCATGTCCACCGGCATCTGAAAAACCTACTCCGACCACTCCCTTAGTGCAGCAGTTGATTACGTTTGCTACTCCAAGGGTAACCATCGCTGCTGGTGATGCAGATTCGGGAGCCGAATGCGTCACTTCGCAGAGTATGCAGTTAGAAATGTCTGTAGAGTCCGTGTCCATCGAGTCCGCACCCTTAACTATCCCCTCAGTTTCGCTCCCACCAGCTAATAGATGTCCAGGACCACCGGATACTGATATCACAGGTACTAGGCCTGTGGTGCCAAAACCACTGGTTGGAGTCCCACCAAAGCGACAAGTTTTTGTCTCGCGGCTAGCCCCTGACCTCACATCCAATGATGTGACCGCTTTTATACAAAGCAAAATAAAAACCGTCGGCTTAAAGGTGGAAAAATTTAACTTTTCTTACGCCAGGGAGATATCTTCCTTCAAGATAAGCGTCTCCCCAACTCAATTTGAAACCATTTGTTCCGCCAAGTTTTGGCCAGAGCATTTGGTGGTTAAAGAGTTTAAGGCTAAGAGAAAGAATAGGCCCCCCATTACTCTTCATAGCATTCAGACCAGTGCTCCATCTCCATCCTCATCTTCCACCTCTACTTCCACCCATCCAAAAAACTAACTTACTCTCTTGTAGTTACCTACCAGAGGCTGCTAGAGGCTTGCGTAGTAAGCTCAGCACTCTTTTCCTTGAGAGTCTCGCATTCTCATCCCACGTTATTGTGTTCACCGAGACCTGGTTAGAGCCGGACATCCTTAGTTCCGAAGTTTTGGCAGGTCAGTACACAATTTTTAGAAATGACCGTTTGTCTCGACGTGGAGGTGGGGTCCTTATTGCAGTGGACTCAAACTTCACGTCGGAACATTTCATGGTCCAGGTTCAACAAGACCTGGAATTCCTGTGCGTAAAACTGATTCTCCCAGGCTTTTCCATCTTCATTGCTTGCTCGTATATTCCACCTTCCTCGGATAACTTAATATACGAGCATCACCTGTCCGCTTTAAAAACTGTTTCTTCCTCGCTATCAGATAAAGACCATATGATAGTTCTTGGTGATTTCAATTTGCCAGGTACTGTTTGGTCTTCGGTAAACGAGTCTAATAACCTGGTGCCCATGTCACGACATGACTTTATCGACGGCTTGCTAGACCTATCCCTGTCTCAAGTCAACCATGTGAAAAATTCCTTGGGTCGATTGCTTGATCTGTGCTTTGTCTCCGATCCGACCATAGCGTTGTTAACCCGAGCCCTTCCGCTCAGTATACCTGAAGACTCATACCATCCTACATTCGAAGTGTCAGTTGATATTGGCCCTACTGTATTGGATCGAATGGGTAGGCTATCTGAAAGTGTCCGCTGCTTTCGTAAAGCCGAGTTTACGAAGCTTAATAACCTTATTAGGGATTTTGATTGGTCCGCTCTGTACTTATGCACTGACGTTATGAAAGGCACAAACATTTTGTACAATGTACTTGACACATTTTTTGATTCTTGTGTCCCACTTTCTTGTCCGGTTAGATCTGGAAAGCGTCCTTAGTTTACCAAAGAGTTATCCAGTCTAAAAAATTTTAAATCAAGACTTTATAACAATTTTCACCGTTCTTAATGCTCAATGCTGTAAAAACTACCTATCTCGATGCAGGATACGATTTTCACAGGACCCTAAACAGGTTTACAGCTTCGTAAATAGTAAACGTAGAACGTCCGCACATCCATCCTAGCTATCTTTTTTCAATATGTCAGCAAACAATGATCAGGCAATTGCGGATCTTTTTGCCAAATTTTTCCAAACAACCTATTCTCATGAAAGCTACTCTGGTCAGCCGTATCCATACAGTTTACCAAGGTCGAATGGCATCTTCAGCCCCTTGTTAAATGAAAGCTCACTGCTTCATGATCTTCGACTAGTTAAGCCGGTGTTTTCACCAGGTCCCGACGGAGTTCCCGGCTGTGTACTTCGGTACTGTGCCGACGCTCTGTGTGGACCCTTTTTTAAACTATTCACCCTATCCATTAACTCTTCATGCTTCCCCCCCATCTGGAAGGAATCTTTTATTATCCCGCTCCATAAGAAAGGTAGCAAGTCTGATGCAAATAATTATAGAGGTATATCTAAGTTATCCGCTTTTCCTAAAATGTTTGAACAAATTTTAACTCCGCATTTGCAACATCTCTGCAAATCTCTTATATATCCGTCCCAGCATGGATTTATAAAGCGACGATCAACTACCACAAATTTATTAGAGTTTACCCCCTTTATCATTAAAGGCTTTCAAGGTAACTTGCAGACGGATGTCATTTACACTGATTTCAGTAAAGCATTCGATTCTGTAAACTATTCCCTTTTAGCACAAAAACTTGACCTTTTAGGGTTTCCACCTAATCTTTTGAGATGGATTTCTAGCTACCTTCGTTCTAGGTCTCAAAGAGTCCTCTTCAAAAACTCCTTCTCTTCACCTGTTAAGGTTACTTCTGGAGTACCACAGGGCAGCCATCTAGGCCCCTTACTATTCACACTCTTTATTAATGATCCGCCTTCAGTATTAACAAACTCTCGAGTACTCGAGTATGCGGATGATGTTAAACTTTGTGTCCAGGCTAAGGACATTTCATTTCACTCTCGCTTGCAATCCGATCTCAATAACTTTCAATCATGGTGTTGTGCAAATATGTTACACCTAAATGCCTCGAAATGCAAAGTAATGACATTTCATCGCTCCAGCCCCCTTTTGGCTCCTTATAGCCTCTGCGGTGGTTCTCTTGAGAAAATTACATTGGTTGATGATCTTGGTGTTAAATTAGACCCAAAGTTAAAGTTTTCTGAACACATTTCTACCATGGTAAATAAGGCCATGGGTGTGCTTGGGTTTATAAAGAGGTGGTCAAAGGAATTTGACGACCCCTATATAACGAAGACTCTCTACATCTCGCTTGTTCGTCCGATTTTAGAGTACGGCTCTTGTGTATGGTGCCCCCAGTACAAAGTACATCAGGACCGTATAGAATCAGTCCAGAAAAACTTTTTACTTTTTGCTCTGCGTGGCCTTAACTGGGATGCAGGTGTCAGACTGCCATCTTACCCTCGTAGATTGCTTTTAATAAACCTTCCAACCTTAGTTAGTCGTAGAAAAATGCTTGGTGTGATTTTTATGCACAACCTGATCAAGGGTGACGTAGATAGCCCTGACTTTCTGAGCCGCATAAACTTTACGATTCCTGTTAGATCTACTAGAAACTTAATTCCTTTGTTCCTTCCGCGTTGTAGATCGAATTATTCCTTGCACGAACCATTTAAGGTCCTTTGCTCGGACTTCAATTCCCTCTACCACATAATATCCAATACTAATTCCCTTCCTCTTCTAAAATTACTAATACTAACATACCTCTCCCGTAATTAGTACTAGTTTTTAGCTATCTGTGCATGTGTTGTGTTTAGTTCTAATTTTCCTCGAATTTTAGTCTAACACCTATCTTTCCTGCATGCTCGCGTCCGGTTCGGTAACACGCGTCGCGCGTCATGCGGCAGCGCCCCTCGGTCGGTTGAGGAGGGGCTGCGTTTCTGCCTGGGTTCCGCGCGTAACAGGCTTCGGCTTGGTGTCGCATGGGCCACTTGATGGTGCAGTCATTGCATATCCACGTCCGGTTCCTCGGAAAAAAAAAAAAAACAATTGGCATAGTCCCGTATTCTGAACTCATTGCGACAAGCTTCACCTCTCCCAACCAAAAGTACGAAAAACGCTACCGGAGCGTTAATACAGGCTATGCTTAGTCGCTTTTTGCAAATAAACGCTTTTACAGCGTCTGCTTCGCGTTTGTTGTTGATCCAAACCTTAAGCAGCCAAATCGAACCAAAACGAGCAAAAAGCATTAATACCATTTGATTGTATAATTATTGGTTATAAACATCTCAATTCAATCTTGGTGTTTCGTTGTGCTATACAAAAGTAATATTCTACAGAAAACACATAACTTTATACTTTATAATCTTTATACCAACAAGCTAAAAGTACACCCAAGCAATACATTGCACAATTCAATGACAACACATAACTATCTTAAAACATATATTAACAATTAATCTACACACCTTGAACTGCATTTTGCAATGTGTTCAATGTTTCCCGCCCTTTATTACAAGTCAAAACAACGTTGACTTTGAAAACACGAAAAAAATTAGGTTTGTTTCTTAAAAAATTTTTAAAATAAGTCTTATTCTATCTAGTTATTAAAGCATATAAAAATCGCATTAAAATATTCAACACAAACAAAACACAAAAATTACATTTTTGGAAAAAATGTTCTACTTTTTCCCCACAGTGCGATGGCCAAATTACTAACTATACAGTATATAGATCAGGGGTGGGCACACAGCCTCACACATTTTTTTTGGTGCGTTTGTGTGTGTTGGAAGCTGCCGAGCTTTTTCGGCAACTCTGACTCCACATTTACAAATAATTTAATCCGTTGGTAAAGTTTACAAATGTTTTTTATTTCTCGACGGGTTACAAGGGGTTGAGGCCGTGGCCGTGAACTACGATTCGATGCGTTCGACAAATATTTTGGACTGACACGAGAACAGGGCGAAGCAATGCACTATAAGCAGTAATCACATATGTGCGTGGGTATGGGAGCGTACTGAGAGAGCGATTTTCAGTATAAGAGATGATGTGTGACTATGTGATATTAATTTCTTAAGAACTATTAACGGCTGCTGCTCCGAACAGTTTGCGAAGACAACAGACACCAAGTCAACTTATTTATCTGTCGCTGCGAAAGCCGAGCAATTGTGCATAGGGCACAAGAATGCTTCTCCGCCGCTGAGGCAGGCGAGCAGAATATGAAGCCGTTTGTACATCTCTGTCGCTACGTCAGCAGGGCAGACTAACGAAACCACACGAAGTCTTTACGCTGTACGTGTGCCGACTGCGCTACCCGAAATTTGTTCGTATGCAAAGTGCATACGACGCTGCCGACCGCTGATATAGATGTTCAAGTTCATATAACGAATTTGTCGCAGATGGGATCTTTGCGGACGGCCTACACACTTCGCCTTGTGTCGTCACGTTCGGATCGAACCGAACTCGACTGCAACCTAGCAGGTTACGTTAGTCCCACGTATTCTCACGTACTGTGCGTGTATGGGCTATAGGTTTTACTTGTCCCATTTTTCGTTAAATTTTGCTTCTGAGCTTACTAGGTGGGGTAAAAACCTCCTTTTCAGTTTCAATTTTTATTCAATTTATTCCGTTTTTAGTACGCTACATTTATTCCAGAGATTTTTAAATATTTGTATTCCGCCCGTACGATAATTTTCGGAAAGGTCTTCAAAATATTTCTCCTCGGCGTTGATGATCTCCTCGTGTGAGCTAAGTTTGTTATTAATGAGCCGTCTTTTGATATTTGGGATGGGATAATAACACTAGTCAACACTAGAATTAAACTGTTGCCAAAAAAAACGTTTTCTTATAGATTTCGGGGTTTACAAATTAAAATTTTTTTTTTTGAAATTTTTTAAAATTGGTATTTTTTTAATGTTGTTTTTCAGAGGTAGTGCTTCTATTTTTCACATAACTCAAGTATCTTATATCTTGCAGCATTAAACTTTGCAGTTCAAAAAAGCTGTTGTTGGATCGAGGAGCGTTTTCCTCAATATAGTTGTTCAAGGGGGCGTGTCAATCTCCAGTGAGCTAATTAAAATAGATGCTAAGAAATTTGCTGGAATCCAAGAATAATCCGAAAGTCGAGGGGGTTCAGTTGAGTACTAGCCAATGACTATTTATTCGGTTTCTAAATTCATGAGCACTGAACATAAGCGGGCTTCTAATATGGTGAATTCAATTAAAAATTTCATACAAGAGCGTAACAAAGGAGTAAGAATGAGCATAAGGTACTACAACGTAGCGGTCCAAATTTGACAACTTGACGTTTTCGAGGGTTCTCTCAGGCAACGAAGGCAATGATTCGCCAACCAAGAGGTGACCAGCCGTAAGAGCGTTGAAGTTGTTCGGGTCTGACGAGAGTGGCGATATCGGGCGCGAATTGAGGATCGCTTCTATCTCCACTACGACGGTGCTCAGTTTTCAAACGTAAACCTTGTGTTTGCCAATGTTCGATTCAAGAGCCCTTTCGAACTCTTGACGGCCGCTTCCGAAAGGCCTCCGAAGTAAGGTGCCCTGGGAGGAATAAAGTGGAAATTAATCAAATCTGTGGCGCCTTTTTGAACATAAACTTTTTGAGTTCGAGCAGTTGATTTGATGCCCCGACAAAAATTAGTGAAATGCCATCCGTTCCAAAGCATTCAAGAACGCTTTCGTTGATAAGTCCGAGACTACTTCGATGTGAACGGCCTTGGAGAGAAGGCAAACGAACACGGCCAAGTACGATTTTGTAGGCCCCATTTCTCAAATACGTAGATAGGTATTAATGGGTCCACAAAAATCCACTCCACAGCGTTCAAACGGTCGGGCAGGAGAGAGTCGAGACGGTGCATCTTTGGTCTGTAGCGAACACAGTGTACACAGGAGCGGACTATTCGATGTGCCAAGTCTCTGGCGTTAATAGTCCAGTATTCCAAACGAATGAGAGCTACTAAGGCCTTAGGTCCTGCGTGATAGTTGCAAATATGCAAGTGACGAATATAATTCCCAAAAAGTTTAGACGGGTTAGGCAATCGTCCACCAACCTTGACGAGCTCAAATCCATTTACGAGTTCTAAAAAGGGAGTAAGAAACTTCAAGCTTCTCTTCAATGGTTTTTGCTTCTGAAGTAATCGAATATCTTGGTTGAAATGAGTTTGTTGAATGTTCCAGTGCGAAGCAAAACGAAGCTCATCTGGTGTCGGTGAGGATGTGGTAGGCGTCTATTGCTTCCGACATCTCCTTATGAACCTTACCATCCAGGCAATAAGACGAAGACTATGACGAGTCCTCCAGCAGAAATAAAGGAATAGAAAATCATGTCAATTTGATAAGCTCGCTAACGTTGCAGCCTCGCGACAGAAGATCAGCTGGATTTTGATATGTTGGTACGTAGCGCCACTTCCCACCAGACGTCATCTCCTGAATGTCAGAAACCCTATTCCCAACAAAGGTCGATAAAGTGATTGAGTCTTGT
The DNA here is from genome assembly GCA_018150905.1 of Drosophila ambigua. NCBI lineage: Eukaryota > Metazoa > Arthropoda > Insecta > Diptera > Drosophilidae > Drosophila > Drosophila ambigua. The sequence continues at coordinate 191,292 of JAECWS010000103.1, forward strand.
TGCAGCCAATGCAATATGAGCTGTGAGTCGCTCCAAAAATATGACGTGATGTTGTGTTCAGAGAATATATCCTTGATTTTGTAGGAAAGCTGAGACAGCAAATGTGCGGCGCATAGTTCAAGCTTCGGAAGAGACTGTTTCTTCACTGGCGCTACTCTCGACTTAGACGTGAACAATTTCACTGCAACCTGTCCTAGCGAATTCTCAGTGCGCACATAAATACAGCAGCCGTATGCCCGAATCGAGGCGTCGCAAAATCCATGCAGTTAAATAGTCCTGGCGTCGGGTTGCAAACAAAACCGCGGTACCGATAGTGACGAGAGTAAATTCAATGACTCCAAACAGTTGCTCCATGCATTGCTTAGAGTCTGTGGAATAGACTCATCCCAATCCAGTTTCAACAGCCACAACTCCTGAAGAATAATCTTAGCGACGATGACTAGAGGCGACAACAGACCGATTGGACCGAATAACGATGATGCAGTGGATAAGATTGTTCGTTTTGTGGTGGTGACAAAGATTTCCTTGGAAGTGAAGGTAAAGCTAAATACATAAATTTGTTGATGCCACGTTACGCCGAGTGTGTTACTAATCTCATTCTCTGATGTGTTTAGTTCTTTAATAGAGTCATCTTCCATCACGCCTGGATGATTGGAATGCCATTTGCATAAGGTAGCGACCATAAGCGATGGTAGCTGTGTTTTCTGTTTTGAATTTAAGAAGAGTTTCTATTTCATCAGCCCCTCCCAGAAGATCATCAACATAAAACGCCTTTTTAACAGCCGCAGCTCCTACGAGTTGCGAGGTATGGGGCGGACGCGGTCCCATATGTTACGGTAACATAAGTTAAGTTTGGATTCGGTACCATGGACATGTGACCAAGACTTTCATATTCCTGCATAAACGCTCTGCGAGCGAATCTCCGGTAAACGAGCAAGACGTCTCTCAATGGCAAAAAATCGATTCCGAGCAGAATTTCCAAGACAGTTTGGGTCTTCTTGGAATGGCAAGCGCACGACAATTCGCCCACTGGCATCCTTCTGTGTTGTATCCCTATAGTGTTCCTCACAGCGACGATGAGTTGGGAGTATTTTAGCTCTTGAATCGCCGATTGATTCAACCTTCCATAACTGCTGTAAGTTTTTGTCGATCGACTCTTCTATAGTACCAAGCACAACGATGGCTGTATATTCTGTTGGCGTTGGTACATCCCAGCAAAAACCCAACCGAACAGAGTCTTCTGAAACGTGGGGAGATTGGGACCAATGCGAATCTGGCCAACAGCAAGAGCTCCATAGAAGGCTTCGGTTCCCAATAACAAATCAATGCGCCTAGACCTAAAGAACGATTCATCTGCCAGTGGAGTATTGGCAGGTATGTTCCAATTTTATATGTCGATCTCACTATCTGGCTGGTAGGCAATGTGAGAGGTTATTCCGAACTGGAGAGTTAGCTGATAGCCAGATGTGCGTGACTTAATAGAAGTCGTCGTACGAGCCTTCAGGTTAGTAAGGGACTCTCCGATACTGCGGATTCCGATGTGGTGCTTTTCACGACGAAGTCGAAGTTTTTGAGCGAAGTTCTCGGTTACAAAATTAACCTGCGAACACGAATCAAGCAATGCTCTACCAAGTTTGTATTCACCTGAGACATCCTTGACCAATACCATCGCTGTCGCTAACAGTATCTGATCCTCTGCTGCTATTTCCATGTGTGAATGAGACGCTGCTTGATGAGACTGACTAGCAGTAGGTGGCCAGGAAGGTAGCGATGATTGTGTTTCTTGTGCTGGAGTTGAGGTTTGTCCTTCTGACGATTGTGGTGTTTGTTGCGGCTGAGAGTGATGCAAGGTTGAATGATGATTCCGATTTCAGGTACGGCAACGATGAGTCGATGATCATTGAGCCACTCTATGGCCGTTTCCAAGACAATTGATGCAGAGACCGAGGAGTTTCACATTATCGAACCGTTGATTGTTGAACTGCGAACAGTTCGTGATTTAATGACCAGAACTAGAACAAAAGGTACAAGACGAATTAGTAATGGCAAACGATGAGATTGTATGGTGATTTGAATGACAATTAGACTTATTAGTTTGAGCCTTTCGTTGCGACGAAGTACCAGCCGAGATTCCAGATGAATGGATAAACGACAGAGGCGTTTCAACAGCTGTGTGCATTTTGGCCAGGTCGGCAGAGTCTTGTAGTCCAGCGATTCCTTCCACTTAATCCGAGTTGGCTGATCACACTTCTCCATAACTTCTCGATTCCTTCTAGAAATATAAAAGTATAATTATAATGACGTTCTTTGAGTTTTTCTAGAGGCTTCGAATAGTTTTTGCTAGCCTTATTGCTATGTAGGTATATTCCAAGTCCGCACTTCCTTCATCGTTCGGAAAAAGATAATCGACTTCAGATTGAACGTTTAAAATTTTCTTGAAAAACGTTTCCAAGATGCTCAATCCATAGCGAAGCTCATCATTACAAATTGAGGTTTGCGATTTGCCTTCCACCACTGATTTAATACTAGAAATATTGCGCTTTATATTACTCCGTTGGCGTTTCAAATCTTCGAGCGTCGTCATTTTGTGGTGTAGTGTAAATTACACGCACACAGAACTAGAGATTCCAAATGCAATGCACGCAACAACAAAAAGAAGGCACCAATTCAGCAGCAGCAAGGGAACCAATTTAGAAGCGAGCGACGGCGGCAAAAAAGGGTTGAGCGCAGTTCCAGTCCAGAGAGTGAGCAAAAATTCCAACGACGGCAACGAAAGCGAAAGTGAAGCGGAGAAGTTCGAAGAGATAGATAACTGCGTTGAACGATGGACCAAAGCAGGTAGCAGCAATGCAAATGAAACGAGAGCGCAAGCGCCGTTAAACGCGATGTGGGTGATAAGCGAATGATAGAATTAAGCGAGAGCACAGCGAGAGGTTAATGAACCCGTGTTCTATCAGTTAGCTTCTGATATGATTTTCAGCAATTTCGATGGCAACTGCGACGAAACAAAATTGTAGTTGTTGCACTTGCAAATTATGTACCGACGAAACTGTTTGATGGAATATACATAAATGCGAGTAATTTAATTGTTCACAGAATTAGCACACGTGCCCCACGTTGGGCGCCAAAAGTTTGATCGAGGAGCGTTTTCCTCAATATAGTTGTTCAAGGGGGCGTGTGTCAATCTCCAGTGAGCTAATTAAACTCGATGCGAAGAAATTTGCTGGAATCCAAGAATAATCCGAAAGTCGAGGGGGTTCAGTTGAGTACTAGCCAATGACTATTTATTCGGTTTCTAAATTCATGAGCACTGCGCATAAGCGGGCTTCTAATGTGGTGAATTCAATTACAAATTTAATACAAGAGCGTAACAAAGAGAGTAAGAATGAGCGTAAGGTACTACAACACGAGGGTCATTTAAGTGATATTATATTATATTATGACGTTAAGAGTTTGACCGAACAGCTGTTAAATGCAGCTATAAGTCCGACCCAGACCCTTTGTATCTGCAGCTTATCGCCTGAAAGATATTAAGCATTCAAATTCAAATTTCATAATTTTTTGCGGTATATTTAGAATTTATAGCTGCATATGTCAGCTTTTCAGAACTGCAAAGTTCTATGCAGGCAGATATAAGAAACTTAAGTTTTTTAAAAATTAGAGGAACTCCCTCTGAAAAAAAACAAGAAAAAAAGACCAGATTTAAAAAATTTAAAAAAAAACCCCTCCATAAAAAAAAATAATAAAGTACTACAACAATTTTTAAATCCCGAAATCTATCAGAAAAAGTTTTTTTGGTTAACAGCCTAAATAAAAAGTTCAATTTTGTCGAGTAGTGTTATTTAAATTATTGCACCTTAATTTTTCAAAATTAAGCATACTTAATAAAATGTTTCTATAAATCTTATCTGAAATCTTTACGTCCAAAACAAAAGTTAAAGAGAGATTTCGAAAATTAGAAGAAATCGGGAGTCTGTCTTGCGTTTTACGAGTGCGGGAGCGTCTTACTTTTCGTTTTGAAAAGAAAAATGTTCATGTGTTTTCAGAGTATTGTCAGTAGAGCGGAGAACTGGGTGATGATGAGTTGACTTTTTAATATTATGGTAGACTAATTTAAATTTTCAAGAAATATATTTTTGGTTTTCTTAACTAAAAACTAATACATACGATGCATCAGAAATCTTAACTTGCATAATATGCCGGATTGTTATCAAACCAAGTGTCTGGAAGGTGCATGTTAACTGAAAACAACAGAAATTAAATTTGGATTTAGCCAAGAAAAATAAGACTAAAATATTGGATGTTACCGCTAGCAAATTATCTCTTCAGTCACTTTCCAGCACAAATTGTAGCACTCATCAAGATAAGACTGTACGAAAAAATGAAAATTTAGATTCTAGGGTGGCTGAAACATTACCTGGTAAATTTTTTGATTCAGAGAAGTCAAATAAGTTTCACCAAGCTGATTCAAACGAAGATGAAGAGTGGATACGCTTTCAGCGAGAAATTAAAATAGCTGCTACCGTTTCTAGTACTATAGTGGCTGAAGAACAAGAAAATATCAATATTAAAAGACAACTAAAAGAAATAGATGAACAGATTGACAACTGAAAACGATTTATAAAAATAAATGATCAGAAAAATAGTGTAATCCACAAAAACGTGGCAGTACATTCGGATTAAAGTTCAAGTGACGAAGAATGCCGTGTTGATGACTTGTAAAACTGGAGAACTAAAAACTTGCATTCAAAGTACATAGTTTTTAATTTCATACATGTATATAAATATAAATATATAAGTTAACTGTTTGAGATGCCAAGCTTTTTTGGCACCTATATTTATCCAAAAAATAAGTTCGAGTTTGATTTAAAACGTTATAATGTTTATTTATACAGGCGGCTAGCTGATGCCAATTGCTCGCTCTTTTGCCCAACCAGATAAATGTCACAAGCGGGGGTTCAGTATGCAACCTATGCGGCGAGAGATTAGCATAGAACTAATTGGGCCACGACGGCCGATCAATCCAAAACCCGAAGCGGCAGGTGCAGAGCGCCCTTTAACAGGGAGAGCGCAGCAGCACTGCCGAACGCTGGGGACATACATAATCTTAGTTTCGAATACTCTTATACACCTAGTTACAGCTACTTTTAATATTATCACATACGCTTAAGTAGCCGCTGTCCCGAACATTAACACATAAGAAATAACATGTAAGAAATTCGGCATGAATGTTATGTGCCAGCCTAATGTTGCGCTTAAGGAAAATGAATAATCATGTGCCGCCCTAACGTGTCCGAGTCTGATACTCGATACGCTGATGCAGCAAATGTCATCGTAGCGGTCGGCGCCGTAATACCATTGGCCGCCCGCGTTCGCATGATTCTGGCGCATGTTGCATGGTCAGCATTTCCTGTTATGCGCGGCCGGCTCGCAGGCTATGTTACGGTTAGGTTTAGAAGTAAGTTTGAGTTTAAGATTTAATCAATAAACGAGCGTTCGCATCAAACTCCGACAAAAGTCGTAAAACATTTATTACATAATTATATCGTTGAGCCTTAAGGGCCAGCGAGATAGAGGGCAGTCACCCTCTCAACGTAATCTTCACCTAGTTGCCAAACGGCAACCACCACCCCCCGCCGAAAGAGCGGGCCCCGAGAACCAGATTGCTGCCACCGGAGCCGAAGCGACGGAGACCGCAGCGCGGACAATAAAACTAAAGATAATTGGCGGCCAACGGGATTTAGGATCCACGTCCCCAAGAAAAAATAACATGCAAGTAACTGTTCGGAAAAAATAAAGCTTGTAAAAGAATTTTTGTTTCCACTTCGCTGATCGTTCATGAGTTGGGACTATAGAAACAAGGTCGAATACGAGAGTGAAGATAGCCTAGACTTATTGTACCAGGCCCCAGTCAGAACTAAACAATCAATTTTGATGCAATCATAGCTAGACTTGCTTGCACATATGCGGACAAAACATCCCTACGCGTGTTACGTCAACACTTGGAAATGGTTAGGCAGGGTGAAACCGACCTAATGGAATATTATGACGAGGTCTAGAGAAAGCTCATGCTCGTCACTAACAAAGTGGTCATGACTCATAATGAGGAGGCAGCTACCATTCTCAACGAGGAAATTAAGAAGGATGCTTTACACGCATTCATAGCGGGCCTCAAGAGGCCGCTAAAATCGTTAGTTCTCTCGGCACAGCCCAAGGATTTGCCATCCGCCTTAGCTCTAGCTCGTGAGGCCGAAAATAGCATTGAGAGAAGCGCATTTGCCGCCACGTACGCAAAGGCGATCGAGGAAAAAACCATTCAAGCGACGGCAATAGACAGGGTCATCGGGCCCAGGCCAGGCAAGGTAGAGGTCAGGAAAAGAACCCACATTTTGTGGGAAAAAGTAGTCAAAATAGGCAGCAATAGAGCGATCCTTGGCCAAAACCAAACGATAAAGAGGCCCCACAGCAAAACCAAGTGCAGCCTATGGAGGTTGACTTATCGATATCCAGGTTTAGGCAACGCACCAATTGGGGGAAACTCGTTCGTTCTCTTTCGTAGTGACCAGACGTGTTTTTGTTTTGCGCTCCGCATTTTCCTTTTGTTTAACTTAAACAGCCGGTGTTTTTGATCTATAATTTAACTTTCTAACTTACACTAAAATCAACTTTTACCGCGGGTGCATACCTTATAATTGTGTAAAAACACAACTTATTTAATAAATTTTGTGCGTCGGTTATTCGTGTGTTTGTGTTGTTGCTTTTCGTAAGTACGCTCTCTCATTACATTTAGCCGCTCTTTTGTCGTAGTTACTGCCGTCTATCACTCTCTCTATCACCTACCTCTCAATAACTGTTCTTTCGCTCTCGCTCTTGTAACTTCTCTGTAACGCTCTCTGCTTATAAGCTGTTGCTGCAACCACTCTCCTCTCTCATCTTTTACCGATTTCGCTTTAAGCATTGCTCTAAGCATTTTCTCTGCACAGTGGTCTGATTGCTATTTATTTTGAACTTTTTTTCCGAAGTAAAAAAAATAAAAGATATATGGAATATTCTGTTGTCTGTGCCAAAAAAACCTGCAAGAAGCAGATCACCCATGACCAGCCCAATATCCCCTGCTGGCCTTGCGATAGCGTAGTGCACGAAAAATATGTAGGGAAACGGCCTGCATTATAGTTGTGAGGAATGCCGTGCTGTGGAAAACGACATGAGTTCGTTCATGAGGCAGACGCGGAGTGGCTTCAAAGAGCTGATCGTAGGCTTTAAACAGCAATATGATCAGCTCTTGGCCATGGACACTCAGTTCAGCAGTTTACAGCTGCTGGCTGAGTCTCCGAGGCGCAAGAAGTCTACTCCGCGGGACTTGCAAGTGCCGACAGCCTCATGTCCGCCGGCATCTGAAAAACCTACTCCGACCACTCCCTTAGTGCAGCAGTTGATTACGTTTGCTACTCCAAGGGTAACCATCGCTGCTGGTGATGCAGATTCGGGAGCCGAATGCGTCACTTCGCAGAGTATGCAGTTAGAAATGTCTGTAGAGTCCGTGTCCATCGAGTCCGCACCCTTAACTATCCCCTCAGTTTCGCTCCCACCAGCTAATAGATGTCCAGGACCACCGGATACTGATATCACAGGTACTAGGCCTGTGGTGCCAAAACCACTGGTTGGAGTCCCACCAAAGCGACAAGTTTTTGTCTCGCGGCTAGCCCCTGACCTCACATCCAATGATGTGACCGCTTTTATACAAAGCAAAATAAAAACCGTCGGCTTAAAGGTGGAAAAATTTAACTTTTCTTACGCCAGGGAGATATCTTCCTTCAAGATAAGCGTCTCCCCAACTCAATTTGAAACCATTTGTTCCGCCAAGTTTTGGCCAGAGCATTTGGTGGTTAAAGAGTTTAAGGCTAAGAGAAAGAATAGGCCCCCCATTACTCTTCATAGCATTCAGACCAGTGCTCCATCTCCATCCTCATCTTCCACCTCTACTTCCACCCATCCAAAAAACTAACCTACTCTCTTGTAGTTACCTACCAGAGGCTGCTAGAGGCTTGCGTAGTAAGCTCAGCACTCTTTTCCTTGAGAGTCTCGCATTCTCATCCCACGTTATTGTGTTCACCGAGACCTGGTTAAAGCCGGACATCCTTAGTTCCGAAGTTTTGGCAGGTCGGTACACAATTTTTAGAAATGACCGTTTGTCTCGACGTGGAGGTGGGGTCCTTATTGCAGTGGACTCAAACTTCACGTCGGAACATTTCATGGTCCAGGTTCAACAAGACCTGGAATTCCTGTGCGTAAAACTGATTCTCCCAGGCTTTTCCATCTTCATTACTTGCTCGTATATTCCACCTTCCTCGGATAACTTAATATTCGAGCATCACCTGTCCGCTTTAAAAACTGTTTCTTCCTCGCTATCAGATAAAGACCATATGATAGTTCTTGGTGATTTCAATTTGCCAGGTACTGTTTGGTCTTCGGTAAACGAGTCTAATAACCTGGTGCCCATGTCACGACATGACTTTATCGACGGCTTGCTAGACCTATCCCTGTCTCAAGTCAACCATGTGAAAAATTCCTTGGGTCGATTGCTTGATCTGTGCTTTGTCTCCGATCCGACCATAGCGTTGTTAACCCGAGCCCTTCCGCTCAGTATACCTGAAGACTCATACCATCCTACATTCGAAGTGTCAGTCGATATTGGCCCTACTGTATTGGATCGAATGGGTAGGCTATCTGAAAGTGTCCGCTGCTTTCGTAAAGCCGAGTTTACGAAGCTTAATAACCTTATTAGGGATTTTGATTGGTCCGCTCTGTACTTATGCACTGACGTTATGAAAGGCACAAACATTTTGTACAATGTACTTGACACATTTTTTGATTCTTGTGTCCCACTTTCTTGTCCGGTTAGATCTGGAAAGCGTCCTTAGTTTACCAAAGAGTTATCCAGTCTAAAAAATTTTAAATCAAGACTTTATAACAAATTCCGAGAAGTTGGTTCTCCCTCTTCTCTTTCTCACTATGTAATAGCTCGGTCAAATTTCACCGTTCTTAATGCTCAATGCTGTAAAAACTACCTATCTCGATGCAGGATACGATTTTCACAGGACCCTAAACAGGTTTACAGCTTCGTAAATAGTAAGCGTAGAACGTCCGCACATCCATCCTAGCTATCTTTTTTCAATATGTCAGCAAACAATGATCAGGCAATTGCGGATCTTTTTGCCAAATTTTTCCAAACAACCTATTCTCATGAAAGCTACTCTGGTCAGCCGTATCCATACAGTTTACCAAGGTCGAATGGCATCTTCAGCCCCTTGTTAAATGAAAGCTCACTGCTTCATGATCTTCGACTAGTTAAGCCGGTGTTTTCACCAGGTCCCGACGGAGTTCCCGGCTGTGTACTTCGGTACTGTGCCGACGCTCTCTGTGGACCCTTGCTTAAACTATTCACCCTATCCATTAACTCTTCATGCTTCCCCCCCCATCGGAAAGGAATCTTTTATTATTCCGCTCCATAAGAAAGGTAGCAATGCTGATGCAAATAATTATAGAGGTATATCTAAGTTATCCGCTATTCCTAAAATGTTTGAACAAATTTTAACTCCGCATTTGCAACATCTCTGCAAATCTCTTATATATCCGTCCCAGCATGGATTTATAAAGCGACGATCAACTACCACAAATTTATTAGAGTTTACCCCCTTTATCATTAAAGGCTTTCAAGGTAACTTGCAGATGGATGTCATTTACACTGATTTCAGTAAAGCATTCGATTCTGTAAACTATTCCCTTTTAGCACAAAAACTTGACCTTTTAGGGTTTCCACCTAATCTTTTGAGATGGATTTCTAGCTACCTTCGTTCTAGGTCTAAAATAGCCATCTTCAAAAACTCCTTCTCTTCACCTGTTAAGGTTACTTCTGGAGTACCACAGGGCAGTCATCTCGGCCCCCTACTATTAACATTCTTTATTAATGATCTGCCTTCAGTATTAACAAACTCTCGAGTACTCGAGTATGCGGATGATGTTAAACTTTGTGTCCAGTATAAGGACATTTCATTTCACTCTCGTTTGCATTGTGCAAATATGTTACACCTAAATGCCTCGAAATGCAAAGTAATGACATTTCATCGCTCCAGCCCCCTTTTGGCCCCTTATAGCCTCTACGGTGGTTCTCTTGAAAGAATTACCTTGGTTGATGATCTTGGTGTTAAATTAGACCCAAAGTTAAAGTTTTCTGAACACATTTCTACCATGGTAAATAAGGCCATGGGTGTGCTTGGGTTTATAAAGAGGTGGTCAAAGGAATTTGACGACCCCTATATAACGAAGACTCTCTACATCTCGCTTGTTCGTCCGATTTTAGAGTACGGCTCTTGTGTATGGTGCCCCCAGTACAAAGTACACCAGGACCGTATAGAATCAGTCCAGAAAAACTTTTTACTTTTTGCTCTGCGTGGCCTTAACTGGGATGCAGGTGTGAGACTGCCATCTTACCCTCGTAGATTGCTTTTAATAAACCTTCCAACCTTAGTTAGTCGTAGAAAAATGCTTGGTGTGATTTTTATGCACAACCTGATCAAGGGTGACGTAGATAGCCCTGACTTTCTGAGCCGCATAAACTTTACGATTCCTGTTAGATCTACTAGAAACTTAATTCCTTTGTTCCTTCCGCGTTGTAGATCGAATTATTCCTTGCACGAACCATTTAGGGTCCTTTGCTCGGACTTCAATTCCCTCTACCACATAATATCCACTACTAATTCCCTTCCTCTTCTTAAATCACTATAACTAGCATACCTTTCCCGTAATTAGTATCATTTTTTAGCTATCTGCACTGTTCAGCTCTTTGAGTTGTGTGTAGCTCTAATTTTCCTCGAATTTTAGTCTAACACCTATCTTTCCTGCATGCTCGCGATCGGAACGGTAACACGCGTCGCGCGTCATGCGAAATGCTGCGTTTCTGCCTGGGTTCCGCGCGTAACAGGCTTCGGCTTGGTGTCGCTTGGGCCACTTGATGGTGCAGTCATTGCATATCAACGTCCAGACAAAAAATTCTTATTGGCGCAGACACTACCACGAGCATCCCTCAGTGAAATTCACTCAAACCAAGCACTACTGTCAATTCGACAAGAGCCAGCATATGACGGATCAGCTGGAAAACTGAGCTCCTTCATCAAACACATCGAATCATCAAACCAGACAGTCACGAGTAATATTTGGAGCCATTGAGGTGCAGCTAACCGAAGAAGCACAGCGACTATCACAAATGGTTCAACCCAACACCTGGCTAGAGCTAAAGAAAGCTCTAATAGACGAACTTTTGAGACATTTCTAGACGATTTAGAAACAAAAACTCTTGAAGCTAGCATTAGAAAAGAGCGCAGCCAACACCCTGATCTATCAAAATGCATTAAATAATACGATCATACGTATACTCCCAGATAGGACCTTTATGACCCTAGTTCGAAAAGAAGCTTAAGAAGAGGGCTTGTCCGAAGCCATGATGGAAGATAAGAATACTAATAAAGAGCAGCATAAACAGCAACAGTCCGCTCACAAGAATAATGGGAATTATTACCCAAACTTTAGTAGCAATAAACAACAATCTCAGAATCCATCTGGTTCAGGTACATCTAGGTACAACAATAATAATCCTGGATTGCAACAGGAATTTCGTAACTTCTTGAATAAAGATCAGGCACAGAATCCTGTTAATTACCAAATTAATCAAAACCAAGCTAGTGGTAGCAGGCTCAATCAACCTACTAAAAGGATTAGGGAAAGCCAAAGCGACCAGATGAAAATGCATGTAAATTTTCATCAAACAGAAACCGAGGAGGACCCTTTATAAACATAAAATTAAATAATAAAATACTTAGAGGTATCGTGGATTCGGGATAGTCAATTAAAATCATAAAGGAAAACATTCCGAATGCCCCAATAAACACAGAAAACCTCAAGGTCCATACCATCAACGGACCAGTTAAGTTAACAAAAAGTATAGTTAGGCCCCCTAACAAAGTTTGTCCCAGTGAGCAGAAGTTCTACAACTATTATATGTTTCTAGGAAGAGAATATCTGATGACCAGCAAGGCCGTAATTAATTACAGAGACATTACTGTAATGTTAGGAGAAAGATTGGGAATGAAATCATTCTTAGTGTAGAAGTTATTGAAGAAGTTAGGACCGCACATAAGTGCAAAGATACATCTTCGGAAGAAGATAATATCGCACAAATGTGCCTTGACTCATCCTCAGAAGGGGATCAATACTTTACTTCCGCTATCGATAATGAACTAAGGGAATGTCATGAGCTAAGGTTAGAGCATCTAAACGATGAAGAGAAAGATAAATTTAAGAAGGTGTTGTATGAGTTCAGTGATGTGCAGTACAGAGATGGTGACAATTTGACCTTCACAAGTACTGTCAAACATCCAATTCAAACACTACATGGAACAAGGAATAATTCATAAATCGAAATCGCCTTACTGTTCCCCTATTTCAATGATTCAAAAGAAGATAGACGCTTCTGGAAAACAGAAGTACAGGTTAGTCGTAAACTATAGAGGTCTCAACGAGATAACCATAAACGATAAGTTTCTTACTCCAAGAAATGAAGAAATCCTATACAAATTAGGAAAGTGCCAATATTTCACCACGACCGACTTGGCAAAAGGTTTCCATCAAATCCCAATGCAACCCAATTCGATCGCGAAACAGGCCTTACCAAACACGGTCACTACGAGCATACTCGAATGCCATTCGGGCTAAGCAACGCCCTTGCCACATTCCAAAGATGCATGAACGATCTTTTGGAAGACTTAATTTTCACCGATTGTCTGGTATACTCAGATGAAATAATAATTTTCTCCACATCATTGGACGAACACCTTCTGTTACTAAGAAAAGTCTTTGTCAAGCTGAGAGATGCAAACCTCGAGCTACAAATTTCGCTAACATAGCCAAGCCTTTGATGCTCAAACTAAAGAAACGAGCAATAATAGATCCTTAAGAAGAGAAATACGTCGAGGCATTCGAGAGACTAAAAGTACTCATCACCTCAGATCCCATTCTCGTGTATCCAGACTTCAACAAAATACTACCAATGCTAGTAACATGGCTATAGATGCGGTCCTATCGCAAGACCGTAAGCCAATTTGCTACGCCAGCCGAACGCTGAACGAACATGAGACCAACTATTCCGCCATCGAAAAAGAATTGTTAGCAATTGTTTGAGCTACCAAGTATTTCCGATCATACTTTTTCGGAAGAATATTCGAAATACCTAGTGACCATAAGCCTTTAGCATGTTTAAATATCCTCAAAGAATCAAACATGAAACTACAAAGGTGGAAGATAAAATTGAACGAATTCGACTTCAAAATCAAATATCTACCTGGCAAAGAAAACCATGTAGCGGATGCACTTTCACGAGTCAAAGTTAACCACAATGCACAGTGCGCAAGAAGACAATCCCAATCATATTCCCATTACGGAACGACCAATCAACTATTTCAATCGCCAAATTGAGTCGAAAAGGGGAGATAAAGGTAAAGTAACTACACAACACTATTTCCATTAATTAATTACACTACTCGACAAAACCGAACTTTTTTTTTCCTCAAGGATCCAAACCGACTTTTTCTGATAGATATGGGGCTTTAAATTTTTTTAAAGAATTATGGTTTTTTTTCTATGGCAGAACTTTTTTTTGAAGATTTTTTGAAGTCTGCTATTTTTTTTAAGCTGTTTTCAGAGATAGCGCTTTTTTTTTCACATAACTCTAGTATCTTTCATCTGTTTGTTAAGAACTTTAATATTTTGAAAAGATAATTAAAACAGCTAGAAGATAAGCCCAAACACTTTGTGATTTCAGCTTACCGTCTGGGAAATATAAAGCTTTGAAATGCAAAAATGATGATTTTTGTGCGGTATTATTTACGAAATATTGACTCTAAAAACTCAGGAAAAGTCGAAAAAAAATGATATCCTGTGTTCTTTATTTCTGAAGGCTGCGGGCCCAACTGCCCATCGGGAATTGTGATCACGATCAGGTACCAAATGTACAACCCTTTTTCGTTTGCTTTGTTCCCAATTGGCAGTTGGGCCCAAAGCCTTCAGAAAGGTATTTTTTGTTTATTTTTTCCATTTTTTAGGTTTGGTTAACGAATTTTAGCTCCAAAGTCTCTCCATAGATTTTAATGAGCGATACCTTAAACGACGCCAAATTAATGCACCTCTACACAAAAAAATAAAGAACACAGGATATAATTTTTTTTCGACTTTTCCTGAGTTTTTAGAGTCAATATTTCGTAAATAATACCGCACAAAAATCATCATTTTTGCATTTCAATGCTTTATATTTCCCAGACGGTAAGCTGAAATCAAAAAGTGTTTGGGCTCATCTTCTAGCTGTTTTAATTATCTTTTCAAAATAGCAGAGTTCTTAACAACCAGATGAAATATACTAGAGTTATGTGAAAAAAAAAAGCGCTACCTCTGAAAAAAGCTTTAAAAAAAAATACCAGTTTTCAAAAATTCTTCAAAAAAAAGTTCTGCTATAGAAAAAAAAAAAAATATCAATCCATTTCTAAGCCCCAAATCTTGAATAAAAAGTTGGTTTTGTTCCTTGAGGAAAAATCGTGTTGACCAGTGTTATCAAAAGCACATACAAGGAAATAAGGAATGTCTATGTACCAAAAAGAGTGCATTATATTTCCATAACGAGACTGATTTCCCAACTTTCCAACAAGCGTATTTGGAAATGATCTGTCAAAAAAATTTCACAAAACTTATGAAATCGATTACAAAACTCATAGTTATACCAAAATGATAATGAAAAACCATAAAGAATTACTTCATCCAGGAATAGAGAAAACCATCAATTGGTTTAAAAGAAATACTACTACCCTGACCACCAAAAATTGATACAGAATATAATAAACGCATGCAAAACGTGTAATATTGCCAAAACTGAGCATAGAAACACAAACTGTCATTTGAAGTAACACCGGAAGTCATCCGAAAAAGTATTACGTAATGGACTTCTATCTGATAGGTAACCAACAGTTCCTATCATGTATCGATATATACTCAAAATTCGCTACACTCATAGAAGTAAACAGTCCCGACTGGTTGGAAACCAAAAGGGCCATACTAAAAGGTGAATCAAATCACCCAGTTGAACCAAAGTCGTAATGACTTTGGAGTGGACACTAGGCTTAGAAAATAACCTCTGGTGAAGTCTAAAATAACTAAACCTTTCAAAAAGACGGGTGAAATAACCAAAGTAGATGAAATACACTACTAGGAAAAGAATATGGGAAGAAAGATAAGACATTACAAAACTAAATATAAAAAGAAGAAGAAAATTAATATTAGCAAATATAACAATTTCAGGCCGCCTACCGAAATGGAAGGGAACGATCAACGGCAACATAATTAAAATCATCGTGCTCATGGTCCTTACAACAGAAGGACAAAATATTGAAAAAAATCCGATTGAATCCAGAAACGGATACCTCATATTTAAATCGGGATCAGTCGATCTCCCGATAAACTATGAGTACCATTACTTAATAGTTAATGTAAAAAAAACCGAAGAAACCTATCAAAACCAGAGCTCGCAAGAAGTGGTCCCTTTTTGCAAGAAATCATAAAAAGACCGGTTGTTCGCGGACACGATTAAAAACGGAATCGAAAAGACCCTTCCGCTTCGTTTTTTCGCTCTTCGCTCTTTGCTCAACCAACGAGAGTGTCTTGTCGGTCTCCTTATGCATTCGTTCACTTGAGACATTTCGTTGAGCCGAAAGTGTCTTTTGCGAATGCATGTGTGTGTGTGTGTTGCGTCCGTGCCTCAATTACGAAGAGCCCTATATCTTTCCCCCTTCCTCTTTCAAACTTTGGCTTGAACAACAACAACAAAAACCTAACGCAACTCCAACAAAAAGAAACTTCGTATTTGCATTTGGCTCGTTTTTCTCAGTGAATGATGCTCAGTTGCTGAGCGCCGAACGAAAGTCTCTCGCTCAGACTGTTTTCGTAGGAAAACACTTGTGTTTCGCTCGCCGCTCAGCTCGAGACCGAAAACACGAGATCAACAAAATACGTGTTCTGTTCTGTCTTTTCCGCGAGCAGACATCATACAAAAAATTGGTTGAGCATCTTTTTCGAGCTCTGATCAAAACCTTCTAGTAAAGGCTAACAAATTTCAAAACGTAATTCAAGTAAAATACCTAGTAGATAAATTAAATAGGGAAATAAATAGCTTAAAAATAGCTAAACGCAACAGGAGAGGTCGTAGGTATCGTACGTACCGAATATAAATACTTATTTGGCAGATTAGATCAAGAAGATTGTAAAGAATTAGAACAGAGAATAGAAAACCTCGCCATCCATAGTATTCAAACAAATGAACTAAATTTTGTTATATAGGTAGTAAACCATGGAATTGAGATAATAAATCAATTACACGAAGAAAACAACAAAAATCAACAATTAGAAATTTTAATTTTCAATCTACAACATTTCACAGAAGACATAGAGGATATAGAAATGGGAATGCAACTAACTAGGCTTTGTATTAACAAGATTATCTGAAACACATACAGGGGTGCCACAGAAATCACTTCCGCTGGAAAATCACCTCAATTCCATTCCGCCGTGCCACAACCCGATTTTTCAGCGGAATCAAAGTCGCTCACAATTTATCCAGCGATTTGATTAAAACAACCCATAAAACACACCTAAAACGATTAAAATAATACTTTCCCATAAAGGTTATTCAATTGGTGATTAACCCTCATCCAAATAATTTGAGTACTTTGAGTAAATTCAATCCGCTGACTAAATTTTCACTTAACGATTCCGCTCTCAATCCGCTGCAGACCGAGGTGGCCATCTAAGGCGATTCGGACTTTAGAAGTTAATACAGTAATGCCACATTTTTTAAGTCGAATTCGGAGTATTATATTTTATATTAATTATACTAAAAGCATTCTGTTTTTCTTTTATTAAGCATTACAAAAAATAGCTCATTGTAGTAAAACTTCCTTTACGTCAAACGTGTGCATACTTTTTGTGAAAATTGTGAAAACATTTGTAGTTATTTGTAGTTCTACCAGGTGGCATCGCTTCAAAATGGCAAAGCAGAACTAACAAATCATTTCTACATATTATTGCCATTGCATTTATGTCAAAAATCCCTGTTCGGCTATGTGCAGACCCATGGCAGCACAAATAGAAGTATAGCGATCATTATACCAAAAACTGGTAATTTTCATGAACTAAATTAGCAGTAGTTTGAGAAGACAATCAGAAAAACCATATGCGTATCGTCTGAAGGCGAAAACGAGTCCGATGCGCATCTGAGAAGCCTGCGCTGCAAGGTTTGTATTCTAATATGTTGCCTCCGTAGTTCTTCGATGCCAACAGTCTCGGTAAATTAAGTTTAATTAAGTTTCCCGTCAAATTCAGATGTATCTTTTCTTGAACAGCTGATTGCTGGCATGCACGGAGACTTGCCAGACAACTGCTAGAGTGGCCGTGTACATTGTTTTGTTTGACTCGCACGATATTGGATGTTTTTTTGCTTTGAATTTATATAAGTACATGCTTGAAAAATCAGCTATTTTATATTAAAAAAGAAAAACCAATTATTTTGATATGATAAAATCAATAAAACTGCAAAATGAGCCCTATTCGAAATTAATAGCCTTAGTTCAAATTTGGTTTGTGACAATGCTTAGAAAAATGAAATCGCTCGGAATTCTGTGGCACGGCGGAAATTTTTAAGCGGAAATCCTCTGCGCGGTTTCCAATTTCACTAGTGATTTCTGTGGCACCCCTGATAAATTCTGAGAAACTATTGAATATTAGGCGGGCGAAAATCCCCCAGCTGAACCCTTCCAGAGGGTGCCGGCTGGGCAATGGGCACTGCATTTTCCCGGATCGGGTAATGCACTGTCGCTTGCTCTGTCCGAGGTAATGCAGTGTCTAGCCAAGGCCAGGTTCAGGTCCTCCCGACCAAAATTTGGGGGAACTGAACCATGGCCATAGCTGGAGGTGCCTGGCGGGTAGGCATAAAACGCTAGGGGGTGGTCCCCTTGATAAACATCAACTACGTATGGACCCTCGGGCCTAGTATGGAGCGGACAGAAGGTCAAGCACGGGTTGGGATGTCAACCCAAACGTCGGTGGAAAGCGTGACTGCTACCACCGGCGGGCACGGGGAGGAGCAATCCTCTCTGCGTGTCGCCAGCGGTCACACCTCGGATATGGCGGGAGCAGGCCATGTCAGTTGCAATGCTACTGCCACAAAACGGACTCACTCCAAGCTGAGCCGCACAGGTGCCTTAGTCGAGACAGACTCGGACCTGGAGAGCGTGCTTTCGGTCAGCAAGACGGAGGAAGAAAGCCTTCTCCGCTCGCCTGAACCAGGTTCCAGCTCCCTGCGTAGGGAAGGGCCGAAGCGTTCTAGGGAGGGGATGAAGGCTAAGGCCCAATATAAGGCGGCGCTTAAAATCCGAAGCCGACTCCAAGGCAGAGAAGACATCTCCCAAGAGGAGAAGTCCAAGCTAGCCTGGGCCGAGCAGAAGGTAGAGGAGGGCCGCATACACTTTGCACAGATGCCGCAAATGAAAGCGACGAAGGGGGAATTTGCCAACAAGGTGGAGGAGATTCTCGCCACCAAAAGGCAACGCTCGACCGAGAGCGCCAGTAAGGACACTCCGGCGAGCAAGCGGCAACGCGGGCCCAAGGGGGTGGGACCTCCACCCAAAACGGCAAAGAAACCCAAACACAAGGCGAAGGTCAATGAGGTGACCAAACGACACCTGATCGTGGCACTCATTGACCGGAGCGATGAGAATGGCAAGATGACGGAGGCGCGGTGGAAGATGGTGCACGCGCAGCTCGTAGAGTCGCTATTCGGAAGAATGGAGGAGGACCCAACAGCCCCCATGCCCACGTTCGATGGTGCTGGGTGGCTTAACGGGGTCAAAATACTGAAATGTATGGACGACCCCACACTCAAGTGGCTGACGCAAACGGTCTGCCAAATGGAGGCGTTGTGGGAGGGGGCCAGACTGGAGGTTGTGGACAGGGAGCTAATCCCGTCCATACCAAAGGCGAAGGTACTCTTCCCCATCGCAATCCAAGGAGACCGTGCGCTGAGGCTGCTACAGCGGCAGAACCCAGACGTGCCAACGGCGAACTGGAGAATCCTGCACATTGGGAGCCCACTACCCAACGGGGCCCAGAGTGCGATCCTCCAGATCAGCAAGGAGGCAGAGGACCTTCTGTACCCCAGATTCGGGAAGATGGCGTGGGGCAAGGGTAGCGTATACCTCCGCCTCAAAAAGCGCCACCCCGAAGACAAAGACACGCACACCCTGCAGGCAGGCGAGGTGGAGAAGGACCTCGGTCTGGAGTCCATCGTGGAGGCCGCTCAGGGTATTACGCTGGATGACTCCGAAGAGGAGGAGGACGGTGACCTGACAATAATAGTCAACCCGTCGAGTGTAGTTGAGCCAGCCTCTCATGTCATTGAGGGTGCTGCAGCTCAATCTACATAAAAGCAAGCTCGCGTCGACGGAGCTCCTCATCGCCATGGAGCAAGGGCCCGTCGACATAGCTTTGGTCCAAGAGCCATGGATTGCCTCTGGCAACGCCGTGGCCGGACTAAAGTCCTCTAACTACAACCTTTTCCACTCACCATCGGTAAGCAGGACTAGAACCGCCGTACTCGTACGAAAGGGCATCCATGCTTACCTTTTGTCTCATTACAGCACCGATGACCTGACTGCTGTGATGCTGGAAAGCGAGGAAAAGCACCTTGTGGTAGCTTCCTGCTATATGGCACACGACAGGCCAGCTCCACCGGAAGAGCTAAGGAGTCTGGTGGCGGATGCCAGCCCGAAAGACCAGCAACTTCTGTTACGGACGCCAATGCCCACCATAGCGTGTGGGGAAGCCCCGACATCAACGACAGAGGTGAGACAGAGGTAACCTAGATGTAGCAAACGTAGGGGAGGAACACACCTTCGTAGGTTCCACCTCTTCTAACGTACTAGATCTAACACTCGTAACGGGAAAGAGTACCGTGGTGTCTGGCTGGAGAGTCCTTGAAAGACCATCCTTCTCAGACCACAAGTACATTGAATTCAAGTGCGAATTTAAATACTCTCCGAAGATAACTGTTTATAGAAACCCCGGAACACAAACTGAGAAATGTTTAAAAAAACAGTTACTTCGAAGCTCGCGACACGCCCGTGCACAGTGAAATCCCCGGAAGACATAGAAACGTCCCTAGAGACTCTGTCCAAGGAACTACTGGATGCGTACCACGCATCATGCCCACCATCGAGAACAAAAAAGAGGCCCAAACCACTCTGGTGGAACCGGGACTTATCGCTTCAAAGAAACAACCTCAAAGAATTCTTCAAAATCGCCAAACAGGCGAACGAGGAGATAATCAATGAGGAATACAAAACCCTACTCAGGGAGTACAAGAAGGAAATACGCAGGGCACAAAGAGACTCGTGGAGGAACTTCTGCTCCAATATCGAGAAAGTCCCAGAAACAGCTAGACTTCGGAAGCTGCTATCAAAGCAACCTACCATACAGAGTCAGCTGAAGCGAGAAGATGGAATGTGGACTGAGGGCAGTGAAGAAGCCCTAACAGCACTAATGGAAGCTCACTTCCCAGGATGCACCGAGGTTGCTGACGCTACAACGCATCAGGACCTAGCAACTGAGGAAGAGCATCCCACAACAGGTCTCATATCGTCTAAGAAAATCCACTGGGCTATAGACTCCTTTGCGGGTACAAAAGCACCTGGACTAGACGGTATATTCCCAGCCATGCTACAGGTGACCAAAGACGTGATCACCCCATGGCTGCAATATACTCAGCTTGCCTGAGCACGGGCTATATCCCTATTCAATGGCGGACCTCGAGGATTGTCTTCCTTCCAAAGGCAGGAAAGTGCAGCCATATGAGCCCCAAGGATTATAAACCGATAAGCCTCACCTCCTTTCTACTCAAAACACTAGAAAAGCTGCTGGATCTACACATCAGGAATGATGTAGGGAGACTGATGTCAACCAACCAGCATGCCTTCACCAAAGGGAAATCGGTAGAGACGGCACTGCACTCGCTAGTAGCCACCATCGAGAGAGCCCTCCATAATAAAAAGTATGCTCTAGGAGTGTTCGTAGACATATCCGGAGCATTCAACAACGTCACTACGAACGCTATTATGGACCGCCTAGAAGCGACCAATCAACACTCAGGGAGATATATGAGTGGGCAGGAAAAGTAGGACTCAGTATCAACGCGGACAGGACGGACCTCATTCTCTTTACCAAAAGATACAAGGTACCGGCATGGATCCCCCCGAAAATTGATAAAACCAGGCTGACCCCGAAAGCACAAGTCAAATACCTCGGCATAGTACTGGATAGCAAGCTGGCATGGAGGCCCAATGTAGTGGAAAGGGTGAAGAAGGCCACCATTGCGCTATACGCATCCAAGAAGATGCTTAGCAGCACATGGGGCCTATCACCTGCTCTAATGCACTGGATCTACATCTCGGTGGTGCGACCGACTCTGCTGTACGGAGTCTTAGTGTGGTGGCAAGCGACAGAAAAGAAGAAGTACAATAAGCTTATGGAAAGGACCCAGCGGCAGGCACTGCTCTGCATTACGGGGGCGCTGAGGTCAACCCCAACAAAAGCTCTCGAAACCATAATCGGAATCGACCCCCTGGACATCCACGCTCAACAGCTAGGGGCCATATTGGCCTATGCGTGGCCCCGTGAGGGCCGTCCGGGACAACCTAACCTAACCTATGTGCACACATGTTGTCATCGGAACGACTCGACTCGGCCAACTTCGTGTGCCTTCGTATGCTGTATGCATACAACAGAGCGGCAGGCTCTAGAGCGCTCTCTCTCTAAAAAATTTAAAGAGAGCCTGAAGCCAGCTCTAGAGCTAGCCTGAAAATATCGTGTGAAAAAATTTCGTATGGCGTTATGAATAAGATTTTGTCTTTGGTTTGACCCTGCCGTTGGATTTCTGTATGGCGTAAGCAAAAAGGATTCTAACGGGTAACCCGAATCTCCAAGAAGCCAGTTACCACGGGAAGCACTATCATTCTTTTTCTTAAAAAATGCCATGGCCTCACTGTGATCCCACTGCTTCGAAGCATCCACATTCTCGCGTCAAGGCGCAAATGTTTATATTTTGAGAAAATTTGAAGTCTAGTGTAAGATAGTTTAGGACGAAGCGTTAGCGCAATAAAGCTCTCTCTCGCTCTTGGCGAATTCGCCCCGCATCGCCGCCCTCGATAGGTTAGGCTTAAGAATATTCTATAACGAGAATGAAAAAGAGTCACGTCCCTTTTTAGTCTCCCTCCGTTTCGTTTTAAATATTTAAAATTTGCAGCCACCAAACTCGGGTTTTTCGTGTTAAAATTAATTTATAAAAACTATTCTAAAATTTCATGGCGCCCCCGGGTGGACTCGCAAATTAATATAGATAAAAAGGCAGAACGTGACAGTGACACGAGCGGTGAAAAAATATATGTAAATCAAATATTGAATATTTAAGTGTATATAATAATACACCTGCCCGCGTCGCGTGCTTGTGCAACAGATCAATCCCCAAATAACACACCTAAAACTACCGCGACGGTCGGCTAACAAACATACAAAAAAAAAATACCTAGCGATCTCAACCACCGAGGGATATCCATTCAAAAAGACGTTTGCCACCTGCCAAGGAAAGTGGAATTCCCAGGATCTTATTACATACATACTAGAGGTATTTGTGCAAATAATTGAAAGCTCGAGTAAAGACGAAATCATTCAAATCTCGCAGTTACTGTCTTGTGCGAAAATAAGTGCACCTCGCTTTCAATTCTTGGCACATCCGTATGACATAGTAGAGCTAGATTTGCATGTATTTAGTAGAGTTTGTACATATATTACATATATCACATATTCACATACATCAAACCATCTTGGACGCAGAACATATATACATATAATTTATAACTGCAATCACTGTCGCCCCTTTCCCCCTTTCTCGTTTTCGTTGCGCAAATATATAGTTGGGTCATTGGCCAAGCGCACACATACCAACGTAGCAGCTGCAGCGATGAATTTTCGTTCTCGCTTTTGCTTGTCACCGTTGCTGACCGTCGTTGTTGTTGGTGTGTTCTTGCGTTTGGCGCGTTTAAGTCAAACCCTTCGCCAAGCGACGCGCTACCCTGTAATCGTCGGGTATATAGTTTTGGTGCAAAGGATCCAACTGTCAATTTGTCAAAGCGTGCCTCGAAATTCAATTGGGTGTCTATCGGTCGGTCAGCCAGGCCCAGCATACACAAGCGCCAACACAGCTTAGACACACACACATGTGCATATGTTCACAGCTTCAGCGGTGAATTTTTCGTTTTCGCTTGTCACCGTTGCTGTTTGTTGTTGTTCTTGTGTGTTTTGTGTTGGCACGCCTGCGTAAACAGATCGCCAAGTGCCTCGATACCCTTTAATCGTCGGGTATATCGATTTTTCGCCTCATTTGGCTTCAACACCCTAGGTCCGTATTAAACCGATCGCTAAGTGGTGCGATACCCTCTAGTCGCCGGGTATATTTCTTTCGACCTAATTTGGCTACACCTTCCTGTTTCGACAATTTGCGCCGCAGCAAATAATACTATCGTGAGAACAGCCCTGATTAGTGATTCACTTAAGTATCGAGAGTCAAGATGAATGCCAAATCAGATCATAAGCCTATTCTTGAAGAGCTGAAAGTTGCTCAGCTCCCGTGTCAAGGCATTCGCCGACTAGCGGACCGGCTGGAAGCTGGGGAGATTCCGCTGAGTTGACAGGCTCGATTGAGACTCGACGTACTGAAAGCAACTATAGCCAAGGCAAGCTAAGTTCAAGAATCAATCGAAAAAATAGATAGTGACGATGACTTTGGAGCCGAGTTGGAAGAAATCTCGATTATAACCAAGGCAAAGATAATGTTGCTTATCGACGCCTTGAAGACAGCCAGTGATGCAATGCCTTCAGTATCAGCTTCTGTAGCCCCAACTCGTGCTCGACTTCCGAAGTTAGCTCTGACAAAGTTCAGTGGAAAATATTCGGAATTCAAAGGCTCTTTGAGACTCTTGTTCACAATGACGAATAAACGAAAGTTTAACCATTTGCTTTCATGCCTCTCTGGTGAAGCGCTGGGAACGGTAAGGGCGTTCCAAGTAACCGAGAGCAATTATGAGAAAGCCATGGCTAGCTTAAAACGGGTCTATGATAACGAATGTCTGATCTTTATTAACCATATTGCTGCCCTATTTAGTCTTCCCAAAATGACCCAGCAATCTGCATCGTCCTTAAGGAACCTAATCGATACCACTTCATCGATATATGGTTCCTTGTTGTCGATAGGCGATGACCAAAAGATCTCGAATGCAATGCTTATTCATCTCGTCTTGAACAGAGTCGATCCTGTGACCAAACAAAAATGGGAAGAACAGCTCGATTACACTAGTCAACACGATTTTCTAAGGAAAAAACATTTTTTTTAAATTTGGGGTAAAAAAAGTTTTATAATATTTTTTTTTTTTTTATTAAAAAAATTTTTTTTAAAAATTTTTAAAAAATATTTTTTTTTTAAAAATTTTTTATAAGTTTTTTTTTTAAAAAAAAATAATTTTTTTTTTTTAAAAAAAAAAAATTTTTTTAAAAAAAAAAAAAAAAAAAAAAAAAAAAAAAAAAAAAAAAATTTTACTTTATATTAAAAAAAAAAAAAAAAAAAAAAAAAAAAAAAAAAAATATTTTTTTAATAAAAAAAAAAAAAAAAATTAAAAAAAAAAAAAAAAAAAAAAAAAAAAAAAAATATTTTTTTTTTTTTTTTTTTTAATTTTTTTTTTTTAAATTTTAAAAAATTTTGAAAAAAAAATTTAAAAAAAAAAAAAAAAAAAAAAAAAAAAAAAAAAAAAAAAAATTAAAAAAACACCCCCAAACCCCCCCACCAAAAATTACCACCAAAAAAAAAAAAAAAAAAACCCCCCCATTACCCCTCTTTCTTTCCCCTTTGTTAGTCCCCCCCAAAATATATTTTTTTTTTTTTTTTTTTTTTTTTTTTTTTTTTATTAATTTTTTTTATTAAATTTTAAAAAAAAAAAAAAAAAAAAAAAAAAAAAAAAAAAAAAAAAAAAAAAAAAAAAAAAAAAAAAATATAAAAAAAAAAAAAAAAAAAAAAAAAAAAAAAAAAAAAAAATTTAAAAAAAAAAAAAAAAAAAAAAAAAAAAAAAAAAAAAAAAAAAAAAAAAAAAAAAAAAAAAAAAAAAAAAAAAAAAAAAAAAAAAAAAAAAAAAAAAAAAAAAAAAAAAAAAAAAAAAAAAAAAAAAAAAAAAAAAAAAAAAAAAAAAAAAAAAAAAAAAAAAAAAAAAAAAAAAAAAAAAAAAAAAAAAAAAAAAAAAAAAAAAAAAAAAAAAATTATGAGAAGCTGCCGCTTTGGTCTGACTGCGAAAAAATGCTTAATCGCAGATATCAGTATCTTTCGGCCGAAGAATCGGCAAAACCAAAGCAGCAGCAGAAAGCTCTGCCAAGCAAGCCTCACAATCGGAGCTCATTCGCGTGCTCTACTGCGAATGCTAAAAACCAACAACGTAGTTACTGCAATGCGAAAGACCATTTGTTGACTACTTGCAGTCCATTTGCGCGGCTTGCAGTGATGCAAAGATTCGAGTTTGTCAAATCGGCATCGCTCTGCATCAACTGTCTGCAACAAGGACACACCAAAGACAATATAAGTATAAGATGCGGAACGCTCATACATTTCAATTGCCATATGCAAGGCAATTTTTCAGCCGGCGACGAAATTCGCGCCATCTCGCTCACACAAATTTGACAGCATACGAATCTAAAAATAGAATCCGCTTGCATGTGTGAGTACACACAGAACCAGCAAGTGCGTATGTGTGCGTACTTGTACGAAACAGACGATTTTCGAGACGAAAACCTTTTAATGAGTTGAGAAACAAAATTATTTACCGGCGTTGAATACGTCGCGCGCTGAATACCCTAGTGACAATTATTCCAATGTGAAGTCATGTATTAAATATATTATGTACTTTTATATAAGTATATCCGCTAATTATTATCGAATATACCATGTTAAAAGAAATTATCATTGCAGGGATATACAATAAAAGAGTTTATTAATATTGGGGTGGTAAGCGTCTTGCTAACTTAACTTAAACTTATAAAGTGAAGGGTATATTTCGACAGCGCTGTAAAAAACGTATGCATGTGCACACATACAGTCGTCGCGACGACTCGGCTCGGCTGTCGCATCGGCATAGAACCAACTTCGTGTGCCTTCGTATGCTGTATGCATACAAGAGAGCGGCTGACTCTAGAGCGCTCTCTCTCCTCTCTCTCTTCAAAATTTCAAGAGAGCCTGGAGCCAGCTCTAGAGCCAGCATTCAAAAATCGTGTACCAAATTTTCGTATGGCGTTATTTATCTTATACTTATATTGTCTTTGGACACACTGTGGTACGATGCAAAGCTGGCCAGTGTCGAGTGTGTGGCCGCTCACATCATGCCTTATTGCATAGGTAAACAGTTGTGGATAAAAGTTTAGCGTTACCATCACCGCCAGAGAATTCTTCTCCCCCTCCTAGTCAGAGTAACCCTTCCACTTCGCATGCACTCCATGCGACAGCTTTGGATAGAGTAATTCTGGCAACGTCGATCATAAGCGTCCGAACTAAAAATGGAGAGTATGTTTTGGCCCGAGCACTGCTTGACTCTGGGTCAAAAACTAACTTCATAACTGAGGACCTAGCACAGCGCATACAGATCCGTAGGGAGGAGTCGTGCATCAACTTGCTTGGAATTGGAGAACCTAATTCACAAGTCAAGAAAAAGATACACACGGTGGTGAAGTCGCGAATCAATGGTAGTGAGCTCTCGGTCGATTTCTGGATTCTGAAGTCAATCTCGGGATACCACCCTGATCACGCACTTAATGTGAGTGACTGGAAAATCCCGAAGAACCTACCTCTTGCAGACCCATATTTCTACAAGCCACAAAGAATAGATATGTTGATAGGTGCAGAGTCATTTTTCGAACTCTTATCGGTTGGTCAAATTAGACAAGGTCCTGACTATCCAACTCTGCAGAAAACGCTTCTCGGTTGGATTGTGTCGGGAAGATACAGTCCAAAGGTGAGTGTCACCCAGGAAGCGAGGAACTGTCTGAGTTGTCGAGAAGAGTCAGTGGTGTCTATCGACAACACACTTCAAAAGTTTTGGTCACTAGAAGAATTGCCATCTTCTAAAAAGCCTTTATCTCCTGAACACAAGTTATATGAGGAGCATTATAGAAAGACTACTCAAGTCTTGCCTTCAGGTCGGTTTGAAGTACGGCTGCCGTTTAAATCCGATCCAAATTGCTTGAGCAATTCCTTCGAGATTGTCCCGCGACCCTGAGTTGAAGAAAATGTACTTTGAATTCATGGAAGAGTACCTCTCCTTAGGTCATATGTCGCCGACGGACAATACTTTTCCTTCTGCTCCACACTACGTAATTCCACATCAGTGTGTCCTTCGGCCCCAAAGTACTTCCCCAAAGCTTTGCGTCGTGTTCGATGCGTCGTCGAAGACGTCCTCTCAGGTGGCCTTGAATGACATTCTGATGGTCGGACCGACTATTCAAGAGGAGTTATACTCAACGCTGCTTCGCTTCCGGCTGCACAGGTTCGCTCTGACTGCCGATGTAAAAAAGATGTATCGCCAAGTGATGGTGAATGAAGCGGACAGGCAGTTTCAGTTGATCGTCTTTAGGTTTCAAATTGACAGTTCAGTCATGTGTCTCCGAGCGACAAAACGGAACATATTATCGGTGACATCAAAGCTGTTTGACCGCCTTAGTTTGTTAAGACCCTTGGTAATCAAGGGGAAAGATCCTACTGCAGGAGCTGTGGCTTAACAAACTAGATTGGGATGAGTCAATTCCAATGAATCTGGAAACATCTTGGAACTTTCTAAAAGAATCCTTGGGTCAGCTGGAGAAGATTGCCATACCTCGCTTTGTGCATACTGATCCCATGTCACCGATACAAGTACATGCCTTTGCCGACGCCTCCATGAGAGCTTATGGAGCATGCGTCTATATCCGCAGTAAGACTGCAGAAGGTTTCAAGGTCTCGTTGTTGACCGCAAAGTCGAAAGTAGCGCCGCTCAGGATGAAAACGCTTCCAAGGCTTGAGTTATGTGCCGCTCACTTTCTCGCAGATCTCTGTCACCGACTCAAATCGCTACTCAAGGTGTCGATTGAATGAATGGTATGTTGGTCGGGTTCAGAAGTGACCCTTCATGGGATCCAATCCCACCCTTCGTCGTTATCAACATTCGTTGCGAACCGAGTAGCTGAGATTCAGGAATGGTCTGTAGCATCTACGTGGCGGCATGTTCCAACTAAACAGAACCCAGCAGACATAGTTTCGAGAGGTTGTGACATTGAGGAGATTCGCAGTCGATCTGCTTTAGTGGACCAGCGTTTTTGAAGGAAGAAGAAGAGAGCTGGCCCAGAAATCCCCACTTCGAGCTTTCTGAGGAAGAGCTGAAATTGGAAACCAGGAAGACAGCGGTCGGACTGACCGTGGCCGCTAAATCAAATGATTTAGTGGAAATTATCGAGGGACACTCGTCACACCTCAAGCGGCTAAGAGTGTTCGTTTACGTGTTCCGCTTCATCCGAAAATGTAAAGAAAAAGTCTTAAATTTGAAGTCACTCCGTCACCAGTAGAGTATGATAAGGCTTTTCACAAAATTGTCGAGCTGATCCAAAAAAAAGAGCGATTGAATCCCTTCATCAACGAAGAAATGGGGACTTGGTGCTCCTTTTCGTTGTTGCGAGTTGGGGGGCGACTAGTTAACGCTCCTATGTCATACCATGCCAAGTTTCCTTTGCTGATGAACGTATCAAACGAATTTTCACGCCGGCCCACGAGCACTTGTGAGCATCCTTAGGCAGCGTGTTTGGATAGTAAACGTTCATGAGGTCTGCAGGGCAATGGTCAGGTCGTGCATTCGCTGTTTTAAATCTACCCGCAGACCGGCTCCGTGCTCTCCGCCCATTCGCAGTATGTGGCGTTGATTTTTGTGGCCCAGTCTATACGACACTAAAAATTCGTGGTAGGCCCCCTTATAAGACCTACATAGCGTTATTTGTCTGTTTTGCGTCCAAGGCGGTTCATCTAGAAATTGTCTCCGATCTAACGACTAACTTCTTTTTATTGGCTTTTCAAAGGTTCGTTGGTCGTCGAGGATGTCCGCTCTGCGTGAACTGCGACAACGCGACAAATTTCGTCGGAGCAGTCGCCACTTCGACGAACTGAGGAGAACGCTGGAGACGGAAGCGGACTCAATTCGAGAGTTCGCAGCGAGAAGCGGCTGCGAGTTCGCCTTCCTGCCACCTCGAGCTCCGCACATGGGCGGACTGAAGCGCGCTCTTCACCGCTGAGGAGCTGGAGAGCGTGATGGTGGGCATCGAGGCGGTGCTGAACTCACGTCCTCTGTGACCAATAAGCCCCGACCCGAGCGACGGAGACGCCCTGACTCCCGGGCACCTGCTGACAGGCGGGCCGCTCATCGCACCCCCAGCACCCCGGACCAGGAGGGTCTGAGTTGCTTAAGGCGATGGCGGCTTGTCTCGTCAGCCAGGCAGATGTTCTGGCAGCGATGGTCCCGGGAGTATGTGCTGGGCTTGCAAATAAGATGCAAGTGGCACCAGGAGCAGCCCAACGTCGAGGAAGGCGACCTCGTCATCGTCGCAGAGGACAACCTTCCGCCCCAACAGTGACTCCTCGGAAGGGTCGTCGCAACACACGCCGGGCAGGACAGAAAGGTCAGGGTGGTCGACCTCAGGACGAGCAGCGGAGCGGTCTACAGGAGGCCGATCCATAAATTGGCGCTTCTGCCGATGTGTTGAAGTCCCACAGGCCTTCAACGGGGCCGGTGTCGCGTCAAGACGCAATGTTTATTGGAGAAAATTTGAAGTCTAGTGTAAAATAGTTTAGGGCGAAGCGTTAGCGCAATAAAGCTCTCTCTCGCTCTTGGCGAATTCGCCCCGCTTCGCCACCCCAGATAAGTTAAGGTTAAGAATATTTTATAGCGAGAATGAAAAAAGAGTCGATAAATAGCATTGAATTCGAGCGCACGTCCCTTTTTAGTCTCCCTCCGTTTCGTTTTAAATATATAAAATTTGCAGCCACCAAACTCGGGTTTTTCGTGTTAAAATTAATTTAGAAAAACTATTCAAAAATTTCATGACTTTAAGGTCGTAATTACATATCTATTGGAAACAATATTTGATGATCTTGATGTGGGTGCCATCCATGCACCCAATAACACCAGGAATCCTATACTTTTCATGTTTGCATTTATTCAGCTTTTGCTCTGATTGCGTCAGTTAAATGAAACTGTATTTTTCCAACGGATTGCCTGCACATAGACAGATCCGCGTCCTTTCCTATTGCTCTTTGGAACGACCCAACTTCTAAAAACCGCAGGGCAGTCGCCAAGTCTAGAATAAGCGGAATCCAGAAAGATGGGATATCCTCTTTGATTATATTAAGGATCCTTTCGAAGGTTTTTGTTTCAACACGATAACCGAAAGCTGTTAATTGCAATGAAACAAAGTAGCAGTAGTTTGAGCAGAAAATCACAATCACGAAATCACGTCTGATTGTGAAAATGGGTCCGAAGCGCTTCAGAGAAGCTTGCGCCGGATTGTTTATTTTCTAATCTGCTGCCACCGTACCTCTTCGATGGCCAAAAGTCTCGCTATAGACATTTTTCTTAACGTTAAGTAAAATCAATTCAGATGTTGGTTTTTTTTTTACAACTGGTTTCTGCCAGGCACGGAGAGTTGCCGGACAACTGCTAGAGTTGTCAATTAATTAATTATGTTTGGCGCGCAGGAAATGGGACGTTTTTTGCTTTGAAATTATAAAAGTACAGCTTTGAAAAATCAATTATTTTATATCATAAAAGTAGGCCGTCAGCCATTCGGGTAATACAGGGGGGCGAACAGATGAAGGGCCATCTCGCCATAACTCAACCCTTGTACTAGGGGTTTCGGGTCAGGGCTTGCCCTGACTATCCCCTTCCCGCCTACTCGTGGGAACTATATGCTTAAACAATATATAAAAACAACAAAGGTGCTCGGTACTACTCCTAAAGTACTTGAGGGACAAGCCAATCCCTCTACATCAACGCCTTGGATACCAGGTCCTAAGAAGACGGGGCAGGAGACTTAGTCGGTCCGCCGTCCTCTAGCAGCTACCGATGCGAGGAGGGCTCCGATAAGCCAATCGGACCCATCCACATCGGGGTGCACCGGGGGCAAACCGGTTATCGGGGTGGCTGCCAAGGCAGCTAGCCAAAGTGGAGGCCGTCAAATGGGAAGACATCCACAGCAGACCGAGAGCCCGAGCGTGGGTCTCAGTGAAGCCTCAGAGCCAATGAAGATCCTGAAGGTTCTGCAGGTCTGCAACCCCTACCTTTCTACAGCCGATTGGAAGTTTTCCAAGGTGGATGAGGCCCTCAACGAGGAGTCTGGCTACCGGAAAGTGATCATAGCCCCCACACATCCGACTTTAAGGCCATGCAAGATACAGCCAGAGGCCCCGGAAGCGGAAAGCCAAGCCGCGGCGTCGGGCGTAGCTTCTGAGATGTCGGACGACATCTTGGACCGCTACGTGTCGCATTCAAGCGACCTAGCCAGGGGTCTTGGACGCATCGATGTCGGAAAGAACACGGAGTCCACCGAGAGCAATGCCGACGACAAAATGGTGAAGGTGAGTCTCAGGAATGTCCCTGACACTCCTGCAGATAAACCTCCATCATTGTAAGGCAGCATGCGCTGCCCAACTGCTCCACCTAGCCAAGGGTGGAGCTGACATAGTCCTCATTGAAGAGCCCTGGATCCTCGGAAACAGGGTCTCCGGTCTGAGGACTCAAGACTATAAGCTGACACCACAGGTAAAACCCGTACCTGCATTCTTGCAAAAAGAGAGTTACACTTATTTGTGCTCCCAAATTTCAGCAACGAAGACCACACAGCGGTGAGCCTCGAAGGGCAGAAGAGCTCAGTGAGGATGTGCTCCACATACATGGGTCACGACCAACCTGACCCTCTTCCATACGCACCCCTAAGGGCTCTCATCGCAGACTGCCAGGCCAAGGACATCGGCCTAATTGTGGGATGCGACGCCAACGCACACCACAGTCAGTGGGGAAGCACTGACAGCAATGAACGGGTTGAGTCCCTTTTCAGCTTTATACTGACCACTCAGATGGTCATATTAAACTGGACTCGCTACTCAGACCACATGGGCAGTATTCTCCCTGAGTCCCGCCCGGGGAAGACATCTCACGGGAGAAGACGACCAATCTGGTGAAAACCTACGCCTGCAATGCGGCGTTCGACAGATTTACGAGGGAGTCTTCTCCCACGGACAAATCCGAGACACATGGCTTCAAACCAAATTCGTTTTTATACCCAGGCAGGTAAACCCTCGCACACTGCCCCCTAAGACTTAAGACCAATAAGTCTTTCGTCCTTTCTTTTAAATACGATGGAAGGGCTTTTAGGGCTGCATATTCCGACTATTCCATCCAATCTAATCTCTGAAGTACGCAGAAGTACGCTGCAGGGCGGAGTCCTCTCGCCCGTCCTATGGATCGTAACAGTAAATAAACTGCTGCGAGAGATGGAGGGGGTGGATTTCACGTCGTGGTGTACGCTGATAATCTTTCCATTCTCTGCGAAATTTCCACAGACGCTATGCAAGTGCATGACAAGCACTCTAAGAAAACTGTCCCAATGGGCAGACAAATGTCAGCTATGTGTTAATCCGTCCATAACGGAACTAGTACTCTTCACCAGGAAGTACAAGATCCCGACACAGATTCCCCCAAAACTCTTTGGATAAGCGCTAGTTTTTAGCAATAACGCTAAGTATCTTTGTCTGATCCTAGATAGGAAGCTCGATTGGAAACTGATAATAGGCCACTGTGGCCCTCTATACCTGCAGAAAAACTATCAGCTGGCTCAGCGGCCGACGGCTCGCTTGCAACAAATTTGTATGTTGCCTCACAGACAAGAAAGAATGCACGGGTGGGTTTATTTACTGGCTATGGGTAGTGATCTGTCTCTAATGCTCGCCGCTCTCGCGTCGCCGGCCCCTCAGGTCCTCGCTGGTGCTATCGCTATTTGTCCGACCCGGCTCGCGTCTGGTCCACGCACACAATTCCGCACACACCGATTCTCTTTCGACCGTCGTGACACTACAGCGTTACTCGTTGATCTTCACTTGGCATCTCGCAGACTTTGCTCCCTTCGCAGGATCGTACTGCTGCCTGTTGCTCGGAACACTTTGATCCTTCCTGGGATTCTCTCGTGGTCTCTCACTCTCCTTTGGTTCTGTCACAGTCGCTTTTATTCACGTCTGGCCTGGTGTCTTACACTCCACTGGCTGTCTCTTACGGCTGACGCCGGACACCTACGTTTTCCACCATACTCGTGTCGCCTTATTCGTCAACCAGGAGGCATTTTCCTTCAGCCAACACATCCAGAGATCAAAATAATTTCTGTGAACCCCGGCGCGGCGAGCATACCCCGGCCGAAGTGCCGTCACAAGTGCAACAGTATGGCATGTACTGCTTACCTCTGGTCACTCTCGGCCGCTAGTAAATTATATGGCACGTGTTACAATAAAACTTGTTTCTGATCTGAATACTAGACTATAGTGTAATTGGCATCCATTGGACTGCAATAAGTTTCGATTTTTCTAGCCGGCTTACGCTTGCTACCCTTCGTTTTTGTTGTTCCTGCCCTGCCTACGCACCATCTGTTGCTTTTCCAATATTACTTGATCTGAATAATATGCTTAAGCATAGTAGCCAGACAAGATGGAATACCTTTGTAGAATCACCAACCATACATACAACCATCCCATATATTTATAGCAGACATGTATGTATGAATTGCATACATTTTTTCTATACTACAAATTCCACTGTTTCAAATAGACCATGCATAGACCTTCGATTGCCGCTTATATCGTTAATCAATATATCGATGAAAATTACTAAAAAGTTACAATAGCTTGTGAAAAATCTTCGAATTTTTGTGTGAAATGAAAATTATGAATATACATTCTTTTTATTTATATTAAAAAATAAAAATGGTTTCCATGCAATTTGTTTTGCAACCTCTTCCAGGCAATGATGATCAATTTATTGAAAGGTAAATATAATAGTGTAGCTGCACTCAAACGCACATGTGAATATAAAACATACTAGTGAAAATATATATATCCAAATGTGCATGCATGTTTCACGGCTAGCTGCATGTTTTTTTTGTTGAATACGAAATATAAATACATACATATATACTCAATACTCAATATATCTAAGGCAGTTTAATATTGATAGAAATATGTACTCATCTAGGTATATGTATGTACATACTTATAAATATTTGCCAGAATGTGCACAGTAAAGTAAGAACATATATTAAACCTCCTCTAATGGATTTTGTTCGAATTCATCATTCAAGATCATTTTTAATACTAAAATATACTATAATAGACATATTTAAAAGTACTTTTTATGTAAAGTTGTATATAAATACGCATATAATTAAGTTGTCTTGCGATCATATATACATATGTACGTGCTTAGACGCACACCTATTTTTAAGTATATAACAAAGTATTAGTATTAGTATTACATACTCGTAGATATGTACATACATAAGTATTCATTGCAAGCCAAACAAATTTGATTTACATTGTATAGACGGCTGCTTACTTATCTGTAATGCAAAAAGTTATTCTAATGATATTCATGCTCCAGAAGTCTCCGTTTCAAAGAAATAAATGTTGGCTAATTGCTAAAAAAAAAATCCATAAACATTATGTGGCATAAGCCTGCCAAGGATTTTAAATTAAATAACACATAAGAATTAGTCTCAGGAAAAGTTTATTTAAAAAATATCTAATAGATTAATATGAAAAATAATTTGACAGGGTGCTAACTTGGACGCGATGAGCTGTTTACAAAGTTTTGTGTGACTGATCGTTCCTACGTCTGTCCGTCTGTCTATTCCTTGGCGAAGACTAATTGGCAAATGTTATTGACATAGATTTAGCTATGTCATTCCCTGTAGGAGTTACCTTACATTGCACACTAACCCGCGATTGGCAGACTGCACAGACCGATCTGCGTTAATCGGTCACTGTATGGTTAACAAAAATAAAGTTGATCACTTGAGCGAACCGAAAATGCGCACTACTCTTTTGTTCATTTCACTTGTTCACTCAGTTTTTCCCTGCTCAATTGTTAATTCTTCACTCATTATTTTTCTCAGTTTAGTTTTTTTGGTACATTCAATATACATAAATATGTATGTGTCTATATATTTTTTGTTGCAATATGTATTATTATTATTATTATTATTTGTGCATTATCGAAAATCAAATAATACATTTAAGTAGAAAAGCAATGTTGTCACCAAGCTGAAGATTGAGCCACAAAAGTTAAACCTTGAACAAGTGAGCAAACTGAGAAGGCGAGTCAGTGACCACTCACTAAAAAGTGAGCAAATGAGATTGTTCACTGAGCACTACTTACGAAACACTACTTGTGATCATTACTGCTTTGTCAGTGTTCTAGGCTGACGCTAACGTATTGGCTCAGTACTGGTACACCTCGGCGTTGCTGTGCCAGGGTCGCGATCATTGATTTATCTGGAGCCCTCTGTTGCAGAGGACGGTGCAGCATGCAGAACAAACAATCCGGTCTTGAATTCTTGGTTTTGTTATGTCCTGCCCGCTATTCTTAGAACCCAACACAAATTCTCTGATAATGTTATAATGTATTCAGTTTATGTATTTTTTTATTTATTAACCTTTAAAATTTTGTATTGTAGAGTACGGGAAGTTTCGGAAAAAGTTAATCGATTTGGGTATGGCACTCATCGTATATTTGAGCAATTGAAAATTCCAGTAAGAGAAGTCGTTATTGGACCTACCCATATTGGTGTTCTTCTTGAGGATGGTAAAGCATTTCGAGTATCATTTTCTATCAACTCTGAGAAACTTGATTTGACAAAATCTGATACTAAATGGTATGTTAAGTATTCAATTTTTGTTCGCTTTTATGTTTATTCTGTTTTATTTTAAGTCCCACAACTGGTAGCGGTGTAAACACCAATGCTTCAAAGGCTCCCTCATCTTCGCGTCCCATGGCCCGTTCTAGGGCACGCCTTTTGCGTGCAACAGGCCGGTCAAGCTCAAGTGGCCAAGGATCCGGATCGAGAAGCACAGGTGTGATTATAGGAGGCAACACATCTAATCGTCCTTTGGTAACTGTACCAGCTACTTATGTCCCAGAGGAACTTATTTCGCAAGCAGAAGTAGTTCTACAAGGCAAGAGCAGAAATCTCATAATAAGAGAATTACAGGTAAGCGTTTAATTTGTACAACCTAATTCAAAAACAATAATAAATTCCTTTAAAAGCGCACCAATTTAGATGTAAATTTAGCTGTGAACAATTTACTTTCGCGGGATGATGAAGAAGCTGAAGATACGGAGGAAGGTGCGGACAATTATGTGCCTGAAGACCTTATATCACTGTTGGATAATGGGTTTAGTGCAGATAATAGCAGCGTTATCATCGATCCTTCAGATGGACTATTTTCAGAAGAAATATTCAGCAATTATTCAAGCATTCGAAAGTAAGTTTCAACAAAATTATTCGAAAATTCTGACTAATACATCTTATAAATGAAATTTCGGGTATATCGTTTGTAACTGAAATGCATAAATCTCTTCAGTACATATACAGACATCTCCGAGATCTATGTCCAGGATTTTATTTCTAATCGACTTACAAGGTCAAAAAAATTTTTTTTAGGTTAATTATGTAGGTTTATTTTAAACAATTATCACAGAAGAGAAAATACAATTACTTAACGTAGTGTTACTGTTGATTAGCAACTTTTGTTAAGGGTCAACGACAATATCTATTTACTATTTTTTTTGGCGATGTCTCTATTACGGGCATACCATTCAGCATCACCGATCTTTCGGAGGGTCTTGTTCTGAAACACCCTGATCCTGTCAAGGTTCGTGGTCGCTGCGATACCATCGACCTGGATGCCATACCTCCATGGAGGCGCCAGGATTACCTTATATATGCAGATCTTTTCGGCCGGGCTGAGCTTGTTGTGGCTTAAGAAGCCAGAAAAGTTTTCTAGCCTTTTTCCCCAAGGCGCTTCTGGCCATCCTTGTGTGCCAGCCACACAAAGGTCAGGTGGGTGTCCAGCGTGATTCCCAGGTACCAAATACAATATAAGTATAAGATCCATAACGCCGCCATACGAAATTTTTGCCCACGAATTTTTAAGTCTGGCTTTGAAGCTGGCCCTAGCTCTCTTGAAATTTTTTAGAGAGAGAGCGCTCTAGAGTCAGCTGCTGTCTTGTATACATACGAAGGCACACGAAGTTGGTTCTCTGCCGCTGCGACAGCCGAGCCGAGTCGTCGCGACGAGTGTATGGTTACCCTTCACTTTGTAAGTGTAAATTAATTTTGCCAGACTCTTACCACCCCAACATTAAAAAACTTATATTGAATATATCCCTCCAATGATAATTTCTTTTAACATAGTATATTCGATAATAATGAGCGGATATACTTACATAAAAGTAATAATATATTTAATACATTACTTCACATTGGAATAATTGTCATTAGGGCATTAAGCGTATTCAATGACTGAAAATAAATTCGTTTCCCAACTCATAAAAAGGTTTTCGTCTCGAAAATCGTCCGCTTCGCACAAGTACGCACACATACGCACTTGCTTTTGTACTCACAAATGCAAGCAGATTCTGTTTTTAGATTCGTACGCTCTCAAATTTGTGCGAGCGAGTGAACGTTAAAAAACTATAGAAACTGTTATTAAAAAAAAAACAGAATAGGTTACTGTGGATTTAAGAGCACAAAAAAATATTAAAATTTATAGAATGCTCTTATTAATAAAAAAATATTTTTTTTAAATAAAACACATTTGGCTCTTCATAGCTTAACTTATTAACTATTTAATTTAATTTTAATAAATGTTTTGAAACAAAAGAGATAAAAATGAAAAAATTACGAAATATGGCTGGTTACAGAAATAGCACAATTTCAAAATTAATATTTAGTTGAATATCCACGATTTCCAATAACGGCGTTACATCTACGTCCCATGCTTTCCACAAGCTTCTGACATCTCTTCTTCGGAATGGAGTTTCAAGATTCTTTGACCTGTCCACAAATCATCAAGATTGGCAAATTTTTTTTCTGAATACCATGACCTTGACATCATTCCATAGATTTTATATTGGATTTAGGTCGGGTCTTTGAGCCGGCCACTCCAGAACTTCGATGGATTCGTCCTTCAACCACTTTTTATCGACGCAAGATGTGTGCTTTGGGTCGTTAAAATATCCATTTCACAGGCATATTCGCAAATGTAAATGATTCCATTTGATTTTTGAGAATATCAGCATACATGAAACGATCCATTTTGCCATTGATTCGGTAGAGCGGGACCACACCATGCCAGGAAAAAGCACCCCAACACATAATGCATCCGCCACCGTGCTTCACGGTCTTCATTGTGTACCTGGGTTAAGAGCTTGGCCTTCTGGACGACGAACAAATGTTTTGCCATCGGGTCCTACTTTATTTATCTTAGTTTCATCGCTCCATAGCACATTTTTCCAATAATTCATACTCTTATCCCGGAGGGTTCGTGCGAAACGCAATCTTTGTTTGATGTTTCGTTTTGACAGTGGCTTCTTCCTGCTGACGCTGCTCCTTGACACATCCGTACCACATTCATCATTAATTTCCTTCATAATCTCTTGAGAGGATTTAAAAGGGTTCGCTTTGCTCTCTTGCACTATGAGCGTTGTACACCATCTTTCTGAAGAATTTCATTATTTCGGCTATTTCAGACGGTTTTTCATACCCGTACTCAAAAAAGAGTTAAGAGGTATATTAGATTTGTGGTAAAAGTGGATGTGTGTAACGCAGAGAAGGAAAATTTTCCGACCCCATAAAGTATATATATTCTTGATCAGCATCAATAGCCGAGTCGATATAGCCATGTCTGTCTGTCCGTCCGTCTTTTTGAGCGCCTGGATCTCAGAGACTAATAGTTAGGGTAACCAAATTTTGTTTCCAGACTCATGTGATATCACACTGCTACAAGTGTATTTCAAAATTTCGCCCCGCCCCCTTCAGCCCCCAGAAAAGACGAAAATCTGTGGCAGGCACAATTTTAAAGATTCGATAAATCGAAAAACGCAGTATCGTAGAGAATGACCATATCTACAAGATTGCCGAATCTGAATCAGATCGGATCATAATTAGCCAGCTATAATTAGCTAGAATGAAGAAATTAATTTGCAGTTGTTTCCCCCGCCTCCTGCAAGAGAAACGCTACTCTATCTCTTTCTCGCTCGCACACTCTGCCGCGTTCAGTGCGCAGGCAACCCCTAACGGAGGAGATGTAGAATCTAAATGGTACATGTATAATCTACATGTTAGATGTAAAATATACATTGTAGTTGTAGATAACAGATGTAGCAAAAAAATGTAAAATGTAAATTTTTTTTAAAATTCTAAAAAATCATGCTCAAAAATGGCTGGCTGAGTACGGGTATAAGAAGAGTCGCGTCCCCAGAAGCGACTCACACGTTCCTTCTCGTTCCAGATTCACTTAGTGTGAATTAAGCAATGTCTCCTACGACCCATTTTATTATATTAATTCCTTACCGAAATATTGAAAATCAAACAAAGAATTCTGCGAAAAAACTTTTTATTCGAAATTAGCTGCCGCTTCATCAAAATGTGCTATTTCTGTGATTT
This sequence comes from Drosophila ambigua, assembly GCA_018150905.1. Classification (NCBI taxonomy): domain Eukaryota; kingdom Metazoa; phylum Arthropoda; class Insecta; order Diptera; family Drosophilidae; genus Drosophila; species Drosophila ambigua. The sequence continues at coordinate 231,300 of JAECWS010000103.1, forward strand.
TTGTGATTTCCATTTGTTGGATTTAGCTAATATTTTATTCTTATACTGGTATATAAACAATATTTAATAATCAATACAACCACATTGAGCCTTTGCTACTTCAAAAAGTCTCTTAGCCATTGAATTTACTAAATTTGTAATTAATTTTTGGTCTAAAAGAGACCATTGAGCCAAAATTTCGCTTTTAAGGCTGTATGTGATCACTTATAAAGCGCATGGTTTCTCTGCTCTTGTGAATAGATTCATTATCTTGCATAAAAACTAGATTTCTTTCCATAATGGCAGAAGACGATCCTCCAATACTTTTTTGTATTCTCCACTGATCATCCTGTAGCTTGTGAAGCAGAGATCAAGCGTTCCAGCCTCGTGAAAGGCTCCCCAAACCATTGCGGATCCGCCTCCAAAATTGCGTTTGGAAAACATAAGTGGATCCTTACGCAAATCTCTCCAATAGTGCCGAACCCACATCATGCTTCACAGCATAAACATCGGGATTGTTAAAAAATTTGGTGATAACACAACGTGTTTGACCGATTTTTCGCTTTCGCTTACATTAAAGCCAGCATCGTTGTAGGCTTTAATTCTTCCCTTTTTTTTACCGCTATTTGAAAACGCGAGATGTAATAAGTTATAAGAACATCAGATTTAAAGCAGAATTCATTAAGCTTCCGTTCGGCATACTCGTATTTGTTGTATTATGATTTCCCATTCTCCTACGAGGGTCGAAACTAAAGTTTTCGGGGTGTCGTATAATTTTTGGCAGGAGTGTAATACGCAGATCAACAAAGTATTTTGCGTGCTCAGAATCACTCCATAAAATAATACCGAAGAGGACTAAATCAGCAACTATTCTTGTTATATAAAATACATGTACCTTACAGAAAAATCGAAAGAGTTTGCTAACTAACTATGTCAGCTAAACGTTACCACTATACAAAATATATTTCATTTTCAGTTTACTGTTTGACCGTATACGTAGTGAGCGCAATAATTCCAACACAAATAATGCAGAGAGTAATCAATCAAACCGTTCAACGACATCAGGCGGTTCTATATCTGGAAACAGTGGACTATCAGCTCAAATATCTGTTAATGCTGATCGCGAAGCCTTCAGTCGTTGGCGGGATCGTCAGTATTACGGGCCGCGCCGCTGGATAAGTAAAGACGATTATACATGGGAAAAGGATACAGGTAATTTGAATCTATACAAGATAATTCGATTAATATGTACTTAATTTTTTTCCAAACCCTTTAATGTTAGATTCTAAAAAGAAAGAACCTTCATCAATGCTGTCTCCAATATGGATATCGGAGGAACTACAACCATGGCCTGATAAAACTTCGGTTCGATTTAAGACAATCGGAGCTTTATTCTCGGAATTTATTGCACTGTCTGATAATGGAGATTTATACCAATGGCGTTGGTCCGACTCAGAGCCTTATAAGTCAGATGTAAGTGAATCAAACCTAGATATTAATATTATAAATTTGATTGGCCGCCACATTACATATTTAGAAAATACAGATAGATGAATATGATTTGATATAAAATAATGATTAAAGGTAGCTTCGGCGAACCGCATTTAAATTATCCTTGTAGTTAGGCCATGACTGGTAGTTTTTGTGTAAGGAAGGGTACGTGTCGAATATTAAGCTCCCATTTATCGGCTTTTCAGAACTGCAAAGTTCATTACAGAAAGATTTAAGATACTTATATTATGTGAAAAAACAAGCAACACCTTTAAAAAAAAATCTGTATAGCTCCTTATTAGCTTTCAAGATTTTTTTATACCCGTACTCGAAGAGTAAAGGGGTATATTGTGTTTGTGTGTAAAAATGAATGTGTGCAACGCAGAGAAGGAAACGTTTCCCAGCATCAATAGCCGAGTCGTCTTGATGAGCGCCTAGATCTCAGAGACTATAAAAGCTAGAGCAACCATTTGTTTGTGAGTATTGGGGAGTGCTATAATATATTATTTTGTGTGAGTGCTTTTTATCGATCATTAGAATAGACTCGCGGACTTTAAATTAATATAAATGACAAAATCTTTAAAAAGCTTTGTATAATTATTATGTTTATACTAGGGGGCAAGCCCCCTCTATCGCTTTGTTCATTGACTCTTTCATTCATATCCATAAAAATCATAGTCTCGTATTATTTTCATTTAATCGAATGCCTCTCGATTAAATTAGCATTTTGAATCGTTGCCTTTATTCACATACTCGCAAATATATTTGATAGGTTGCACTGAACTACAGAGCGATTGTCAATATAAATGTATACGTTGTTGATTTTTATCACGTCCACCATTATCAGTATTTTTGTTTTGATATTGTCAATTATGTAGCGACGCGTTCCAATTGTCTTTTGTTCATTTCGTACCTCTGGCGATTTAGATCCACGCAAGTGCGGTATGCCCACACGCACATTTTCGTTATCTTCTTAGACTTGTTCGATTGTTCTTTCTGCTCTACTATGTGACAGGAATGTTGCATTATTTGTTCGACGATGCAACTGGGCCCACTCCCTTGCGTCTTGCTGTCATTTTTAACTTTAGCACAATTACAAAATAACCAATATCACGAACAAACTAAAAAAACACACAGAAATATATTATATTGATGTTATATCACAAATAAACACTTACAATTAAATCAACGCACTACTTGTTCAAAAATCATAAAACATATGTAATGTCACAAAACACAATGACAGTTATCAAAGCAATACTTGATAAAAAAAATTAAAATCACGAAATCCAATTTAAAAGTTAATTGGTGGCAATATGAAGATCAAACGTACTTTACAACCTATGCGCAGACCTACTTAATAAAAATAATTAATAAAAATCGCTCGAGCCGTTTGGGAGGAGTTCAACCACAAACACCGTGACACGAGATTTTTATATATATAGATCATTTGAAGCTTAACAAATAATTCGATCGCAAAATGGTATCACACTTGCCCTTACTTCGTCAGGTATTGCAGCTACGTTGTTGCTACGAAAGAACCAAACCCGGTTTGGTGCTGCGCTGATTTTATTAGCAAGAGATTTTCGCCAAACACTACCAGTAATACCACGATCAGCACCAGTCGACAAACTTAACGCATGTTTAAAGTCATATGTTGTATGGAAAGACGTTATAACGCTCAAATTAAATATAAACGTGCGAGTCGACTTGCAGAACGAGCAATCTGGAGAAGTTTTTTCCAAACAATTGCTAGACAATCGTAATGGAAAAATACCTGTTGACTCATTGTCTGGATACATCCTACTAATTTGTTTAACTTTACTGAAAGAAAGACACAACTCATCGAGGTTTTCCCAAACATTTCTAAAAATTTTAAAAAACATGAATGGTTGAGCGAAGGAGTTATATTGGCTGCAAAAAACGTTGATGTCAACGAAATTAATTTCTAGATTCAAAATAATATAGCTGGCGAATTAATTACATACAAATCGATTGATTCCATTACTAAATAAGATGATGTCGTCAACTATCCACGGAATTCTGAAATTCGATGGAATTGCCAAGACTACCCACCTCATAATCTGCAACTAAAGATCGCACCGGTAATTATTACGTTGCGAAATATAAACCAGCTACGTCTTTGTAATGGCACCCGACTTGCGGTGAAGAAATTAATGAACAACGTCATCGAAGCCATGAAAGGGAAATATAAAGGAAAAGATTTTTGATTCCACGGATTCTTTTGATTTCGAACGACATGCCATTCGACTCGACTTTAATAGGTTACAGCTTCCAGTGAGGAAGCTGTCAAGGGCAGTCGCTAATTGTTTTTGGCATTAGTCTTGTTTTTCGCATGTTTTTCGCATGGCCAGTTGTATGCCGCCTGTTCCAGAGTCGGAGTACCAACCAAACTATTTATATACGCGCCAGAGAAAAAAAACAAAGAATGTTGTTTATCATAAAGCATTAGAATAATAAGCATTTTCTTTCTGAAATATTTTTAAGTTAATTATACCAATTCGAAATCAATATTTATAGTTAAGACAGCAAAACGTCTGTCGGGTCCGCTAGAAATGATTTTCATGTGCAACAAACGGATAAAAGGGCGCACCTGAAAAATTAGTTTACTGTCGGAAAATCTTGAATTCCATTATTCAAGATCAAATCGCTGGTGAGCTGCATTGATACAATAAATCGCAAAGCCAATCTTTGATAGTCTGGAGTTTATCTGAAGGCGTTAAAATGGGGCGATACAACGTTCGCTGGGTCCGCTATTATATTATACAAAAAAACCATTTGACCTAGAATTCTAATTTTTTATTTTCTTAATAAAGGACAAAATCCTGAATAATGAAAAAATACTATTTTTCATATTCATACATTTCATATAGAAAATTCCTGAGTATATTCCATTGATCGGCAGTGTATTGGAGGCTTAGTTTAACAAGATTTTTTTCTTGAGAAAAAAACAAACATTGTATAAACTAAAAAAATGAACTTATTTTTGAGTGTCCGGATTTCTGTTTCCATTACTGTATATACTGACTGAGTACGGCTATACAAGTTGAGTTGAAGCCACTGCAGCGACTCACAACTCAGTTCTCAGTTCGGACAATGTGGAATTCTATGAATTAAATTCATCAACGCGATCTTTGCGATCTGACGAAATTCTCCTTCTAAGTCAACTTCTCCCAGCGATGCTCCTACCTCTTCAGCCTGTTTAAAAGGGAATAGCCGCCATATGTGACTAAAATTTCTGTCTGATATGCGCAACTTTGAGCTAGGTCTGGAGAACATGGACGTTGATGAAGAAATTTAAAGCGTAATTCATGTCTTTTTGCCGTGCCAACTGCAGATGGATTAACCTGCTGAAACAAAATTGTTTTCTTCTGTGAGTGGCATAATCGGCTTGCATAACTCCACGACTATCCCAAACAACTGTTTTATGTTTTATCCACATTAACATAGCCAAGAGAGACTTTCAACAGTTCATTCGAACTAGCTTTTGATGAAATGTGAGCAAACGCGTCAGCCAACGGGCCGAGATATTTATTGTGTCCAATTCGTGGTTTAAAATATGGCAAACGCTGACTTTAGACATCTTGCTGATCTTAGCTATCTCTCTTCCTCTGATTTGGCGGTCGTCCGGAACAATTTTGGCGCTGTTTTCGTCAGTGGTCACAGTTAAGTGTCCCGGAGGTGTCTCATCTTCTAAGCTCGTACGTCCACGCTTAAATTCAGCAGAACAAACTTTACAGTGAGAAATGATAGTGAGAGTCCTAATCCCGGTTTTGCCTTGTGCAGGTGCACTTAAACAAAAATAATAGCTTTTAACAGCACGGTATACAACTTTTTCCATATTTACAAAATAATTGATATCGCCTTGGTTAATCGATTGCTCAACTATGAGTATAGTATCGATGGGCTGAAACTATTACAAGTTGCATAATTGGTTAGCGTGGGAAATCGGCTTCATTGTCAGGCTGGAAACTTATCAGACAACCCTCGTATTAAATCATTTCGATATTCTTGGCACAAAAATTGATTTTAAACGACCTTCACGAAATTCGTCCTGCAACGAAAGACGTCCACGATTAAATTCGCAATACTAGTATATTACAGCAAACTAAAAAAAAAAATTTCCCTCTCGTTTTTATACCTGTACTCAAAAAAGTGGTAAGGGGTATCTTAGATTTGCTTTAAGAGTGGATGGATCTGTGTAACGCAGAGAGGGAAACGTTTCCGACCCCATAAAATATATATGTATATATGCTTGATTAGCATCAATAGCCGAGTCGATAGAGCCATGTCTGTCTGTCCGTCCGTCTGCCTATAAGAGCTAGGGCAACCAAATTTGGTTTCCAGACACACTGCACCCATATCTACCAGACTGGCGAATCTGAATCAGATCGAATCTTAATTATAGCCAGAATGAAGAAATTAATTTTCAGTTGCTTTCCCGCCCACACCCTGCCAGAGACAGGTTACTCATTCTCTTTCTCGCTCGCACGCTCTTCCTCGTCATGTACGCGAGCGCCCTCTAGCGTAGGAGATGAAGCAACAAAATTTAAAATGTTTTTTTTGGCCAAAAAAAATATATTTTATCATGTTTTACCGCAAAATCAGCTATTTTTCTTCTCAAAAGTTGACAACACCGGTTACGCCAAACTGTCCACCAAAAACAAAAATTAATGCATTCGAATGAATTCGGAAACAACTCTTCACTTTCGCTCATTCCATATTTTTCTCGTCGCTTAAATGTTGTTTGTATGAGATTTATGTGAGTGCGTACTCCCTCTTTCAAAGCATTCGAATTCACTCAATTCATTTTGAACATTGTTAATTCGAAACCGGTTTTTGCAATTCAAGCACTCCTCTGGAACGATAGTACGTACAAATTACAAATTGATATAATTTTTATTTTCAGTTTTATTTAGAAAAATGTAAAATAGTTACAAACAAATATTAAGAAGTAATAAAAGTTGTTCCTGTTCCAGGGTATTCCATCCAAAACTATTGTAGTTGTGTTCATATCCGGTGGTCAAAGAGTACATGGCAGGGACCGGCAGGTGTGAGCAGACAGGCAAAATGGAGAATTCTATTGGTGCCCAACCACTTTTGTATACATGAGCGGCAGTGTAGCTTCAGAATGCATCAGATACACTATCCTGCATCGATGTACAGTGAAATGTGCAGTTATCAAGAAAAAAAATACTTATTAAACTAATAGGCTGTTTAGCTTGGGGCTGCGTCGTGCTTCTTTGCGTCTTGCCGGAGACGCAGTTTTTTTTACATAGGTTAAGTATAGGGCCGTAATGGTGGCAAAAAGTCGCGTCGGTCTCTGATTCATATGCGTCTATTCTATATATTCGATAGCTTTTGCGCTTAACAGCACTTTTCTGCCTATCAGCGAAACTATCACGCACTTCTGCCAATGTAAACGCCTTTTAAGTAAACAATATAAAAGACTAAACAGATAGAACACAAAAGTCCTAGTTTTGAAAAGCATCCTTAAATCAAAAAGTATTCACTATATTTTTACCGAAAAATTCTTTCTAGGTTTTTGATCAGGGAATAATATATTTCTGCTATTACGTTTTATTCTATAAATATTTAAAAGTATACAATAAAATAAGTAATAATATTTTTGTATATCATCCTCTGTGTTTTATAACTATTTTTACGAGCAAACTTGATTGATATCTATGTATTTTGGACAATATCACAAGAGCAGCTTTTCAAAAACGACAGAAACTAAATAAAATATATGTTAGGCATGTGTTTTGAAGGTTTTTTTTTAAGATAAAAAAAAAAATGGTTTATTTTTGTGTGCTGTTTCATTGGTAGCGCTTCCTTTTTCACATAATTTAAGTATCTTACATCTGGTGTGAACTATCTTTGACATTCTGAACAGCTAATAAATGCAGCTATAAAATGGACCCAAGCAAAATGTTGTTACAGCTTACAGTCTGGGAAATATTGAGCTTTAAAATTATTTTTGTGCGGTATTTTTTTTTGAAAATGATGACTTTAAAAATTTAGGAGTTAGGAAGGAAAGTAGCTTCCCCCACAACTGTACATTTACTGACTGACTAATTGGAATAGAAGTAAAGGCGTGGTATTGGAGCGGCTCTAAATGTACATAACTCTATTTTTTTCCTACATGAAAAAAAGGTAAACTGCCTATTTCTACCTTTTACACACCGACCAAGCATGATGCATATCCGCAGCCTAATCGTTGGGATAACAAGAAACAATTTTTTTTTCAGGTGGACAATATTTATCACCCAAAATCGTTGACCCTCAACATTAACGAAAGGATCGTGCATATTTCAGCTAATTTTATACGATGTTCCGTGGTGACTGAGTCAAATCGAGTTGCCACCTGGATGGACGAACAACTGGGATATCTTGGAGCCAAGCTGGAGCATACTTGTTGTACTTTCAATGAATTCATTTCAGATCCAATAACAAATATTTATGTTTGTTCATTGTATACAGTGGTTAGAACGGAAAACAACAACATATATTGGTGGGGCGTTCTTCCATTCGATCAGCGTAGATATCTGTGGGACAAATTTCGAACAAAAACAAAGAAACCGTTTAAGATTATTGCAACAGAAATTAACGTAGGTGCGCAGGTCATAATGAAAAAATGTCCTATATATCAGTCTGGATCAATTGGCTTTACATGTTCCAACGGTGTACCCAAAGTTGGGCAACTGTTAAACTCTGTTTGGAATTTTACTGATGTGTGTCGTATGAAAATTATAAATATCAGCACTCATTTAAGCACAGATAAATGTCAAGCAACTGGGAGTAACCCAAATATCCAAGGAACTTTGACAGATAAGGACCTTTCGAAAGCAACTGTCATGCAAAGCACAAGCAATAGTAAAAATGGTCAAATGAGTTCAACAAGCAAGGAATCAACGGATAGGATCGACATGCCTCCACCACCATCACCGGCATCTAGCACTTGCAGTGATACTGGGAGTGTTACGTCACACAAACGCACGAAGAGAATGACTTCAAAAGAGGACTCGCACACCAATCAAGAGAGCAGAAAAGACGAAGAGTTATGGCAGCTGAAAGACGTTGTTTTTGTTGAAGATAAGGTCGGCCCGATTGGAAAAGTTCTTAAAGTCGATGGCGACTTTGTAGCCGTTCGGTTTCCAGCATTGAATACGGCATCTAATGCTGCTTCAACATCCAAAGACGAATGCAAAGAAGACGACTGGCAACAATGTCGTCTTCTTCGGCGCGAAGATGTTCAAGTTTTTCGAACTGTAATGTCAACGCGGGGTCCAGACTGGTTGCAAAAGCAGCCCAAAAAAATGAATGTTGGTTGTGATACAGTTGGCGTTCAGTTGCTCACATTAGCTGTTGATATGCGAGGTATTCACGTTATCAAAAAGGTACTCGGCAAAATACATTACAGTTTGTACAACTTGTACAACAGCAAGCAAGAGCAAAACTGCCTATTTCCTACAGACTGTGCTTCATTTATTGGCGGCTCTCCTACGAATATACTAATGGCTTGCAATAATGATTGCAGTGGAAATAACAGTACTATTGTGCTCAGGGATGGCAATGGTGCCCTGTATCCGTTAGCAAAGGACTGTCTTGGCTCAATAAAAGATCCCCAGTGGTTTGATCTACCCCCAGTAAAATCCATTACTATGGCAACGATACCGCTACCACCAATGGTTTCTGGGTTAAACCTCAAGTCGAAAGTGTGCATGACAGCGTTGCTTTTTGACACACAAAAACTCATGCCGCATATACTACGATGTGATATAAAGAATAGCTTCGCTGCTCTAACGCGCCTCGAAAAGGAGGACCACACTGACACTGCTTTAGTTGTCGAAGAGCGTTGCGATGGTGCTCGTAACATATTCCATGCATGCGTTATTATGTGTGCCCCAACCTCCAACAAGGATTCGCATGCAGATTCTCCTGGTAGTACCTCTGATAAAAAGACACTTTCGGCTGGGCTCTCGGTCACACGTTCTATTCCATCTGCAAACGCGCCAGCATATGTCAGCGGTAACGCTTTTGGAGCGAATGCGGCTACTACCAGTGACAGCGCTAGCGCTAGTTTCGCCACGATGACGGCTGGAATAAGCTCATCTGCTGCCAGAGATAATCGCATTAATTTTCGAGATATGATGCAACGCCTTATTAACACTGATCAACCTGAGCAAACCAGTCATCCAACAGCCAGCGGAAACGAAGACCATGCTTATGTTCCATGGCCAGCAGAAGCGTCATCAGCTAGCAATCTAAGCGGTGTCTCATCGCAAAATATCGCTGACAGCATTGAAGATATTTCCAAAGTAATTCCGTCCTCTACCCAGAGTTCAATATTATCAAGCATTAAATTAGGATCCCCAAACTACACATTTGATCTATCACAACGCCGTGAGCATGCACTCTTGATTTTGCAACAAATGTGCGCCAGTCCTGCATTGCGGCCTTACCTGTACCAGATGCTAAGTACCAAAGATGCGCAGGGTCAAACTGCTTTTATGTTATCCGTTTCATGTCGCGCCTATGAAGCAGGGATTATCATTTTGAACACAATTCTCATGCTTGCTGATCAAGATCCTCAGCTTATGGAATCTATGATCTTTCCCAACGGTTCTCCAGCGGATCAATCACCATTACATGTGATATGTTACAATGATACATGCTCATTTACTTGGACAGGGGCTGATCATATAAACCAAAACATTTTCGAATGTAAGACATGTGGTCTGACTGGATCATTATGCTGCTGCACAGAGTGCGCTCGAGTATGCCACAAAGGTCATGATTGTAAGCTAAAACGGACAGCCCCGACAGCATATTGTGATTGCTGGGAAAAATGCAAGTGTAAGGCACTTATCGCTGGCAATCTCACAAAGAGATTTGCTTTGCTCTGCAAACTAGTTTCCTGTACCGATTTGGTCACGAAATTCAATTCTAAAGGAGAATCTATTCTACTATTTCTGATACAGACTGTGGGTAGACAAATAGTGGAGCAAAGACAATACCGTTTCAATGTAAGGGTTCGTAATGTCGGCAATACTACAGGGAGCACGAATGGAAACAACACAGTTATATCGAATCGAAAGTCTTCCTCGCTGGACGTAGATAGTGAAATGCCAGACCATGATCTCGAACCACCGAAATTTGCAAGAAAAGCACTTGAACGCCTCTTAATTGACTGGAGTGCAGTACGCTGCATGATAATGAGTGGAGCTGAAAAAAGTGAAGTAAATATACATAATTCTGCGAGCAACGTTTCGGAAAGCCATAGTCCGGATATTTTCAACACGTTTATGCAGACTCAGCATGGCTCTACACTTCTGGACAAGTTTACTCACAGTTTAATTGTAAAGTGCACAGGCGACCATCTTGACACTTTGCTGCTTACATTGGTACGTGAGCTACAAAACATCGGTATTACTAATCGATGTAAGGAAGCTGAGGAAGTTGCACGGCGCTTTGTTCGCTCCGTTGCTCGTGTGTTCGTAATTTTTAATTTAGAAAAACAACCAAATCCAGAAAAAAGAAAGCCACACACTGCGTGCAACAAATATGTTCAAAGCTGTGTGAAAGTGTTTCAGACGTTACACAGAATATCTATTGAAGAACTATGTGAGGTTTCTGAAGCTCTAATTGCTCCAGTACGACTTGGTGTTGTGAGGCCCACAGCTCCTTTTACAATGTCATCATCAAACCTTGATGTAGGTATATCTCACATTTTCATGCAAGGCTGCGTAACTCTAATAAAACAATTTTATAGAACTCGGATGATTTATTCAGCGTTGACCCGTTAGCACCGTCGAATGTAGAGCCCCTTTCCGAGCAAATATTGGGACACGATGCTGCAAATGATCAAAGCACTAGTTTTAATATACAGCAAAACTACGACGTTGTCGCAATGGAGAGTGAGTTCCTTCTTTGACTTCTTATACTTATTTTAAATTCATTCAACATTAATAATAATTTATTCAGCAATTCGCGATGCTTCAGAATCGGAAGAAGCTATAAATCGGGAAGCAAATTCTCATACTCAAGACGATGATTTGATAGAAAATCAACGAAATGAGGATGGTCTCCAGGATGATGAAAGCGATAATGATTTTACTTTTAATGACGCTGAGACTGAATCAGACTCCGATGACAACCAAAGTAATCAGGAGGTGCAAAGAAACGCTCCAACCGGTGCAACCGCTGGATCCGAAACAGGTGATTAACATTACTCTAAAATTTACTTTAATGTACCGTTTGATACGTACATACATTCTGGAAAATATCCAAATAATTTGGAGAGAATAAAGAGACAATGGGAGCGCTCACCAGCACAACTTTTGAACGCACATGATAAGTGATTTTCATTCATCAGATTTTGAGAACTGGAGCGTGAAAATATTACGCTACATTCACTTATGATGGATTGCCGTTGGATTATATCGATAGCATACATATAGTTTAGGCATGCGAAAAATAGCGAAGAAAAATAAATAAACAAAGCTTATAGTATAAAATATCATGAAGTTAACTGAATACTCATGTTCTACTAAGAAATATTGTAATTTTACGTGATAGTTTATTGGTCCGCGTGTCGATGCTTTGAAGCCAATTTCGATAGGTTCTGAGCCGATTGTATTTACGACGACGCAATAGTATGGTATGCATCATATGCGTTCACCAGCACTCAAAACATGATGGATGAAATGCATCACTGAGCGCTGATCAAGTTATGCTGTTGAACGTGCCCATTGCTTGCCGTTACTAAAACCATTCAATATAATCCATGTCAACAGTACGATCAAATCATCCGGTATAAATTATTTTATGTATCAGTATAAAAAAGCCATTTATATAGTGATCCGATATCATGGGGAGCTGAGAAAAAATTGATACATATCCTTATTAATTAAGTCAAAAGAAACGCATTAAAAATTTTTTAGGCTATATTTTTCTTTTCAATAATTTATATTCCAAATTTTTACAAATTCTTAAAAAAAGCTATAATTCTTTAAAAAATGTTGAATCCCGAAATCTATCAGAAAAAGTTATTTTGGGCCACAACGGATATGTCGTGTTGACTAGTGTTATTTCTAATAAAACATAAATAACACTAGTCAACACTATAATATGGCTGTGGCCTAAAATAAGTTTTTTTTTATAGATTTCGGGGTTTTAAAATTTTTTTAACGAATTGTGGTTTTATTTTAAAGAATTTTTTAAAATCTGTTTTTTTTTAATGTTTTTTTTTCAGAGGTAGTGCTTCTATTTTTCCCATAAGTTAAGTATCTTATATATGCTTGCATAGAACTTTGCAGTTCTGAAAAGCTGACAAATGCAGCTATGAATCCGACCCAGACCCTTTCTTTCTGCAGCTTAACGCCTGAAAAAATTAAGCTTTCAAATTTCTTCATTTTTTGCGGTATACACTACTGGTTAAAATAAAAAGTACACGCTCATGAGCTTTCTTTCACGTCTCGTATAACTTTTTTATAAAACATTATGAAAAAATCCACTTAACTTTTAGATTACTAACCTACAGTAGAATATAACAAAATTTAACATATGCAATTATCGCTTCAAATGAAGGGTTTCTGATCAATTTTATCTAAAAAATATGAACAAGGGGTGGTCAAAATAATAAGTACAGCAATTCTACAAAGCCAAAAACTCGAAGCGTGTCAAAATTTGTCCACTGTTTTTTTATCATTAGTAATCTGGTATCTAATATAGCCCCTCTTATTTTTCTTGACTTTGGCGATTACTTTTTGCATACCAGTAATAAGTTTGCAAGCGGCAAGTCTCTACTGGAATCTCATACCAAGTTTTTGGAATGACATCCCACAATTCTGCGGAGTTTCGAAACGTATTTTGCCAACACGACGTTTTAAGTCTCAACATAACTTATTGTGTTTGAGACAGGAGATTGACTTGGCCAACTCAAAACGTTTACCTTGTTTTCCGTAAACCAAGCCTTGACAAGTCTTGAGTTGTGTGTTTGAGTCGTTGTCCTGTTGAAAGACCCATCTCAAGGACGTGTTTATAACTGAATTTGGTCATAAGATCAGTATTACGATGTATCGGCTCAACGCCCATCCAAAGAAAAACGGAACGTGTGAGTCGCTTCTGTGGACTCGACTCTACTTATACCCGTACTTAGTCAGCATATACATTCTTAAGATTATGATTTTTTAGAATTAAAAAAAAACAAATTTTTACATTTTACATTTGTTTGCTGCATCTCTTATCTACATCTACAATGTACGTATATTATACATCTAACATGTACATTCTACATGTACGATTTAGATTCTACATCTCCTCCGCTAGGCGTTGCTCGCGCACTGAACTCTGCAAGGTGTGCGAGCGAGAAAGAGAATGAGCCTGCCTCTTGCTGGATGGGGCGGGGGAAGCAACTGAAAATTAATTTCTTCATTCTGGCTATAATTATGATCCGATCTGATTCAGATTCGGCAATCTGGTAGATATGGGCATTCTCTACGATACTGATAGTTTTATCGTATCTTTAAAATTGTGGCTGCCACAGATTTTCGTCCTTTGTGGGAACATTCTGGCATTCTGATCCAAATATACCGAGCGTCCAAGACTTTGCAATTTTCCGAACTCTTTTTCTTATTTTTGAAGATTCATGGTAATCTTTATTTCTTCAGCAGAACAATGATTTTTTCCGCACATATATGGAAATTTGTTTAACTCTCGTGTACTTTAATATGTAAGGAGTCAATAAAAACCAACAATCCTTTGACCAAATCCTGATAAAATCCTTGAAAATTTATAAATACCTCACGGGTACTTATTATTTTGACCCCACCAAAAATGCTCATCCAGAACAGTTTTAATATAAATATATGTCATAATTGAATTAAATGTAAAATGTAAATATTTGGCAGTCATACATTCAAAAACATTCGTGATATTTCATAAAAAATCAGCACAATGCCTCTGTACTTATTATTTTGACCAGTAGTGTATATTAGGCTGGCAAAAACTTTTACCAACAATTTTTTTTTATACATCCCTTACTCTGTTCTTTGTTATCAGAGCTCGCAAGAAGTGGTCCCTTTTTGCAAGCAATCATCCAAAAATCCACTTTGTTTTTTTAGTTCTTTGCTCAACTAACGAGGGTTTCGTGTCGCTCTCTTTAAGCATTCTTTAAGCTTGAGACGCTTCGTTGAGCCGAAAGTGTCTTTTACGAATGTATGTGTATGTGTATTTTTTTCCCTATGGATACGCCATGTATGGAAATCTTTCTGAAGATACCAATGGTGACATTGGCATGCACGATTCCTTGCTGAAGTCAAGTCAAGTCCTACGTACTAAAACCACCCCCACAAAACAACACACCTCTCCCCCCGCGGGATCACCGTTAGGTATTACTTCGCGGAGAGGGGCCTATTCTAGGCCGGTACGTGACGCTCTTTTTCGCATCGTCTCAGGTAATCCTGGATGCGCTTGATGTACACATACTTATGGTTTTCTTCCTATGCTGTTACGAATTCTACCAGCGACTCCGGCGGGGGAACACTTCCCGTCCATGCTGCATATCGACTACAGTTGTAGAGAACATGCTCCGTCTCGCTCTGAGGCAGGCAGTAGCAGGGTGTTCCCCGTAGACACGGCTTCCTCTTAGGCATATATTCGTTGCATTCGTCAACGATCCGCTGCGTCAGTTCCCTTTCTGCGTACTTTGCTGAGTTACCAGCTGGGCACCAGCTGCGAGTGCCTTATAGAATCCGAGAAGGATGCGACGTCCAAGAGGCTATCCTTCCATTTTGGACTCGTTGGTTTCGGCTTACTGGGACCTCTGTTGGGTCGTCCGAGCTCGAAGTGGATCGCCTGGTGGTCACTGAAGTTAAATTCCTCCCCCACTCTCCAAGTGAAATTCCTACACAGGGAGCTGCTTAGGAAGTTCAGGTCTATTATTGAAGACCGTCCCGCCCTGCAGAACGTCATCCTAGCTCCGTCGTTAGAAAGCCCAACATCCAGAGACGAGAACTGCTCCAACAGGCAGTACCCTCTTGTGTTGGTCTCTCTACTGCCCTATTCTACGCCCCAAGCGTTGAAGTCTCCTGCTATGACGAAGGGTGCCCTCTCGCAGGAGTCTTCCGCAATGTTCTCCAGTATGGCTTGGAACCGTGGCAGCTCCCAGCTCGGCAGCTGTAGGTTATGCCGCTGAAGCACGAAGCCCTCCGTGGACACGTCCGTATCCAGTGACATGGTCCGCACGCCCCAGATCGCGGCCTTCCTACACTTGCTCTGTATCCATCCACTGCCTGGTACGGGCTTATAGGGTTCACATACAAGGACCACGTCTGGTCTCCTCTTCTGCTGTCCTGGCTCAGGAGTGCGTGGGCCGCCTCGCAATGGTTGAAATTCAGTTGTGTGCACCTCATGCTAGCCGTTTAGCAAGTGCCTTCTTAAAGAGAGGACACCTGCTACTGCCTGCGACATGCCTCCAGTCTCCATTCTTGCCCTTGCAGAGCATGCACTGAGAATCCTGTTTGCAATCATTTGCGAGGTGGTCATCCTTACCGCATCTCTGTCACATCTTAGATCAGTTAGTTTCGCTCCTGCACTGCCTGGCCTTTTGTCCAAACTCCATGCATCTGAAGCATTTGGTGACATTCGGATTCGGACATTCTGAAGTCGGATAGTCATTATTTGCGTCTGTCCGTACCCCTTCCTGAGGCTTATGTCGTCCAGTGCCACATTTGGCAGCTGGACTTGGGACAAGGAGTTCCCCCTTTTGGGTACGGCGAATTCTTGCCACACCTTCGCCTAGCCCCTGAAACTTTTCGTCCAGATTGAGCTTACGCAGAATCTCTGCGTAGCTACTCGGGTCTTTCGCCTATATGATGATGGCATCAGGCTTTCGTGACCTCGTCTTTCTGGACACCTTTTTCTACTCGGCATTCGCTGAAGGTGCCGTTGAAGTCTCCATGCTGGCTGCTTCTGGTGGCTTTGTGTCTCCTCCGACAGAGCAGGTTGCCGTCTGGGTAACAGCCCCTTGTTGCCTGGAGTGTTCGCATTCGTCTGCTTCCTCTTTGTCTCCACCGCTGTCCGGAACAGTGCCGAGGTTTGGTAGGACTGATGGGTGCGTATGACCGCCTTCGCCTTGTCATCGTGGAGCTGGATAGCCACGAGCTCGTAGAGCACCCGTATGCTCTCTATAGAGTCCCTAATTGGCTGGTGAATGGAGCGCCTCTTTCCGTACTTCAGCATTTCCACCAGATTAGCGATCTCCTGGCCAAGGTAGCGTAGCGCCGTGCTGCTCTGCTCCTTTTGTGGTCGCTCCGTTTGAGTCCTTTCCTGGGCTCCTGTACCTACAGTAGCTGCTGGTCTTACCTCATCCGGTGATCTCGTCAGTCTTGCACTCTTCGTGAATGCCTTTTCTGCCTACGTCTCTGCTTGTGGTGTTAAAAATTTGTCCATTCAGTTGGGTTTCAACTCCCGGGTCGTTGTTCCCCTTCGTTCGTGCAGTCGCGTTGCTGATCCCATGGTTGTCTTTGCAATCAATGAGGCCATGCCAGGGTTCACTTTTGCCTTCACGGGGTCAAGAGTTCAGAGCCGAATCCGCGCTAGTCGGGAGCCATGCTCAACCGATCCTGCACCACCAACTAATGTCGACGAAGAAGGAAGCGTGTCCAGGAGAATTGCTAGTTTTTAACGGGACGGGGGCGGCCCAGCAGTCATTTCGGCAAGATATCACTACGCTTACTGAGGTTCCAGAATACTGACGCCTTCAGCGTAAGACGTCGATCCATGTATTTGTCCAGGGTCTTACTGGCCTTGACCCTGGTCGCCTTCTCGTGTCTGCAAACGCGTTAAGGATGTATCGCGTCTACGCGGGGATACCTGGCATTATGCCGGAGGTCACGAGTTGCATATACCGCGTCAGTAAGGAATCGACCTGACCGCTTTAATCAGAGTCTTTCCGCCTGCTACAGACACCTTTCCTTGCACAGAAATCCCCTTGCCATATCTGTCGATAATTTAGAACAGGATTTGACTGTTATCGAATTCCATGGGAGTGTCCAGTATTTAAATCAAGGCTATACTGGTCTCGGCCTTGATGCCGTTTTTGTCGCCTCTTGCGACCAGCAGCGGCTCGCTGTGGCTGGGCCTAATGCCTTAGCACAATCTGGCACCATCTGTTGGTGGGGCACCTAACCCCCGTATGTAGATCATCACCGTAGCATGCTAGCGCCATCTGTGGGCACCTAGCCTACTTGTCTACATGTAGATCTAGGCGTGCGCCTTCTGCCGGAGTTCTACGATAGCTCTATGGCGACACAGTCAAAGACAATACTGACAATTATAATTAAACAACAACAAAGTACATTTGTGACAGAGGACAGAGAGAGAGAGAGCAACTAAAGGAGAATAAAGTCACTCGTCGCCCCTGGCCATCGTCCTGCGTGCCCTATATCTTTCTCCCTTCCTGTTCAAGCTTTGGCTGCGAGGAAATATAAAAACAACATAAAAAACCTAACGCAATTACAACGAAAAGACACTTCGTACTTGCACTTGGCTCGTTTTTCTCAGTGATTCATGCTGAGTTGCTGAGCGCCAAACGAAAGTCTCTCGCTCAGACTGCTTTCGTAGGAAAACACGTGTGCTTCGTACGCCGCTCAATACGAGACCCAAAACACGAGAGCAACAAAAATACGTGTTCTCTTCAGAGAGAGAGCACGTCTTCTTCCTTTTTCTCCATCTTTTCCGCGCGGACAGCACACAAAAAGTTCGTTGAGTATATTTTTCGAGCTCAGTTTGTTATTAAATACAATTTTTTTTAATTTATAGTTAAATTTGTTAGTGGTTGCTACCACGGAAAGAAAATAAACCCTTTTTTTTTTTTTTTTTTTTTGATGAAATATACATTTTTCAAAATTGAATTCGTTCGTTTTTATACCCGTACTCGAAGAGTATTTATATATTCTGGATCAGCATCAATAGCCGAATCGATATAGCCCATGTCTGTCTGTCCGTCTTGATGAGCGCCTAGTTCTAAGAGACTATAAGAGCTAGAGCAGTGTATTTCAATGGCCACAGCTGTATAAGCAAAGTCATGGCCGCAGAATCGACTCGCAACGTTCCCTCTCGTTCGATTAGTGTTTTCGACCAGATGATTTCTGAAAAAGTGTCAGGTTGTTTTGTCAACCGTGCTTGGCGAGAGTTTTGGCATGGTCACTTGCACTTGAAGTCAAAATGGAATAAAGTGAATTTTGTCTCCTGGGCGCCCAGTTATGGTCCAATAGCGGAAATATTAAAAAAAAATTCACGATATGGTGTTGGCCCATCGGAGATTGAAAATGCAAGGTATTCTGAAAGCCATACACTTGGATAATTGGTTTCAATTTCGAATGATTACTTGGTATGAAAAAGATGTTCGCAAGATGGCTTCCTGCCACGTTTGCTAACAACCAACCATAATGCAAGAGCCCAGACTATAAGGCAGGCTATAAATTGATACCATCCCTAACCACCCTGTTCTTGGAATTTATTCCCAAGTGGCTATGAAGACCTGAAGAATTGGCCGTGCGGAAAAAGATTTGAGTCGAATGATGCCTTTTTCCAGGACCTCAAAAAATCGTATTTTTTGGAAGGGATACAATAAAGTTGGAAAAATGCATACCAGAAGGAACGTGCGAGTCGCTTCTGGGGACGCGACTCTACTTATACCCGTACTCATTCAGTATATATATTTTTTACCTTATGATTTTTTAGAATTTTAGAATTAAAAAAAATTTTACATTTTACATTTTTTTGTTACATCTGTTATCTACATTTACATCTACAATGCATATTTTACATCTAACATGTAGATTATAGATGTACCATTTAAATTCTGCATCTCATCCGCTAGGGGTTGCTCGCGCACTGAACGCGGCAGAGTGTGCGAGCGAGAAGGAGATAGAGTAGCGTGTCTCTGGCTGAAGTGGGCGGGGGAACCAACTGAAAATTAATTTCTTCATTCTGGCTATAATTATGATTCGATCTAATTCAGATTCGGCAATCTGGTAGATATAGTCATTCTTTACGATACTGCGCTTTAAGTTTTATTGTATCTTTAAAATTGTACTTGCCACAGATTTTCGTCCTTTCTGGTGGTGGAAGGGGGCGGGTCGAAATTTTGAAATACACTTGTAGCAGTGTGATATCACATGAGTCTGGAAACCAAATTTGGTTGCCCTGGCTTTTATAGTCTCTGAGATCTAGGCGCTCAACAAGACAGACAGACGGACGGACATGGCTATATCGACTCGGCTATTGATGCTGATCAAGAATATATATACTTTATGGGTTCGGAAACGTTTCCTTCTTTGCGTTACACACATCCACTTTTACCACAAATCTAATATACCCCTTAACTCTTTTTTGAGTACGGGTATAAAAAAGGCGAAAAAAAGTCGTGTCTTCTTAGGTAGGTCCGCCCTTGTACTGTTAATGAAGTAAGTTAGGCTGAGGCGGAACCTCGCCAGGAACCCGACCCACTTAGGCCGGCTACGGCCCGTTGTGATACCGCGTGGATCATGTCCTCTTCGCTTCTGAGACACTATGTCAGCAGATGCCCCTTCCAGATGCCCTTGAGATGTTTGCGATCCTGCTGGGGACTCATTGTAGACATGTTGTAGCCTCCATCTACTGAGAGCCGGACAGGAGCAGAATAGGTGTTCCGTCGATTCTTCCTCGTCTTCATCCCTACAGCTACGACAGAAGTCGTTGTAGGGGCACCCATTCTGTTTGCATGGGTGCCAATTAGCCAATTACCTGTGAGGGAGCGTATGACTAAGCTGCACCTTTTTCTACTGAGCTTGCAGAGCTCAGCGGTGATACTACTTTGTGATACTAAGCCATGTTTGTTCTTTTAACTTGTCATGCTTGGGTCAGTTTTGTCTCGTTGGATTTCTTACTCTTCTTCTGCTTAGTTGGACGTGAAGTCAACAAGACTATATTAAAAGTGCAATTGGGCTTCATTCTAGCTGTTACTTAGTACTACATTTACAAAACTTTAATATAATTCGTACTCTATACCATGAACCTTATTTGTATTTCGAAATAAAAAGAATAGCATTTTTGGGTAGGTACAAAATAGATCTTTAATATTTCATTCCTACCTTTAAAGATATTGGTGTACTATTTTTGGAGGACGAATCGGGAGACTCATCAGCACAAGAGGAAGATGGTTCAGAAGATGGTGAATCTGATGATCATTCCGATGAATTTAATTTTAACGATCAACAACTTGAACGTCGTAGCACTAACTCGAATGCGCGCAGTGATCTAGCTCCCCAGACAATGCAATGGGCAATCAGAAGCCGTGATACTGCTCGGTCTTCCGTACGCGTACCAACGGGTAACAATTTAGTTTTCATTGACCCGATGGCTTTAAGACGCTCCACAGTACCAGCTACCACCGCAGTTACGACACCATCCGCAGAGTCTCATACAATGGCGACAACTGCCAGCAATTTAGCACGAGCATTTGGAATTACAATAAGACAGATTTCTGAACTTATAAGTATTTTATCTTACAATATAGTAAATGATATAGAAACATCGTTAAAAATTCAATGCGAGGAAGCAGTTGCGGTCCAGGCAAGTTTAATGTATACAAAATGAATTTTAAACTAAATTAAATTAAAAATTTCTTTCATTCAAAAGGCATTTGTTGAAACGCGATTAAAGTCTACATGGGACTGGATGTTTACAGTGATGGACGGAACGGAAGCACAGCTAAAGTTTGGTGCTTATTTGACCAATTATACCGATCCCAATCATCCTCTGCACCCCCTTAACCTTAGCGGACAATCGACCAATAATCAAACACCTGCTCCTGCCAATTCTACATCCATTGGTGTAAATGTTCTGGGTATAATATATAATTCTTGTATTGAAATTATTTTTAAAATTATATGAAATGTAATTTCCCAAGGATCTAACTCACGTCGAGACTTCTTTACATACTGCCTGTCTCTGATGCGTGCACACACCTCTGAACATAGAGATGCCCTCCCAGTATTGGATATAACTGCTCTTCGACATATTGCATACGTACTCGACGCGTTTGTTTACTATATGCGTAATGATTCAGGATTTTATGATAAGCAGGAAAATATCTCTGGACGTATAAACAATTTGTCACCAATGTCAGAAAATTATGACACGGACGATGAGTTAACGAACTTGGAAGAGTGTAGTGGTGACACACAGCCGTCTACAAGTACGCTGTCTTCAAGTAATCTAGGCACACGCAGACATGCCTTTTTCACTAGATCTGAGTCGACCCTTAGCTTAGGCTGCTCGGCTCCAGATGGCTTTGAATTACCACTTGATATGGCAATGCCCCTTGCCGATAAACCTCATTTGCTGCAGCCCAATTCGAAACGACAGGAGCTTTTTGCCAATCTACCGCTGCTTGTAATTACAAGTGATAATGCTACTATTGATGACCCTCCTACAAGGCTTGGATTTTCCAATTCCTTAAAAACGGATGGGACTGTTTTTGAAACTGTCTCATCCCAACAATCTGTCGAAATAATGCGAAATCCGGTGACTGGCATCTTAGGTGATGAAAATATGACATATAAGGCTGATGAAACTGCAGAAACCAATATTTACCTACAATTGAAGAAAAAGCAGTGTTCCGAAGATTCAAAATCCCGTAAAGACGTTGATGGTACGTTAAATTATTATTTCTTTTCAACTAGTGTCGCCCAAAATAAAAATCTATATTTTTCTCTTAGTAGCAAATCAAAGCTGCCAATTCGATAGAGTGGTATCAATGGATACAGATGAGTTGGAAAAATTAACCAGTGGTGCAAGTACATCAAAAACGACTGATGCGTTAATGGCTACAAGACCAGAAGTAATAATTGCCCCAAACAAAGCATCATTAACGTCGTCGACAGCCGATCACTGTAGTGTTATAGTACTAGCTGGAGGTTCTTGTTTAAAAACGATTGACTCAGAGCACAATAATTCTAATTCCATTTTATTGACTTCGGAAAAAACAAAATGTGATACACTTCAGCAAAAGACACCACAGCATATGTTGGTGTTTCCCATTCGAGGTTCTTTGTTTTACAAAAATACTTTTTCCGAACTGCCGTCTTGGAACTTTTTGTTGAGCCGTTGGAAACTAACACTTGATATCTTCGGACGTGTATTCATGGATGATGTTGGAATGGAACATGGGTCTGTTTTGCCAGAATTGAGAGGTTTTCCTGTTAAGGAAATGCGTTTTCGACGACATATGGAAAAACTTCGAAATGGTCAACAGCGTGACTTAGTGTTCTGCAAACTCGAACGAAACCGAGAAACGTTAATTGTTCAAACTTTTAAAGAACTAAATACCCAATTTGGGAATCAAAATCGGCGTTCTCAGCCTCCTATTGCATTCAACAGAGTAAAAGTAACATTTAAAGATGAACCTGGTGAGGGATCTGGTGTAGCCCGCAGTTTCTATACTTCCATAGCAGAAGCATTGCTGGCCAACGCAAAAATGCCTAGTCTGGAATCTATACAAGTGGGGACCTCGCATAGTAAATACGGAGTGCCGTTTTCGAGTATACTGAGAAGTAGAACCGTCTCAGGATCAAGTCGCGACCAGCCCACATTACAAAGACGTGGCACAAGTAGCAAGATTCTATGGCGAACAGCTCGGGACCGAAAGGTTTTAAATGTAGATGCCAGACCGTATACCCCTTCTAACAGTGCAGGTAAATAGTATATGTATGAGTAAATTTTGTTTTATACCCGTACTCAAAAACGATTTAAGGGGCATATTGTATTTGTGTTTAAAGTGGATGTGTGCAACGCAGGGAAGGAAACGTTTCCAGCGTCATAAATCATATATACTCTTGATCAGCATCAATAGCCGATTCGATATACACTTATGAACAAAATAATAGGTGTGATTTTTTTTCTTTTTCAACTTTTAATTTCTGGTTCATATCTTCTCTAATCTCAACAAATCAAAGTTTTTTCACATCTTATGAACCAGAAATTAAAAGTTGAAAAAAAAAAAAAAAATCACACCTATTATTTTGTTAATGAGTGTAGCTATGTCCGTCTAGAGCTAGAGCAACCAAATTTTGTTTGAAGACTCATGTGATATCACGCTGCTATAAGTGTATTTCAAAACTTCGCCCTGCCCCCTTCCGCCACCACAAAAAACGAAAATCTGTGGCAGGCACAATTTTAAATATATGATGAAACTAAAAACGCAGTTGCTTCCACCGCCTCCTCCCGCAAGAGATACATTACTCATTCCGTTTCTCGCTCGCACACTCGCCTAATTTTTTACGCGAGCGCCCGCTGGCGGAGATGTAGAATATAAATGGTACATGTATAATCTACATGTTAGATTTAGAATATACATAGTAGATGTAGCTGTAGATAACAGATGTAGCAAAAAAAAAAAGGTAAAATTAAAATTTTTTAATTTCTATATTTATATTTAATTTATATACTAACTGAGTACGGGTATAAAAGTAGAGTCGCGTCCCCAGAAGCGACTCACACATTCCTTCTCGTTAAATTATAATTGGTTCAGCTTGGCAATAACTTATGCTATTCTTATTACTTAGATAATACAATGGCGGAGAGCGCAAACGAGCATTTGTCTGTTCATTTGCAACAACTTGGAGAACGTTTATACCCTAAGGTAGCCAATTTTCAGTTAATAAAAGCATAGAAATAATTAAATATGTTTTACTTACCAGATCAATTCAATAAACTCAACACATGCACCGAAGATAACAGGAATGCTCTTGGAGATACCAACCCCCCAACTTCTATCTGTACTTTCGTCAGATGAAACACTGCGTCAAAAAGTTAATGAAGCCATTGAAATTATAACTTTTAAGCAAAAGTCGGAATCATGTTCTCAAAGTAGTCAGCAAAAAAAATCTGCATCAGTAGTGCTAGTCGAACCCGCAGATGACGATAATGATCCATTATTTTACTCTCCGGGTAAGCGGGGATTCTATACACCACGCCAAGGCTTTGCGACATATGAACGCATTAACGCATTTAGAAATATTGGAAGGTAAGACTTGCGAGCTATTTAATTCGATTGTCATTTACAGCGTAACCTTTTTTCCCCATATATGTTAAGACTAATTGGACTTTGTCTGTTGCAAAATGAATTGCTTCCACTATTCCTACAAAGGCACGTGTTAAAGTACATACTTGGTCGTAAAATTAAGTTCCACGACTTGGCGTTTTTCGATCCAGCATTA
The DNA here is from genome assembly GCA_018150905.1 of Drosophila ambigua. NCBI lineage: Eukaryota > Metazoa > Arthropoda > Insecta > Diptera > Drosophilidae > Drosophila > Drosophila ambigua. Next base: position 256,061 of record JAECWS010000103.1, read on the forward strand.
TATGAATCTTTCAGGCAAATTATCCAAAATGCCCAAACGAAAGAGGGTGAAGAAACCATCAATCGAATGGAATTATGTTTTGTGTATGTATACATTTTGTTCATGGAATGTAAGCTTATACTATAGACATTTTTTTTAGCATTGATTTAATGAAAGAGGAAGGTTGCGGCAATACAGAGTTAATTCCTGGAGGTCGTGAAGTACCGGTGACACCAAACAACATATTCGATTATATAAGACGCTATACCGAATATAGACTGATTAAATCGCAGGAAAAGGCACTTGAGGTAAGACACTATTAATGGTACTAGAACGATATTTTTAATATTTTTCTTTTAGGCATTAAAAGACGGTGTTTTTGACGTTCTGCCTGACAACAGTATGAACAGCTTAACCGCAGAAGATTTACGTTTGCTTTTGAATGGCGTCGGGGATATTAATGTTTCAACATTGATTTCATATACTACCTTTAACGACGAGTCTAGCGAAGGTCCTGATAAACTTTTAAAGTTTAAAAGATGGTTTTGGAGCATTGTTGAAAAAATGAATATATTGGAACGTCAAGATTTGGTAACTGCTCTTGTATAAATGAAATTTTATAATAATTATATATTCCATTTTTTTAGGTTTATTTCTGGACAGGTTCGCCAGCCTTACCTGCTTCGGAAGAGGGATTTCAACCTTTGCCATCTGTTACTATAAGACCTGCGGATGACTCTCATCTTCCCACAGCAAATACTTGTATCTCTCGACTGTATATCCCTTTGTACTCTAGCAAATCCATTTTACGCACTAAAATGCTGATGGCGATCAAATCCAAAAATTTTGGATTCGTATAAGCTGAAGATCACTCCTTTATTTATAAGTAATAATTTTTTCCTTAATTCTATTTTAGATTTTGTTTTTGTGTTATAACAGCTTTTCGCAATTAACCATGCCATTCCCATTTTTTGATTATATTTAAATTGCAACAAGTTTGTTCATTTTCTCAAATAGATAATCTTCTTTAACATTATTAAAAGATCATTACAGAATTTTTTGAAAAAAAAAACTGGTTAGTAAATATATGAAAAATCAAAACTGAAAAAATACAACCAAGAAAACAGGAAATTAGGTGTTAGAAAACCTATGTTTTAAATTTTGAACTTTAAAATAAAGTATGTTTTCTTACTCAAATGTATAAAAATCAATACAGCTTTTAAGCTGACGTGGGTTAACACTTTAACTTTAACACTTGGTATCCAGCACCGAGGAATCGAAAAATAAATGATATGATAGATGATATAAAATTAACTTTTTCTGTTTAACTTAACCGTACGCCAGGTTATAGGTGTTTGCATCTGTCTTTTTGTTTTGCTCACAGTTTTTGCCTCCAACTCTCACCTCATGTATAATTGTAGAGCACCAAAAATTTCTGGTACTTTTTATACCCGTACTCATAAAAGTGTTAAGGGGTATATTAGATTTGTGGTAAAAGTGGTTGTGTGTAAGGAAAATTTTCCGACCCCATAAAGCATATATATTCTTGATCAGCATCAATAGACGAGTCGATATAGCCTTTTCTGTCTGTCCGTCTGTCTGTCTGTATGTTTTGTTGAGCGCCTAGATCTCAGAGACTATAAGAGCTCGGGTAACGAAATGGGATATCACACTGCTACAAGAGTATGTCAAAATTTCGTCGCGCCCCTCCCGCCATCACAAAGGACGAAAATCTGTGGCAGGCACAATTTCAAAGATACGATAAAACTAAAAGCGCAGTATCCTAGAGAATGACCGTATCTACCAAATTGCCGAATCTGAATCAGATCGGATTCTAAATTTAGCCAGAATGAAGACATTAATTTTCAGTTGTTTCGCCCGCCCCATTCTTCTATCGACCGCGCTACTCATTATCTTTCTCGCTCGCACAATCTGCCGCGTTCAGTGCGCAAGCAACCCTTTGCAGAGGAGATGTAGAATCTAAATGATACATATAGAATCTACATGTAAGATGTATAATATACATTGTATATGTAGATGTAGATAGCAGACGTAGCAAAAAAAAGTAAAATGTTTCTTAAATTCTAAAATTCTAAAAAATTATGCTCAGAAATTGAGATACTGACTGTTGAGCTAGCGAGCTTTTTCACTAGCGTAGTTTTGCGATATGTTTATTAACGAGACGATGGTTGTTCAGATTAAATATGGTTTATTGTTGTTAACAGTATAGAAGGCGATACCGAGTCAAAGAGGTTCGAGTTAGGTTGAGGACGAGTCGGTTGGAGAGTTAGCTGTGTTCAAGACGGGGTCAGATTGTAGACGCGGGGGTCGGTACAAAACGGTGTCAGATTGAATAGCTCGATTCCAAGACTATGTGCAGTGGTTGCTAGATCCAGACTAAAACAAAGAGCAGGCGGGCCGAATTGCCCATGCCCTAATGCGAGCGAGAGAGTGATAGCAAAGCAAAGGAAACAAAGAAAGGCGCGAGATGAAGAGGCGGAAGAGAACGGCTGCACAGGCTGCTGCCGTGCGGGAGCATGTATATGTACGTTGATGACAATTTAGCACAGTGGGCAGTGCAAACAACGAACAATAATGGGGATTTACTCTACTGCTGCACCACTGACTATGATCTATGCATTTGTCCACTATTTGGCTACGTAACCAAACACTGACTGAGTACGGGTATAAGTAGAGTCGCGTCTACAGCAGCGACTCACACGTTCCTTCTCGTTTTGTAAAGTGTCATTTTTTTTTTAAAGAATTTTTTTAAAATCTTTTTTTTTTTAGAGATAGTGCTTCTATTTTGTTTTGTAGGAGGGTGGATGTAGTCGGGTCGGCGTCGTTTCGTAAGATATTCTGGTTTATATGTACGTGGAGCATGTAGGCTTTGTCGGGTTGGAAAAAGGCACTGACTTTTCTGACACAGCTCGGCTTACGGCTAGCGCCCGTGATGGAGACCCGTGGAACGCATTCACGCAGCGCGAGAGCGAAGGGAACGGGAGAGCGTGCGAGCTAACGGCGCGATGTTAAGAGGACCATGTCCAGTTGGACCTCGCCGGTTTTGGCGCGGACGATAGGGGTGGCTACCTTCTCAAATCCGATGCGCGTGCTGGGCAATTTGAATTCGGCGGCCAAGGAAGCGTCAATGCAGCTCACCGGCGTTCATGGGTCGATGAGCGCCGTTGTCTCGCAGGTTTTGGCGACAGTATCCAAGATCACCTGGGCCGTCGGGAGGCAGTTTATGCTTCAGTGCTGGAGCAGGGTGTTGATCGATGAAGCAGGATTCCCCACGACGGGACGGTAACATGCTAGGAACATATAACAGGCACACTCTAAGTACTGTCGGACGAAAAAAAAGACGAGGGCGTGGATGGAATAGTAGACACGGTAAGGCATTATAAATGGGAACGCCTTCCGTTACTGTTGAACGGAATGAGGGGGTTCTACCGGAAGGAGAACGACCTTTGCGACCTGGCGTTTGAGGACGCCGCGGGCTGTGAGAATGTCTACCACCCGGACCCTCTTGTTGGCGCCGGGATACACGGACTGTACTCTTCCGAGTCGCCAGTCATTAGAGGGCAGGTTATCATCCTTGACGATAACCATATCGCCGACCTGAAGATTGGGCATAGATGTCTCCCACTTGTTGCGCTTGTGGAGTTCTTTGAGATACTCATCTTTCTAACTCTTGCAGAACTGCCGGTTGAGGGCCTTCAAATGCTGCCACCGATTAATGATCGACTGGAGGTTCTCCTTTATTTCGGGTTCTGCTGTCGCCATGAACGGTGCTCCAATAAGGAAGTGCCCTGGAGTAAGGGCCAGCAACTCCGTCGGATTTTCGGACATGGGTGAGAGCGGCCTAGAATTAAGGCATGCTTCAATCTTCGCGAGAAACTTTCGACGTTTCTCGCTCTTCAAATGTATATTTTCGGGTCGACGTGGCTTTGTAGAAGAACGTTTTAAAACACTTTACGCCGGCTTCCCACAAGCCCCCCATGTTTGGAGCTCCTGGCGGGATAAACCTCCATGAAACCCGCTGATGGCTATATGCATCAGTCACCGAGCCCTGAAACGCCTCGAGGAAGTCCCGAGAAAGGACAGTGGCTGCTCCCACGAAAGTTTTCCCATTATCTGAATGGATATGCTGCGGACATCCTCGTCGAGCGACGAAACGAGCAAAGGCGGCTAGAAATTTCCCGGTGGTCAGGTCGCAAATGGCCTCCAAGTGAATAGCCTTTGCGGAAAAACATACGAATACGCACACATAACCTTTAGTGATCAGCCAAGCTCTCCCGGTATAATTCTTTATGTCAAAAGGACCGGAGTAATCAATTCCTGTATGGATAAACGGTCTGGAGAAAGAAGTTCGCTCTGTCGGGAGATCACCCATCAGTTGGGTCTGTAACTTCTTCTTGTGGACGATACATACTTTGCATGAGTTCACCACACCCTTTATCAGATTCCGGATCCTCGGAATCCAATACTTGCAACGAATTAGGCGAGTCATCAGAGTTATTCTGAGCGTGAAGTGAGCCACCAGGCGAGACAGGCGGCAACTATATGACAGGATGATCGGATGACGCTCGTCATACTTCAGAGCTTGAGCAGCTGTGACACGGCCACAGGCTCTCATGATCCCATGTCGGTCGAGAAAGGGTTTCAGGTTCAAAATAGAGCTCGCCCTGGGCACTGGACGCTTTCAGGCAGTGAAATTCTTGGGGGAAGTCCCGGCGCTGAGTCTCTAGAATAAGAGTTCGTTCCGCATAATTTATTTCCGCGTTACCTTCCGGCAACACTGAATAAAACGCAGAACATACGCCCGCACTCGAAGAGCCCGCTCAAGCTGGGAGAATCGATCCAGGAAATCTTCGGATGGGGTCGGAACTAGAGGCGGAAAAACATCGATGTTTGGAGACATCGATGTTTTCGATGTTTTAGTGAAAAACATCGATGAAACGTCGATGTTTTGCAAGATAAAAAAATATCAAAAACAAATAGTAAACTGCAAAACATATGATTAAAATTATACATAACAACAGTTTTATTTAATTTGAGATCAAGAGTTCCGAAATCCATTCACAAAAATATATGTATAAAAAAAAGTACATTTACCAGATTATATCTTAAAATAAGTCTTGATTCTTGTTGAGAAATAATAACACTAGTCAACACGATTTTTCCTCAAGGAACAAAACCAACTTTTTATTAAAGATTTGGGGCTTAGAAATGGTTTGATGATATTTTTTTTTTTTCTATGGCAGAACTTTTTTTTGAAGAATTTTTGAAAACTGGTATTTTTTTTTAAGCTTTTTTCAGAGGTAGCTCTTGTTTTTTTCACATAACTCTAGTATCTTTCATCTGGTTGTTAGGAACTTTAATATTTTGAAAAGATAATTAAAATAGCTAGAAGATAGCCCAAACACTTTGTGATTTCAGTTACCGTCTGGGAAATATAAGCATTGAATGCAAAATGATGATTTTGTGCGGTATTATTTACGAAATTTTGACTTTAAAAACTCAGGAAAGTCGAAAAATCTATGGAGAGACTTTGGAGCTAAAATTCGTTAACCAAACCTAAAAATGGAAAAATGAACAAATATACCTTTTGAGGCTGGGCCCAACAGCCATTGGGAACAAAGCAAACGAAAAAGGGTTGTACTTTGACCTGATCGTGATCCAATTCCCGATGGGTTGGGCCCAGCCTTCAGAAATAGAGAACACAGGATATAATTTTTTTTCGACTTTTCCTGAGTTTTTAAAATCAAAATTTCGTAAATAATACCGCACAAAAATCATAATTTTTGCATTTCAAAGCTTTATATTTCCCAGACGGTAAGCTGAAATCAAAAAGTGTTTGGGCTTATCTTCTAGCTGTTTTAATTATCTTTTCAAAATATTAAAGTTCTTAACAACCAGATGAAAGATACTAGAGTTATGTGAAAAAAACAAGCGCTACCTCTGAAAAAAGCTTTAAAAAAAATACCAGACTTAAAAAATTCTTAAAAAAAAGTTCTGCCATAGAAAAAAAACCATAATTCTTTAAAAAAATGTAAAGCCCCATATCTATCAGAAAAAGTCGGTTTGGATCCTTGAGGAAAAAAAAGTTCGGTTTTGTCGAGTAGTGTAATTGGTCCACCGCTTCCGGTTTAAGGGGGCTGCGACGATCGGAAATAATTTGCCCACCCTTGCTGAACATCCTCTCTGACTCGTAGGATGGGCATAGCGACATATCTCAGGACGACATATCTCCTGGCAGGTCCTAACGACATATCTCCGCACGGAGATTTTGAAACGACATACATATCTCCTCGCGGAGTTTGGCGTCATATCTCCGCCCAGAATTTAGCGACATATCTCATGCTAGAAAAAGTAATGGCAGGAGATATGCCGACCGGAGCTATGTCGTTACCCCGTAGGATATTGCCGGGACGCACAAATTGTTTTGGGCTACAGCTTTAAATGTCATCATGCCGTCTGTATTTATCAAAAAATGTAACAATTTGAGCTTGATCTTCTTCTCTCTTTATTTTTTTCTTTCATAGACGACAAAAGCATAAAAAAAAAACATCGAAGGTTCGCCAAAAAACATCGATGCTTATAAAAATTTTAAAAACATCAATGCATCGATAGTAACATCGATGTTTTTCCACCTCTAGTCGGAACAAAATGGACCTTCTAGGCCCGCTGCTCTAGGGTCATAATTGGAGCTTCGTCGGCTTGGGTTGGCCATTAATCACGTGGAGACTTCAACCAAGCTGGTCCATGCCACCAGTTCCTGTAGAGATACGCCTTTACTGGCTAAGTCAGTGGGGTTATGTTCGGAACAAACATGAGCACAGTCCATGGTTCCGGTAGTTTGAGCTATTTTGGTCACTCGATTGGCCACAAAGGTAGTCCAGTGGCAAGCAGGCTTGTTAAACCAAGCTAGTACGATCGTAGAATCGGTGCAGTAATAACATTGAGGACTTTCCGTCGGCATGCTTGTCAGGATAGCCGTCGCCATTTCGGAAAGGAGTACTGCACCACCCAGTTCTAATCGGGGAAGCGAAACGGTTTTCACAGGGGCAACTGGTGTTTTCGCCGACAACAGATGCATTGTAATATGCTGGTCACACTCTACGCGCACGTAGATCGCGGCACCGTACGCCTTTTCAGATGCATCGCAGAAACCGTGATGTTCGATCTTAACCGGTGGCTGGGCGCAAATCCATCTGGGGGATGATCTGAGGGAGGAAAGCGTGACTTTGCAGAAAGTCTAGCCAGCGCTGGTACAACGCAGTTGGGAGATGTTCGTCCCATCCCAACTCTTACACCCAGATCTCCTACATGAAAATCTTGGATCGGACGAAGAATGGGGCCAGCCACCTCGCGGGGTCAAACAGCTTTGCAATCTGGGACAGAACTTCGCGTTTGGTGTAGGTTGACTCGAGCGTGAATACGGGAGGAACAAAGAAGAACTCATCGGACGTTGCCCTCCAACGAATTCTGAGGGTCTTTGCCGTGCTCTCGGCCTCAATTTCCAGCAAATCGTTGTGAAGAAGGTGCTCACTCGGAATCCCGACCAAAATCTCCTTTTGGTTGGACGTCCATTTACGCAGTGGAAAACCTGCAGAGCTGAGGGCGGCCTGCAATTCGTGAATAGCCAGCTGAGCCTCCTTGATGGAGTCTGTCCCGGCTAGGACGTCGTCGACGTACATGAACTGCCGCACAATGTGACTTGCGTTTGGGTATCGGGGCTGGATGTCGTCGGCAAGCTGTTGCGCAATTGACCCCAAAGGTTACGGTTTTCAGTTCGTAATCCCGAATCTCCCCCTCCTGGTTGCGAAATAATATTCTCTGGAAGGCCGTATGCGTAGGATGTACCCAAATCTGGCGATACATATTTGTAATGTCGGCGTTGAAGACGTATCGGAAATAACGCCACTTCAGGATTTGGAGAGTTAAATCGGATTGGAGGATCGGACCAGCATGAAGAAGATCATTCAAGCTCGTGCCGTTCGCCGAAGGGCTGGACGCGTTGAAGACCACGCGGACTTTCGTGGTAGTGCTCTCAGGCTTGACCACCGCATGGTGCGGGAGATAATAATTGGCGGAAACATTGGTGGAGGGAACCTCTGTCAGAGCTCTAAATATTCATGGATCACAGAGTTATACTGCTCATGAAACGGAATATCTCTCTTAAGCCGATTCTCATTTCGGAGCAATTAAGCTAGGGCAATGGACCTTGAATGACCCAGGTCTACCCCACAGTGATCGGCGTCACGAAACGGTAGTGTGACCACATATTTTCCGCTTGATATTCTTGACGTTGTTCGAAGAAAATTGCTTTCGCAATAGGAGTCCGACTCTCCTACTACACTGATAGGTAGATCCTCCCAAAACTTTGTGAGAAGTTTGTCAAATGGAGCGTCGCGGACGTGGAAAATTTGGGTGGAGAAAGATACAATTTGGTCGGGAACATTACTCGGCACTGGGCCGGTAAGCACCCACACAAAAATAGTTTTCTGTCCGAGGAGGGACCCACAGATGTCGGTCTGTGAGCCGCTTAACAGGATGGACGGAAGGATGTCGGCTCCGATCAGAACATCTATCTGAGAGCTCTCATAGAATGTAGGGTCTGCTAGTGGCGCGCACTTTGCGCGCAGATGGCCGGCTATGTCTGGTAGGACGTAGGCCGTGGCGTTTAATTGTACGCCCGGCGTAATCAGGGAGCGGATGGAAAAATCGCAGAGCTTCTTGGAATGAGCTGCTACAGTCTGATTAAGACCTGAAACTTGGCCTGAATAAGGTGGAATGGTAGTTTGATAATATTGAAGAGACGTTCCGTAATGAACGTTGTCTCGAAGTCGATCGCTGGGAGCTGGAGTACCACGGTGCAGAAGCGTGTGGTGGCGGGATCCACAAGTGAAGCAACTGTGGGCGCTTTGGCATTCGCGGAGCTGATGATCTCTGGCGAAACAGTTCAATCACAGCTGTCTCTTTTTAATGCAGCTGGCACGTCCATCAATGGTCATTTTTAAGAAGTGCGGATATAGTCGAATCGGGTGATTCTCTTTGGAACAGAGATCGCACGTTCCTTCCTTGGCACGGGACTGCCATGAGACCGGAACGGATTGGAATTGCTTCAGGAGGGCTGCGGATTCTGGGTACCTTTGGACGGTAATAGATTCGAATTGCTTTGGAAGCGGACGGGTCGCTCTCCATGGCTTCTAGCGTCAAATAGCGCTGAGTGAGGAAGGCGTCGATTTCCGTCTTTGGAGGAACCTCCTTCTTGTCTGTAACGGACGTCTCCCACAGGGACCGGGTCAATTTCGGCAACTTGGAGGCACAGATCATAACGAAGAGGCTGTCCTAGTTGTCGGTGCAGACCTTGGAGTGAGCAAGGGCGGTGAGGACCCCTTGCATCGTGCTTTGCTGCTCTTTCAATGCCCTAGCTTTTATATTCTCTGAGATCCAGGCGTCAAACAAGACGGACAGACAGATATGGTTCTATCGACTCGGCTATTGATGCTGATCAAGAATATATATACTTTATGGGGTCGGAAACGTTTCCTTCTCTACGTTGCACACATCCACTTTTACCACAAATCTAATGTACCCCTTAACTCTTTTTTGAGTACGCGTATAACAATTAAAAAAATAAAAAAAATTCAAAAATTCTTTAAAAAAATACAATTTGGAGCACCCACTATGTCAGCAGTTGTCCCATCCGGATGCCCTTAAGAAGTTTGCGATCGTTCTTGGACTCATATTAGACATGTCCGATACGTCGTTCATGAAAGGCATTCCCAGGTATTGTAGCCACCTTCTACTGAGAGCCGGACAGGCGCAGAATAGGTGTTTCACCGTTTTTTCCTCGTCCTCATCTCTACAGCTCCGAGAGAAGTCGTTGTAGGGGGCACCCATCGTGATAGCATTGGTGCCGATTAGCCAATTTCCTGTGAGGGAGCGTATGACTGAGCTGCACCTTTTTCTACTGAGATTGCAGAGTTCAGTGGTGCGCTTCTTTGTGATACTAGGCCATGTTTGCCAAGTTATGCGACATTGCGGTACAGTTTGCAGTAGCCTTCAATGTCCTGGTGGCCAGGGACCCATATTAGGCGAATAACAAACTGATGAGCCATCTCGTGGAGAGATTTGCGACGGTTTTCCACGGTAGCCGAGCTCGATGTTATTGCATCTAGCTATGTAGATGTTTAAATCACATTCAACGTAGTGGGTATTTAACAAAGCCACCCCAAAGCTTCGTTGATCGCTATGACTTCCGCTTGGAAGACACTGCAGTGATCTGGAAGCCTGAAAGAGTGTCTTATGTTTAGCTGCTCGGAGTAGATTTACCCTCCTACCTTATTGTCCAGTTTTGAGCCATCTGTGAAAATTTGTATGGCTCCGTCTGGGCCAGGTGGTCCCTTGTGCCCGTTGTCTCTATGGGGGAGAATTATCTCAAAAGGAGTATCTATGTACTCCCTCGGAACACAGTAGTCCGTTTTTGTTGGGATAATCACGTTTCCGTTTAGGATAGATGCGTGACCAGTATGCTGTGACACCCATTGGTCGGAGTCTCTCAGACGAATTGCTGCCATTTCTGCCTGCTCCCTGCCTGCAAGGTGTAGGCTCTGGAGGCATAGGATGGCATTTAGCGCATAATTTGGTGTAGTGCGTAGGGCTCCACTGACGCATAGGGCGGCAGTTCGCTGTACTTTGCCCAATTGTTTAGTGATGATCTTTTTTGATAGGGCAGGCCACCACGCTGCGACTCCGTAGAGTAGTATTGGCCCAACTATTGCAAGGTATATCCATTGGACTATGCTTGGGTTCATGCCCCATTTCAAGCCAATTGCCTTTTTACAAGTGTAGAGGGTTATCATTGCCTTCTTCACTCTGTCTTTGATATTCAGGTTGCAACACAGCTTCTTGGCAATTACCATCCCTAAGTATCTGGCATTGTCGCTGAAGGAGAGTCTGCATCCGTTCAGTATGGGGCGGTTGAGAGGAGGAACTTTTTGGTTGTGAACAATACAAGTTCCGTTTTCAAGGGATTGACTCCCAGTCCTCATGACATTGTCCATTCAGACAGTCGCGTGAGCTTTGCAGTCATTAGATCGCAAAGTGTTTGAGGGAATTTTCCCGAGAAGATGATGGCAACACGTCGCACAGAATCTTGTTGTATGTTATGTTCCATAGAAGGGGTGACAGGACCCCACTTTGCGGGGTGCCTCTGTTGATGTACCTTGACTAAGTGGACGATCCCATTGATGAAGTCACCGTCCTGAATGTAAGCAATTGATCAATAAGCATCATCATGTGACGATCCACCCCCAGGTCAGTCTGGGTCTCCGTAATGGCCTCTGGTATGACGTTGTTAAAAGCGACCCTCGATAAAGACTATTTTAGCCTTAAGCCAGACGTGAGGAATTTCCATTCTTCTGAGGTACCCCACCAAGGGGGCTGTTTTTGAGAGGATCTTACGGAGCCTTGCGGCTTCCGACGTCTCTTCAATGTCAGAGCAGAATTTTTGCCAAGAGGCTCTTTTTGCTCTCCTAGTTTCCCTCTTATATAGGGCTAGCTTACTCTTGTAGTTTGCCCAGTGTTCCTCCTCGTTGTGGCTGTTAGTTCTATTGAAAAGAGTCCTGCAGCTTTTACGTAGAATATATATTTGTTCTGACCACCAGGGGGGTTTCTTTTTCGCCCTAGGTTTGGTTGAGGGGCATGCTGCCATGATGGCATTTTTGCATGCTTCCGTGAATTTGTCCACTAGACGATTAAGATCATCCTGTGTGTCCGGGCATTTTGGTGCTAAAGTAGTTCTTCCATTTTTGAACTATATATGGGGGTTTATGTAGTCAGTGGGTGTAGGGTTTTCGAGAGATAGGACTGTCTCAATATACGTATGATCAGAAAAGGAGTTTAGGACATTCCAACTCTTAATTATGTTTGACAATTTGTCGAACAATAAAGTGAGGTCGATAACCTCCTACCGGTTTTTCATAATGAAGGTGAGATCGCTCCCCCGATTACAAATAACCAGATTCGAGTTTAGGATGGCTATCGCAGGCTATCTTGCGAAAGAGGTCACTTGGAGGATTGGTTTCCTCGTGGGCCGTGTAGGACAACACCAGTCTTAGGTGTGTCCCCTGTATTTCTAGGCTAGCCGCCGTGTTGTCGCCGTTGCTAAAATTGTGGAGCAGAAAGATATTTAGGTGCACGTATGCGGGTACGTGTTTTACCTTCCGTTTGGGCTGCGGTAAGCTTGTAGTCCTTCGCCGCTAATCGACAGACCTTGCGTTCTACCACCCAAGGCTCCTGGATTAGGACTACGTCGACTCCGCTTGGTTTCAAGTATAAGAGCAGCACATGCTGCTTTACAGTGATGGAGATTGATCTGCAGAAGTATTAGAGACATCATTATGATCAATCTCCACCGCTGTCGTGTCGGCGTCCGAGTCGTCGGTGACCTGCCCATCCTCCCAACACATAGCCTCGAACTACTTCATGAGGGTCGAGTCCGTTAGGTAGCCATCCTGTTACGAGGCCCGAGGCCACATCCTGCTCGACTGGCTTGTCGACAGGACGGGCCTCGGGCCTCGCTGCGTCCGACTTGTACACCTTGATGGTGACCGAGCTGAAGCTGAAGTTCAGCTCACTCTTAGCGGCCTCGATCGGGGCCAGCGACTCCTTGTCGACGATGACCACCACTTGGTTTTTGGGGCCCTGCGTCGCCTCAACTTTCACTATCTTCCAGTCCTCGGTAGGAAGGTGTGGATTGTATCTCTGCAACATCTTGAGGATGCGCTCCGGCTCATTTATTGAGGTGGACACCCAAATTCTGGCCCTCGGTCTACTGGGCACTTCGCTCCAGTCTACCATGACGAGCTTCGCTCCTGCATAGACCTCTCCGACTTGCACTGCCGCTGCTTTGTACAGCTGTACGGAGCGCTCGTCTTCGTTGTTTCTCTCTGGAACCATCCCATGTCCTTACAGATTGGGGGTGGCCCAGGGTCCCTCCCCAGCAGCTCGAAGCAGCGGTCGGCCAATGCCGCTTCCACCCACCGCCACTGGTTCCTTAGAATCCTTCCATCTGCACTGCCTCTATCGAGGACTCCAATAAGTGTCATTGGCATCATTAGAACAGGGGGCTGCCAAGTCCCTGAGCTCTCCGTTCGCGACTGGACTAGTTTTTATACCGGGCCCCCAGCAAGGCTGGCTCTTGGCACGGGTCGAGTGATGCCTTAGTCCGGGCCGGTGTGAGGTGAGTGTTGGGGTTGGGATGTGGGAAGGTAATGTGTAGGGATGGGAGTGTATGAGCTCCTTAATGAGAGGCGGCATCACAAGCGCATCGTCAGTGTTGCTGCTTTGCGAACAACCGCTGACTGGACTGCTTATTTTCGGTACTCTCCCTCAGAGCCAACTTAGTTGCTTCTCTTTGGGATGTCACAGCTGACCTACCCACTAGGGTAGGCCGTTCGCTATCCGCAACCTGCGACCCGTCCGGTGGCCTCAGCTAGTCCCCGTCTGAGCCACCACAGAGCCCAATAGGTTCATCGGATACACAAAGGTTAAGGCTTCCGAAAAAAAAATTTTCGGCTCCCAACCTTTCACTACAACAAGCGAGCGCGCACTGAACGTACAGGAACTGAAACACGAACGATTCGGCAGCCGACGAGACCACCTTATATAATTGCATTATGCTGTTTTTTTTACATAGCTTAAGCATAGGACCATAGTGGTCTCAAAAAGTTGCCTCGGCCTCTGATTCATGTGCGTCTATTCGATATATTCGATTGCTTTTGTGCTTAACAGTACATTTTTGCACTGTTCTGCTGATGCTGATATCACCACTAATAACAAAAAAAACTTATAGATCAAATATCAAATTTTGGCGCTAAAAATGTTTGGTTGTGCAAAAATGTGAAAATATACATAAAATGATTAAATAAAATACTTGAAACTGATTGTATTATTATCATACGACATTTTTGTGACCCCCAGATGGTGAAAGTGTAAAAAGCTAAAAAGGTGTACAAAAAAAGTGTAAAAATCGTTCATTTAAAAAAGCCACAAATAGCCTTCTTACACTTGGCGCGTCTGCTATCGATATCGGAATAGACGCAATGAAGCATAAAAGGCGTTCACATTGGCAGACGAGCGTCTTGAATTTTGATTTGGGTACTTGATGACAAGGAAAGAAAAAAAATTTTGGAGAACCAACAGAATTAGGCAAGACGACAAGAAAATGGACGAATTAGAATTTATTTATTATTTTCAGACAGTTCTTAGTAGAGTTTGTGGGAGCTCTTCTTCAAATTATGAAAACCGTCGAAGTTCGTCTCCAGCAGTGTCTTAATGGCATCAGGGGGTCACAAAAATGTCGTATGATAATATTACAATCAAAGGGAAATCGGTAGAGATGGCACTGCAGTCACTAGAAGCCACCATCGAAAATGCCCTCCAAAATAAGAAGTATGCTCTAGGAGTGTTCGTAGACATATCCGGAGCATTCAACAACGTGAATACGAGCGCGATAATGGAACGCCAAGAAGCGAGCAACACGCAACCCGCAACCAACCTCTGCATAAAGAACCTTCTAAGTTTTAGACGGGTGTATTCAGAGTGGGGCACCGCTTCCATGATGATGGGGGGGCACAGAGGCACACCTCAGGGTGGGATCCTGTCGCCCCTCCTGAAGAACCTGGTGGTCGACGACCTAATAAAGAGATTCGAGAGGAGAGCCCCAAAAATAACAGCTTATGCAGATGACATAAGCATAATTATTACGGTTGTCCTATAAGCTGCCGGACCAATGCAGCATATTCCAGGCGGAAGTCTTTGCCATACGGAGAGCGGCGGAGGTTGCTTGATGTACGGAATGGCAAGCAGGGAGGCATTAGATTTCCTAAGCACGACAAAGTCAGTGCGGATATATTGGGCTCCCAGCCACCAGGGCATCGAAGGCAACGAGACAGCAGACGTGCTGGCTAAGGAAGGCGTCGGGCTGCCGAATGACAGGACTGTCGTGCCTGTCTCCCTCAGAACGCTTCCAAGCGATCTAGAGAGGCGGGCACACATACAGGCTAGTAGCAGGCGGAGGAGAACCACCACCTGCAGTTTCGCAAAAACCATATGCAAGGAGAGCAAAAGTAATCTCAGCCACTACCTACTGCACCTACCACGGAAGGACGGTCGGATGCGAATAGGTATACTCACAGGTCAGCACAGTCAAACTTGGCATCACCAACAGTGGCAAGTGCAGGAAATGCGATGAATCTGGGGCTATCGGAACCCTGGAACATCTAATCTGCCAATGCCCGGCCCTCTCAAGGGCCAGAAACAAATACCTTAGCAGCCCGGTACTGGCATCGCTGGAAGATGCATCGAAGAGAACGCCAGCGGAACTCCTTGCCTTTACGAAATACTCTTTGATCCTCACGGATTTCAAAAAAGCGGAAAACACTCAGAAGGTCCACACGCACTTATCCGGATAACTAAGGTCCATATTGTCCTATGCGTAGCCCCGTGAGGGCCGTCCGAGATAACCAAACGTAACCTAATAATACACACAGTTTCAAGTATTTTATTTAATCATTTTATGTATACCTTTATGCACAACCATAAATTTTTAGCACGAAAAGTTTATTTTTGATAATTACAGGGGTGCCATAGAAATCACTAGTGAAATTGGAAACCGCGCAGAGGATTTTCGCATAAAAATTTCCGCCGTGCCACAGAATTCCGAGCGATTTAATTTTTCTTACCTTTTCATAAACCAAATTCGAACTAAGGCTAGAGCTGACACCTTTCAAGATTCAATTCGAATAGGGTTCATTTTGCAGTTTTATTGATTTTATCATATTAAAACAATTGGTTTTTCTGTTTTTCTTTTATGATATAAAATAACTGATTATTCAAAGCTGTTGGAGCTTAGAGGCGTTTGAAGTTCCACAGTTCAGAATCCCAAATTAAAGACGATAGGTAGTTCCAATTTCCTCAGTATATTTCGGGGCTTATGCGTAGGCTTAGTTTATGTATATGTAATCTAGCTCGGTGGTACTCAAACTGCCGAGGGCTGTCGGACGCGAGAGCGGGAGCGTGAGCGTGGGCGGGAGAGCAAGCGTGGTGAATATGCGCGTGAGAGCGCGTCGCCGGGGGGAAAAATTCTCTTAAGTACGAAGGCGAGAGCGAGGGCGACCGCTTGTGTAGCTGGAACGCTAACAGCGATGTGTGGTTGGAAAGCCCACAAGACGGTTGCCCCGCCAGCGCCATCCTCACTCTGAACATTCTCCCCCCCCCTTGCAGGAGTGCAAAGATTTTTTAAGTCTGCGTGCATGCACCAGACACGATCCACCCAAACACCGTGCTTTGAGCCACGGGAAGGCCGTCTGCGCGGGCGAGGAACCCAGGTTGGATGACCCTGGGATACAAGTCTGCACCCAAGACGAGCGGGATGGTCGTCAATTCGTCGAAACGAGCACGGACGGTGTCGCTCAGTTGACGGATCGGCGTACGGACGCGCAAACGGGGCTCGATTTTGAAGACTGCCTCCACCTTAAACTCTCCTATCTTCGCAGGGCGGCTGACCGGAAGACGAGGGCGGGGGTTGGCGCGGGAAGACTTAGATGAAGTCGACGGAGCCGAGGAGGAGCCAGCCCCTGCTGGGGCCGAGATCCGGGCAGGTGGAGCAGAGTGTGGTGGTTCCTGGAGCACACCTTACATAGGTCTCCACTGCGGCAGTCCTTGCCCGAGTGCTCGTGAGCCAGGCAGTTCGAGCAATATCTATGCAGGAGGACGGCTCGGAGCTTCTTCTCGACGCTCAACCGGATAAACTTCCGGCAGTTCCTTAGTGTGTGAACTCCGGGACACACTCGACATTGGAAGGAAGTCTTTCCTCGTGCCCGTGAGCGATCCGACCTGCGGCTGGATCGGGAACGTGATGAGGTTTGAGGGGCCATATCTGCCTTCTGGAAAAAACTAGGATGAAGAAAGGAATCACCGGAGCATTAGTAAAGAGCTGGCATGGGTTGGCATACGGATACGGGTACGGATAACTACGCTGGACTTAAGCAGAACAAAAGGACGGAGGCTTATGAATCGGAGCCTCCGCGCGAGTAGGTGGACAGGACATCCGATTCCATAGGCAGCAGAACCACCTTCGTGATCGGTCTCTTGATAAGGCCGCGGGCCGTGAGTAGGTCTACCACACGGACCTTATCATCGGCTCCAGGATACGCGTTCTGCACACGGCCGAGACGCCATTCCTGAGCGGGGATGTTCTCCTCCTTGATTACCACAAGGTCTCCAACCTCGAGGTCTCTTGTCGGATGCTGCCATTTGTTGCGCTTGTGCAACTCTCGCAGGTACTCTGTCTTCCAGCGCGAACAGAATTGCTGGTTGAGAGCCTTGAGATGTTGCCAGCGGTTTAGGATGGAGGAGGCGCTCGCTTGTATTTCTGGCTCTGCCACGGATAGTAGCGGACCACCAATCAGGAAATGGCCTGGGTCAAGGCCAACGGATCCGTTGGATCCTCAGACATAGAAGAGATTGGTCGCGAGTTAAGACATGCCTCAATCTTCGAAAGTAAGGTCGCAAACTCCTCTAATGTGTATTTTATTTTGGACCACGCAACCAAGCAGGGCCATGCCACCACATATCACTTCCGACCAGGTCAGTGGGTCCTAGCCCTCGACTGGCCAGGTCGGCCGGATTGTCCTCGGATCGCACGTGGCTCCATCGCTCGCTGAGCCAACATCGAGTGATTTTGGCTACTCGATTGCCCACGAAAGTGGTCCAATCGCATGCAGGTCTGTTTAGCCAGGCCAACACAATCGTGGAATCGGTCCAGAAGGATACATGGCTGGTGTCCAGTGGCAGTTGAGAAAGGATGGCCTCGGAAAGCTCTGTCAGAAGGACGGCTCCGCACAGTTCGAGTCGAGGCAAGGAAACCGTTTTCACGGGGGCCACGCGGGTTTTAGCTGTGAGAAGGGCACAGACAATGCCCTGCGGTCGCTCAACTCGGATGTAAATCGCTGCCCCATAGGCACGTTGAGACGCGTCGCAGAAGCCATGTATCTGCACCTTGGCCATTGGACACACGTGCAACCACCGCGGAATGCGGATATCCTGGATGGCCGGAAAACTCTTCAGGAACGTCTCCCAGGTGTGAGATAGATGGCTAGGGAGGACGTCATCCCACCCTAACTCTCTTAGCCAAATTTCCTGCATGAACATTTTGGCTTGGATGACAAAGGGGGCAAGCCATCCCGCTTCGTGCAGGACTCCCGCTGAAGTACTTCGGGAGGAGCAAAGAAGAATTCATCGGCACTGGCTTGCCATCGGATCCCCAATGTCTTAGCGGGATCTACTTTCGTCAAGCTCTAGGAAGTCAGCTCGAAGTAGGTGGTTGACCGGAATATCGCGCAGTACGCCCTTGTGGTTCGCTGTCCTCTTTCGGAGTGGAAACCCTGCGGAGTCGAGCGCTTTGCGTAACTCTGAAATGGCGGAGATTGCCTGCGACTGAGTGTGAGCACCAGCCAGCACGTCGTCCACGTACATGTAGCTCTCCAGAATGTCGCTTGCCATTGGCAACTGTGAGTGCACCTCTTGTGCGAGTTGCTTAATGACGCGAAGGGCGACGTACGAAGGGCCCCGAATGCAATTTGTCGTTGAGGCTTTTCCCGTTGGAAGACGGGCAGGAGGCGTTGAAGACCACGCGCAGTTTGGTTGTGGTGCTGTCGGGCTTAAACACGGCGTGATGTGGAAGGTAGTAATGGCCGGAGTCATGACTGGGTGTAACCGCTGTCATGTGGCCTAGCTCTAAATATTCCTGGATAACGGCGTCGTACTGCTCTTTGAGCGGCAAATTCCGCTGCAGACGCTGCTCGTTTTTAAGGAACTAGGCCTGTGCCGCGAACCTGTAGTGTCCTAGATCGACATTTTCTGGACACTTGAAAGGGAGAGTAACAATATACCTCCCATCGGGGGCTCGTTTAGTGGTCTTGCGGAAGTTTTCCTCGCACACAGAATATGACTCACTCGTTGGGCTCAGCGGAAGGTCCTCCACCTCCCAGAATTTGGTGAGAAGCTTCTCGAGTCGGACGTCCGAATCTAACGAGAGCTTCGTGGTGAAGGCGGAAATCGTCCGAGTGGAGTCAGCTAATACCGGACCGGATAGGACCCATCCAAAGATGGTCTCTTGTCCTAGCAGCGAGCCGCAAATGTCAGACCGGAAGCCGCTCAACAGGATAGAAAGAAGGATGTCAGCGCCTAAAAGCACATCAATCTGCGAGCTTCGGTGGAAGGACGGGTCCGCCAGCGGAAGGTTTGGAAGCTTGTCCAAGAAGTGCTGCGGTATCGGATATGAGGGAAGGTTAATTGCTAATTGAGGCAGAACATATGTCATGGTCTCGATTTTGAGGCCAGGCCTGGAGGCGGCCCCAATCATGAAGTGACAGCGCCTTTGCGCCTTAGCCGCTACGGTTTGGTTTAAGCCTGCGACTTGAGCCTGTATGGATTCGAACGGTGGCATCATAATGTTGAAGAGGCGTTCAGTGATGAACGTCGCCTCGGAGCCTGAGTCAATCAGTGCGCGGGCACGGAAATTGGTCCCCAGGTGACAAATATTAATGAGTGCCGTGCCCAGAAGAACGGTACTTGTGCTGGAGGCGAAATAGCTCTGTACGTTGGGCTGAGGTTCGGACCAGCTGGGGCTTTGGGCGGATGTCGAAGCCGCCATGCTGGACGAAGGAGCGGCAGGATGCAGAAGCGTGTAATGCCTGTCTCCACAAGTGGAGCAGTTGTGGCTGGTTGAGCAGTCGCGAAGCTGATGGCCGCTTGCGAAGCAATTTAGGCACAGCTGTTTTATCTTAATGCAATTAGAACGTGCTTCAGCGTACATATTGAGAAAGTGCAGACATAGTCGGATCGGGTGATTCTCCTTGGAACAGAGGTCACACGTACTCCTCTTCGGACTTACTTGGTTCTTGAAAGAGAGAACCTTGTTTGGCACTTGACTGCCTTGCGAAGGGAATGGATTGGAGTGGTTTCGAGAGGTGGGTGGATTTTGGCCGCCCTTGGAGGGTGGCGGATTCGTAGCCTCTCGTGAGGTGGAAGGGTCGCTCTCAATAGCCTCAAGCGTCAGATAGCGCTGAGTGAGGAAGGAGTCGATTTCCGTCCAGGGCGGCACCTCTTTTTTGTACGTTACGGACGCTTCCCATAACGCCCGGCTCAACTTCGGCAATTTGGACGCACAAATGGTGACAAGCAGACTATCCCAGAAGTCCATGCAGACGTTGGAGACCGCTAGCGCATTTAGAACTCCCTGCATCGTACTTTGAAGATCCTTCAAGACACGACTGCATTCGGATGTTACGCGGGGCAAAAAGAGGAGGATGTTGATTTTTTTGGTCACCAGAAGCCGATTATTTTCGTATCGGTTGCGGAGAGCCAACCATGCGGACTCGAAACCGTCATTAGTGAGGGGGATTTCTCTACGATGGTCTTCGGATCGCCCCGGGTCTTCTCGGTGAGGTAATACAGCCTCTCTACCGGAGACAATCTAGGATTGTTGAGCACGACCGCAGTGAACAGATCCCGGAATGTGGGCCAGCGGACGTAGTCCCCGGAGAATGCCTCAATGTTGACGGGAGGCAGTCGACAGCCGCTCTGTTGGACTGGCTGTGAAGGAGGAAGGACTGTGGATGTGGCCAGTTGGGCATTAAGGTCACTGAGGCACTGCTCAAATACCCCATAGCATTCGCCGTATGTGTCGCGGAGGTCCGCTTGAATTTCTGGCTCCTCGTCCGTCATCGCCGCGGAGCAGGCCTTATATTCGGCCTCGACGTCCGTCCACATGCTGAGGATTTGGCCTCGACGGACTTCGGACAAAGAGGCGGATGGGGCGGCGGTGATGCGCTCTGCCAGGTGCATCAGTCGGCCAATAGCGGCGACCAATTTGGTCCGAGCGACTGAGGTGGCGGATTGAGCCATTGTGATACAGTGGCGAGAGCTGACGGGGCTGCTGACGAAGGAGCCCTTCGGATCTTGTTTGGTCACAGCTGGAACCTTAAGAGTGACAGGAGACGGGAACAGAACCGATTTGGTCCTTCCCGCAGGGCTGCTACTGGCTGCTCTCGGAGTGAGGGGTGCCTTGATTTTCTGAGTCGGCGTAGTTCCAGAAGCGGACGAGGTGCGTAGCCGGTTGGAAGAGGTCACAGGCAAAAGCTGGTTGCCGTCCTTGTGACCTGTTGGCATATTCCGAATTCACACACGCACAGAAAATCGGATTTGGAAGTCTTGGAGGGACAGGAGACTGGTCTGAGTCGAAGTGACCCGAAAAAACCGTCAGGCAACCAAATCGTTTCGAAATGATAACCCAGTTACGGACGGCTGGCAGAGAAGGAGGCCTCAAGATAGCAGGAAAGCAATAATCAGATCGAATCGGATTGCTTGAGATCACCGGTAGGTGAGAGGTCCCAAACAATGAGTGACCTTATATTGAGCCGAGCTGAGGAGAGGAACGGTCACACTGGTGGTGGCAATATTTCGGGAAATATTGTTAGTGCGATGATCCTCCTTTGATCCTACCCCTTTGACGCAATCGTGAGCAGAACCGGGTTATTGGCGGATGGAAGACGGATGGACGGCGGACGGAAGTGACACGGACACCGCACCAAAAATAATGAATGATTTTCTTATCAAAAAATAAATTTACAGATTTTGGAAAAAACAAATCACTCCATCAATCAACCAATTCAATCAAAACGATCAATTAAATCAATCAATCAATGTGATTTATTTAATGTTCCACTCGTGTTGATGCCGATAGTTGGATCTTGGATTGGGCCACCTCTAATGCCCAGAAAAAAACAACAACAAAAACCGAAACACCAATTTGCAAATTGGCAGTGGAAATTGCCAAATAATTACTATTAGTGCGCCGTGCCTTGGTCGCGAGTAATTTATTTGGACAGTGGAGAATGTTGGAGTTGTGGTAGCGATCGATAAAAGTCGTTGGAATACACGAATTGCCCGAAATCACGCACTTGCGCGGAGTATGTGTGGGGAGTGGTATTTTTTTGTATGGAGTTCTGTTTTGTATATAGTTGGCGATATATTGCGGCCAACTATGGGAAAAAATGTATGAATGTATGGAAATAAAACACTTGATGTGATTGTAGTTGCACTCGGAGTGTGCCAAGGTATATTTTATTGGGGTGGGTCGTGCTGGAATGCACCTGTAGGGACACGGATGTAGATGTGTGTGTATGTACGCAAGCCGCTCTTATGCGCTGGAATGTGCGTACATGCTCGGAATGCACTTTTTTTTGGTTTAATTTTTATTTATTTAATTTGTCCGCAAATCATGGACAGACACAAGTAATCGAAAAAACTACCGTATCACTGGTAGTTGGAGGTGAATGGCGGGAGAACGGCAGGAATCGCCGATAATATGGCGGTGTCGAAAAAAGAAGAGACACGGATAGCGGATGGCACAGAATGAAGGAATAAGTACATATATAAGAATATATATATGTACTTATATCGCGGAACTCGGACTTTTCGGAATTTGGGAACACATATCGCGAATGAAAGAGACTTGTGGCACACGAAAATCGTACTTATCTTGGGGTCCTGGTGTGGTGAAGGCGATGCCGTGCTCGAAGGCTGGATATAGTTGGGGAAGGCGAAGGAATCCGGCTCGAAGGACCAATGTTGGAGCGTAGAGGCGTTCGAAGTTCCACAGTTCAGAATACCAAATTAAAGACGTTAGGTAGTTCGAATTTCTTCAGTATATTTCGGGGCTTATGCGTAGGCTTAGTTTATGTATATGTAATCTAGCTCGGTGGTACTCAAACTGCCAAGGGCTGTCGGACGCGAGAGCGGGAGCGTGAGCGTGGGCGGGAGCGCAAGCGTGGTGAATATGCGCGTGAGAGCGCGTCGCCGGGGGGAAAAATGCTCTTAATTACGAAGGCGAGAGCGATGGCGACCGCTTGTGTAGCTGGAACGCTAACAGCGATGTGTGGCTGGAATGCCCACAAAACGGTTGCCCCGCCAGCGCCATCCTCACCCTGAACAAAAGCTGTATTTTTATAATTTCAAAGCAAAAAAACATCCCATATCGAGCGAGTCAAACAAAACACTGTACTCGGCAACTCTAGCAGTTGTCTGGCAATTTTCCGTACATGGAAGCAATCAGCTGTTCAAAAAAATCAGACAACTGAATTTTACGGTAAAATTAATTAGAATGCTTTTACCGAGAATGTTGGCCATCGAAGAACTACTGACGCAACATATTAAAATACAAACCTTGCTGCACAGGCTTCTCATATGCGCA
The DNA here is from genome assembly GCA_018150905.1 of Drosophila ambigua. Taxonomy (NCBI): domain Eukaryota; kingdom Metazoa; phylum Arthropoda; class Insecta; order Diptera; family Drosophilidae; genus Drosophila; species Drosophila ambigua. The sequence goes on from JAECWS010000103.1 coordinate 279,369, forward strand.
TCGCACTCGTTTTCGCGTTCAGACGATACGTATGTGGTTTATGTGATTGTCTTCTCAAACTACTGCTAATTTAGTTCATTAAAATTACCAGTTTTGGGTATAATGATCGCTGCCATGGGTATGCTTTCAGCCGAACAGGGGTTTTTGGACATAAATACAATGGCAATAATATGTAGAAATGGTTTGTTATTTCTGTTTTGGCATTTTGCCATATGGTGCCATATGGTAGACCTACAAATGACTACAAATGTTTTCACAATTTGCAATGAGCTATTTTTTGTTATCCTTAATAAAAGAAAAACAGAATGCTTCCAATATAATTAATATTAAATATCTTGATCCGAATTCGGCTTATAAATGGTGCCATCACTGTATTTACTTCGAAAGTCCGAATCGCCCTAGGTGGCCACCTCGGTCTGCAGCGGATTGAGAGCGGAATCGTTAAGTGAAAATTCAGGGGATTCAATAGTGATTTAGTAAAATGCTTATTTTATTAACTTAACATGTATATGTATGTTAAATTATTTGGATGAGGGTTAATCACCAATTAAACAACCTGGATAAATTGTGAGCAATGTTGATTCCGCTGAAAAATCGGTGTGTGGCACGGCGGAATGGCATTGAGGTGATTTTCCAGCGGAAGTGATTTCTGTGGCACCCCGATAAGTTTTTGTTGTTATTAGTGGTGATAGGCAGAAAAGTACAAAAAGTGCCGTTAAGCGCAATAGAAATCGAATATATCGAATAGACGCACATTAATCAGAGACCGACGCAACTTTTTGCCACCACTAGGGCCCTATGCTTAACCTATGTAAAAAAACTGCGTCTCCGGCAAGACGCAAAGAAGCATGACGCAAGCCCAATGTAAACAGCCTATTACTTTACGGTTTTTAGTTTTACTGGCTTCGTGGCTGTGTGCTGGAAAACATCATTTTGTCTCAAGTAGCGCCTCAGTTGTTTGACTAACAGCCAGAATCCTTCTCTACGCAGCAAATTTAAGATATGAAATTAAATATTTAATAAAATATCGTTTATTAAAAAAATCGCATATACACTTTATAAAGTATCGATAAGATAACGAAATCCAAAGAACATCCACATACTTATTACTATTTGTGTATTCAAAATACATATGGGGAATATTGCAATTAAACATATTTTCTAAAAGGGAAATCGGAAAAATTGATACTTTCAAGAAAATGGATTTACCTTCCAAAGTATTACTTGTAACAGCTAACGTTGGTAGTTTGTTCGAAGATGTAAGTAGATGAAATGGGAAAAAAATGTTTGTTTACATTTTAACATGTATGTATGTACATTTTTATAAATGTATACAACATTATGCATGTATATTAACAAATTATCATACGAAAGTAATTTCAATCATTTCATTATAATGTCTATGCAGCCAGAGGGACTTCTTCAGACATGGCTTCATGAATTTCTTTCCAAGGTGTCGTATATTCAACCAAAATTTTTAGCTTTGCACCTTCAAGAAGTGGGAGGAAAAACTTACGAGAAATCAATGGAACACGTGCAAGAATTTATCAGATGCTTGTGTGATGCCAGTGTAATGGCAACTTACATCTCCATTCATGCATATATGGATGAAGATTTTAAGTCAGCTGAACACTTTACGGTAAGTAAATAAAACCAGTCGCAACGTCTGGTATACACTGAATTTCTTTATGGATACATATATTTATGTATGTATATCGAATCTTAGGATTTAATATATTTGTTTTCGTGTAAATTTGTAGAATGGTAGGAACCCTTAACTGACAAGTCTTACTTTTGGGAAGAGAGTAAGGAGAGATTGGTATCCTTATTCCGGCTTAGAAGTGAGTAGAAAAGATCAGTATGGTTATTGTCAAACTTGGAGCAGTGGCGCGGTGAATTTTTCAAGGCTGGTCTAAATCAGCTGTGCGTGTTGGAAAAAAACGATTCGGTACAAATAGTAAAACAGCTCGTTGACAGATAGTACTGTGGAGTCATTTCTGTTTTAAATACAAATATATATTCTATGTTTGTTGAGAAGCGGTTTTGGAAATTTTGGACAAAGAGGCGTTTTTAAAGCTAAGTTTTGTATACTTTGGGCTCTTTTTCTGAGTACAGAATAGCCGGAAGGCTGTCAGCCCAGAGGATATTCCACAAACCGAGTTGTGTGCCTGAGACAATTCTGACATATCAGATGTTTTGTTGTTGTTTTTTACCATTTTCCTGTCTGTTTTTTACCTTTTCGAAGTGAATTCCGATTTTTTGCTGTGAATTGAATTTGACAATTATCGTAAAAATACCGCACAGAAACATGCAAATTGGGAACATCCCAGATGGAGGGTGGAATAACTGGGAAATTTTCGGAACGGCAAAGCCTTACGGACCATCCCAGAAATCGATGGTGGATGGTCGCCAGTGTGAAAAGGCTTTATTTTAGCGATCTTCCAAATTTTTTATCTCGTCTGAAATGTAATACTCCTTCGCGGCGTCGATGATCCCCTCGCGCAATCTGAATTTATTAAAGAACTATCTTTTGAGGTTTGAAAAGAGATAATAGTCCGAGGGAGACAAACCAGGCGAATAAGGTGGATGAAAAACACAGCATAACCCAACGGCTGGATAGCTTTTTCAAAAATTGGCATGTGTGCTTAGTACTGCTGCACAGTGGGTTCTCTGCCATATACCAAAAATAAAAAATTAAATTTTTGTTACCATTGAACGTGTGAGCTAAAGTTCCGTTGCTTTGTACAGAGTAGGAAAAACGCTCCACTTGTTTGTCTTTAATAACACTAGTCGACCCGACATTTCCGCTGTGGCCCAAAGTGACTATTTCTGATAGATTTAAGGACTTTAAATTTTTTAAAGAATTATGGTTTTTGTTGTTTTCATGTTGTTTTTCAGAGGTAATGCTTCTCTTTTTCAAATAACTTAAGTATATTATATCTGGTTGCATAGAACTTTGCAGTTCTGAAAAGCCGACAAATGTCTGATTTGTGTGGACCTGCACTTGTGAACAAATAAATGTCAACATTTGACCTGAACAGGTATCCATACCTCAGATTTGGCACAAAGAGAAAAGTAACTGTTAACAATATTTAATGCCAAAGGAACACTTTCAGGTACCAAAAATTCAACCCGTTTTCGTTTGCTTTTAGCCTTTTTACATTGCCACATCATTGTCGAAGTTGCGGAAAATGATGCCAGTCCCTTACACCAAAGCCGTATATTTTTTCGCATCATTTTTCAGCTTTTTGGTTATTTATCGATACTCCGAATAATTGCAGTATTTTGTAAAACTACTGGACAGAATACTTCAACACTTGCCAATGATGCGCCGCATGATTAAAGATGCCGCCGCATCATTGGGCGCGTTCACCAGGACAACTTGATAACTTTTGAGTTCTGGTTTACGCGTATGATCCATACGTTACTATCGCTACGTCGCCATTCCAATCCGATCAGAATCTAACGATATTAGCTTCGAAGATTCGCAATATTTCTTCGTAAAACTGAAGGTTAAGCTAATTTTATGATATTTTATTAATTTAGCTTTGTTTATTTATTTTTCTTTGAGATTAAGTGCGTATTCTAATCGATATGTCAGCTATCGATATAAGCCAAAAGCAATCAATCACACACGAGACCAACGGATCGCACTATTTTCACGATCCATTTCTCAAAATCTGATCCATTAATTCTTTCATTAAAAACACTAAATTATGTTCGTTTGCCAACACTATTGGAAGAAATCAACCACTGATCGCTCATTAAGTTGTCCTGGTGCTATCCACAGGGCTCTTATGGGCACCATTGTCGCATGTTCCATTTAACGGAAAAGTCAAATGATGCACCCAGTTTAAAAAGGCTATTTGTTCCCAATAGGCAGTTGGGCCCGCAACCTTCCAAAAAGTATTTTTTTTGTCTATTTTTCCATTTTTTTTGTGTTTGGTTAACGCATTATAGCTCCACCGTCTCCCCATATAGATTCATCCGTAAGATCAGTTTGAAGTTTGGTGCCTTTACCTTGAGCATTTTTTGTTGCGTCGCTCTAAATTGACATGGACAAAACTTGTCATCGTTATGTGATGCAATACTTTCAACCAAAATAAAAATTTAATTTGTATTTGAAATTCTAAATTTCTAAAAAATCATAAGCTCAAAAATGTACAGCTGTGCGTGTTGTGGTCTCCTCTTCTAAGCCGAGAAATGATTTGTTCAACGCTCCAAAATCAAAAGTACCGCTATATCCATTAATTTGCTGTTTTTTCATTTTTGAAATTAATTTAACCCAGCACTACTATTTCATTGAACAGCAGGTATCATGGGTAGTTGTCTAAAATCATGAAAAACAAGAAGATGGAATGCAAATGTAACAGGGTTTCTTCGAGTTTCAAATGCCTACATTTCAGGCTTTCGATAAAGGTATCACTTGTTCAATTTGAAAGACTAGAAATATCTCAAAAATGGTTTTGAAAGTAGTGAGGTGCGGCACTACTATTTCATTGAACACAACTGTATATTCTGACTGAGTACGGGTATAAGTAGAATCGCGTCCCCAGAAGCGACTCACACGTTCCTTCTCGTTTTTTCTCTCTCTGCAACAAGTCATCCTCACGACCGCAGCGGGTGTATTTCAGCTTCTCATATAATAAAAAATAGGCTGTTACCCAAAATAACTTTTTCTTATAGATTTCGGAGTTTACAAATTTTAAACAAATTATAGTTTTTTTTAAAGAATTTGTTAAATTCTTGAATTTTTTAATATTATTTTTCATTTTTGCATTTCAATGCTTTATATTTCCCAGACGGTAAGCTGAAATCACAAAGTGTTTGGGCTTATCTTCTAGCTGTTTTAATTATCTTTTCAAAATATTAAAGTTCTTTACAACCAGACGTACGATACTAGAGTTATGTGAAAAAAACAAGCGCTACCTGTGAAAAAAGCTTAGAAAAATAATACCAGACTTCAAAAATTCTTCAAAAAAAAGTTCTGCCATAGAAAAACAACCATAATTCTTTAAAAAATTTTACAGCCCCATATCTATCAGAAAAAGTCGGTTTGGATCCTTGAGGAAAAAAAAGTTCGGTTTTGTCGAGTAGTGTTGTTTGCCTGTTTACGCTCACAAACAAATGGAAAAATGTTATTGTATTGAGGACATTATTGGAATCAAGCAATGACAAATTTTCATAAAATATATTTTCTCTAAGAAAAATCTTTAAAGTTTTAGCCGAGTGCTTGTGATTGGTGTAACCATATCCACGAGATTTACATTTTTTAGTGAATGTATGTAATTAATTTTTTTAATCGATAAAGAATAATAGAAGTTGTAAATTTCTATATCAATAAATTAAAAAAATTTTATATTTTTTGTTCTTATTAAAAAATGTCTCGAATCATGTTGAAAATATACTTATTTATCCTCGTATATCACAAAATATTGTCTTTTATAGGCCCTTGGAAGTCTCTACTTCGTTCACGAAGACATAGTCTCTTTGAAAATATGGAATTTTATAACTCACAACTGGGAAGAACAAATTCAAGAAGTTAAAGATAAACGCATATATTGCGGTAATATTGAAGCTATTGCAACAAAGGAAAAGTCTAAATTCCCTCAGAACTATTTTCCGGAAGTAAGTATTTATATATTCTGCGTACCTAAATGTTCGTAACTCTAAGTCTCTAGTCTCCGAGAAGTAACTCTCACTCTGAATAGTCCTACACGAAAAACGTTTGGTCCTCTCCTCCACAGTTCGTGGCCTACATGTATTCCCACGCTGTAAAAATTATAAAAATTAGTCGAAAACTACGGTAATATATATGAAATATTTATTAAGTATAGGATTTTACTATTCAGTTGTAAAACTATGAGGGTAAAGTTGCGAACATATATTTTTCGAGTAAAGCATAGTATCCAGCACCGCGGAATCGAAAAATTTCAGTCAAACTTCATCTATAAAAATGTGGCTGGAGTGGCAACATAATAGCCATATGACATGCGACTCTGCTAACTGAATAGCTGGAAAAATAAATATGTCCTTATGGGAAACGAGAGAACTATATGCGTCAAGCTGGCTGTCCAGTTGAGCTGGGAGCAGCGCTGCGGCAGAATATATCGAATATTTTACTTTGCGGATACAATTTTATTGACTTGGAGTCTGTGTTCTGCTGGAAAAAATCATTGTTGGTCAAGTAGTGCCTCAGTTGTTTTACTAAAAGTCTACAGACGGCTACGAACAATAATGTTGAATTTTGTCTCCCTCTTGTCCCTCTCTAATCAGCAAAATTTTCTAAGTCTAATATCATATGGATATAAGCGAAATGCACAGATTTATATCGATAGTTGCGAATCGAGATCGTGTGTGGACTGAGAGAACAGCTCATACACAGCTCAGGAATATATGGCTTACAATTATTCCTGACGTGAACGGTGCAAGATGGAGGTAAAAACTGTGCGCAAAACCAAAAAGAGAGATGAAAATTCGAAAATCGAATAACAAAGTGCGACAAATGGTAATCTTTCGAATGTACTTTGTACGAGAAAAACTTAAGTTGTAGGCCGAGATAAGTAGATCACTTACTCATACTTATAGGCTGTTTACATTGGGGCTGCGTCATGCTTCTTTGCGTCTTGCCGGAGACGCAGTTTTTTTTACATAGGTTAAGCAAAGCCCTAGTGGTGGCAAAAAGTTGCGTTAGCTTCTGATTCATGTGCGTCTATTCGATATATTCGATTGCTTTTGCTCATGTTTGCGATTTTCTGCCTATCAGCGCAACTATCACCACTAATAACAACAAAAACTTGTAGATCAAAAATCAAATTTTGGCGCTAAAAATGTATGATTGTGCAAAAAAGTGAAAATATACATAAAATCATTAAATAAAATACTTTAAACTGATTGTATTATTATCATACGAAATTTTTCTGACCCCCTGATGCCATTAAGATACTGCTGGAGACGAACTTCGGTAGTTTTCATAATTTGAAGAAGAACTCCCGCAAACTACAATGAAATGTCTAAAAACAATATATAGATATGAGAATCAATTCTCTTTCGTCCATTTTTCTGCCGTCTAGCATAATTCTGTTGATTTTCAAAAATTTGTGTTTCTTTCCTTGTCATCAAGCACCCAAATCCAAATTCAAGACGAACGTCTTCCAATGTAAACGCCTTTTCTGCTTCATTGCGTCTATTCCGATATCGATAGCAGACGCGCCCAGTGTAAAAAGGCTATTAGAATTAGCAATACACCCCCAGAATATTTTTTAAAAATTCAAACCGCAATTTGGGGACTGCTTGCACTCTCATAATTTTCACTCAAAACCTGCAGCGCGGCAGTGCAATATGAAATGGGTTATAATTACTGAAAAAAAAATCGTATGCTAAAGGGTGAAAAAAATGTAATATCTCTCTGTTATTGATGTGTCATTTCGGATTCGAAATATATATATATAGAAACATATAATTTAAGGGAATTTCTATCAAAAAAGAAAACCGAGAGCATAAGAACAGAAAAAGCCTCCAATGTACATATGGGAGGAAAGAAAGCTTCGCGTTTGGGTCGGAGAGTATTGGATGCACGAGCGGCCTGTGTCACAGGAACGAAACATACGTTTGACTGATACGTTTCACTTTCGCAAAAACGGAAAAGAGCTCCCGCATAAATGACTGATTGATGCATTGACATGGATTTGACACCATTAACAGGTCAATTGGCTTGTTACAAACAAATTTTTTGGTCCAAACCTCAAAATTAGATCTGATAAAATTGGTCTGGGCAACAACAATCAACAATCATTCCGAACAGCTGTGGGAGCCCGATTTGGCTATCGATAAATCTCTGTTAAACATAACAGAGACCTTTTTGGGCAGCGCAGTCGGCACACGTACAGCGTAAAGACTTCGTGTGGTTTCGTTATTCTGCCTGATGACGTAGCGGCAGAGAAAATTCTGCTCTGCTGACGTCGCGGCAGAGAAACATGCTTCGGCCTATGCACAAACGGCTTCATATTCTGCTCGCTTGCCTCAGCGGCAGAGAAGCATTCGTGTGCCCTATGCACAATTGCTCGGCTTTCGCAGCGGCAGAGAAATTAGTAACGTATTTGACTTCGTGTCTGTTGTCTTCGCACACAAACGCACCAAAAAAATGTGTGAGTCTGTGTACCGACCCCTGGTTTAGACTAATGCACCCCAGTTCATATGAACCAGCAGCTCCTAGTCTAAACTTGGCGTTTTGAACAAAAAAGTGTATGTATGTGTTCTGGAGAAAATATTCCTTTTAAAGTTAAGAAAATGCCAGCTCGCCAGGAATTGCTTTTAATCCGAAAAGATGAACATTTTGCCATGTCCAGATCAGCCCCTGGATCAAGATATTTATGGGAATGTCAAATGCATAATAAAAACTGCAAATCCGTCAACGAGAAAAGTGTTGTCAAGTTTTTCAAGAATTATTGGCTCAAATCCTATAGAAGCGTTGGCAAGACCTTATTTACCTATTCTGGTCTAGTGTAAGGACGTAATAAAAACAAAATGTATTTAAAACTAAAGGTAAGGTAACGAGACAGCGGATGTACTGGCTAAGGAAGGCGACGGGTTGGTCATTGACAGAACCGAGAACGTGCCTGTATCCCTTAGAACGCTACAGAGTGCTCTGGAGAAACAAGCGGACAAGAAGGCCAGAAGCCGGTGGAAGAGTACCACCACCTGCAAAATCTCGAAAACCATGTGCAAGGAGCGCAATGGTAAACTTAGCCACTACTTACTGCACCTTCCACGGAAGGAATGCAGAATGCTAGTCGGAATACTCACAAGACCACTGTTAAACTAGGCATCACCAACAGTGGTAACTGCAGAAAATGCGATGTAGAAGGGGCTATCGAAACTCTGGAACACCTCATATGCAGCTGCCCGGCGTTATCAAGGGCAAGAAGAAAATACCTGGGTACCCCGTTGATGGCATCACTGGAAGATGCCTCTAGAAGGACACCAGGGGAACTTCTTGCCGTCGCGAAAAACACCTCGATCCTCAAGGACTTTAAAACCTCACAACAATGAAGAACCCCCCACCCGGATAACTAAGGGCCATATCGGCCTATGCGTGGCCATGAGGGCCGTCCGGGTTAACCTAACCTAAAACTAAATATTAAACCTCAAGAAACATGTCGAACTTGAAACATAGATTTAGATTCTTCGATTTTCTTAAAAAAAAACCCAACTACATCTCATTAAACGGATATGCCGTCGGCGTCGAAAACGTTATTACAATTACCATAGCTGAACTAAAGAAAGGATTGTTAAAAAAACAGTTTAAGAAAAACAAGAGATTTTAAAAATTTCTAACATACCCCCAGCGACAAAAAAAGGCTAACTTTGAAATTTCATGCATCTGTGATATCTCTAGGCGCTGGTTTTCGCAAATGTTCGCCGATTGGTATAATAGTCACTGTAATTCGTTTCCCTATATTTCCCTATGGGGATGAAATATAAGTATAAAACGGAATCCCTTTTATTAGTTCAGGGTTTGGTTAATGCAAAAAAAGGTTGAAAAGATTCTTCTCACTGGAGTTGTGCCTAGAATTAATAATTTAAACTTTTTTGTACCCGACCCCATAAAGTATATATATTCTTGATCAGCATCAATAGCCGAGTCGATATAGCCATGTCTGTCTGTCCGTCTTGTTGAGCGCCTAGATCTTGGAGACTATAGAGCTAGGGCAACCAAATTTGGTTTTGAGGCTCATGTGATATCACACTGCTAAAAGTGTATTTAAAAATTTCGCCCGCCCCCACAAAGGACGAACATCTGTGAAAGACATAATTTTAAAGATACGATAAAACGCGATATTGTAGTGAATGACCATATCTACCAGATTCGCGAATCTGAATCAAATTGGATCATTATAGCCAGAATGAAGAAATTAATCTTCAGTTGCTTCCCCCTCCTCCTACAGCAAGAGACCAGTTACTCTTTCTCGCTCGCACACTCTGCCTTGTTATGTACTCGAGCGACCGCTGGTGGTGAACATGTAGAATATAAATGTCAAATGTAGAATATACATGTTAGATGTAGTACATACATAGAAGATGTAGATAACTATGTAGCAAAAAATAAAAAATGTACAATTTTTTTAATATATGTATATACTAACTGAGTACGGGTATAAAAGTAGAGTCGCGTCCCCAGAAGCCCCCTCCTTTGGCCGACGTTGAATTCTTCGAGCCAAAATATCATTTGCAGGCTCAGGCTCCTCAGGCTCGTTTTTAAAATAAAACGCTCCTTCCTTACCCCTTTGCTTAGGGTACTACCACAAAATATTCATGAATTACTAATTTGAAAAAAAATTTGCAATTATATTGGTTATTTTATAAGTTAATAGAAATCAAATTAACTTATTGAAAAAAAATTTGTTTTGGCTTTTCTATTTACGTTTCAAAAATATGCGTTTATTATTAACTTATTTGAATAATTTTTTTGTTAGTCACGTTTCCGACCCCATAAAGTATATACATATATTCTTGATCAGCATCAATGGCCGAGTCGATAGAGCTATGTATGTATGTACTTTATGGGGTCGGAAACGTTTCTTTCTCTGCATTACACACATCCACTTTTACCACAAATCTAATATACCCCTTAACTCTTTTTGAGTACGGGTATAATAAATACATTTTTGCACACGGAAATTCTCTATCGGATTTGTGTTTTCATTTTATCCAAAAAAAATTAATTGACTTTCGCCACCACTTTGCGGCTGAGGCCTCGCCTCGGCCTTACAAACTTGAATACATCAAAAACATTAACATTAAAGGTTCTTAGGCAAAAAAAAAAAAAAAGTATAAGAAAAAATATGTACATCTACAATTTTATAAGATAGCAATAAATAAATAGAAATGAAATATTTTTATACGCAATTTACCCATGTCTTGTTACTACAAAAAGCCTCAGTTTTTCGTAAAATACGAAATACGATACAGCCTTTTATCACAAAGAAACAAACACGATTTCTGTTATTTAGGAAAAGCAACTAACACTAACACTATGGGCTAATGAAAAATTCAACTATAGTAGGATTTCTTGGGTAACACTGGTCAACACGATTTTTCCTCAAGGAACAAAACCAACTTTTTATTAAAGATTTGGGGCTTAGAAAACCCTTTTTCGTTTGCTTTGTTTCCAATTGGCAGTTGGGCCCGCAGCCTTCAAAAAGGTATTTTTTGATCATTTTTTTAATTTTTTAGGCTTGGTTAACGAATTTTAGCTCCAAAGTCTCTCCATAGATTTTAATGAGCGATACCTTAAACGACGCCACCTTACCTTACCTTAAATCCTTGAGGAAAAAAAAAGTTCGGTTTTGTCGAGTAGTGTAATCAACATGAAAAGAGCAGCATCCAAAACTAGCTAGATTTGTCAAACGGGTGGTACTTCATCAGTAAATATCAGAGCTTGTCCTCTTATAGCCTCATGTTGAGCAAGTATGACAGGTACACTCGGGTTAGCCTGCGCCATGAGGTTTGGGTGGTTCCTCAGCTTTAGCAGGCACCTCTTTGCTTGGTCATTTAGAACGTCCTCGATCAGGGGGACGCGGAAGTCTCCTTACTTAATCGTAAAAATGAGTATGAGTTTATGCCTGATTTGCACAGTGCACAATGGGCGGAAATGCCGTCTTTTTGGCATTAACCTTCCCGGTAAAGCTAGAAAGTTAAAGTTTTCTGACCGATGCGAACACGCCTCCGCGTTCAACATTAAAAATTTGCTTTACATCAAAGTTTTTAATTTTTTAAAGAAAAAATAGTTATACAGGGGTGCCACAGAAATCACTAGTGAAATTGAAAACCGCGTAGAGGATTTCCGCTTAAAAATTTCCGCCGTGCCAGAGAATTCCGAGCGATTTCATTTTTCTTAGCATTGTCACAAACCAAATTCGAACTAAGGCTAGGGTTGACACTTTTCAAAATTCATTTCGAATGGGGCTAATTTTGCAGTTTTATTGATTTTATCATAGCAAAACAATTGGTTTTTCTTTTTTAATATAAAATAACTGATTTTTCAAGCATGTACTTATATAAATTCAAAGCAAAAAAACATCCAATATCGTGCGAGTCAAACAAAACAATGTACTCGGCCACTCTAGCAGTTCTCTGGCAAGTCTCCGTGCATGCCAGCAATCAGCTGTTCAAGAAAAGATACATCTGAATTTGACGGGAAACTTAATTAAAATGAATCTACCGAGACCATCGAAGAACTACGGAGGCAACATATTAGAATACAAACCTTGCAGCGCAGGCTTCTCAGAAGCGCATCGGACTCGTTTTCGCCTTCAGACGATACGCATATGGTTTTTCTGATTGTCTTCTCAAACTACTGCTAATTTAGTTCATTAACATTACCAGTTTTTGGTATAATGATCGCTATACTTCTATTTGTGCTGCCATGGGTCTGCTCATAGCCGAACAGGGATTTTTGACATAAATGCAATGGCAATAATATGTAGAAATGGTTTGTTAGTTCTGTTTTGCCATTTTGAAGCGATGCCATGATGCTATGTAGAACTACAAATGACTACAAATGTTTTCACAATTTGCACAAAAAGTATGCACACGTTTGACGTAAAGGAAGTTTTACTGCAATGAGCTATTTTTTGTAATGCTTAATAAAAGAAAAACAGAATGCTTTCAGTATAATTAATAAAAAATATATTGCTCCGAATTCGACTTAAAAAATGTGGCATTACTGTATTAACTTCGAAAGTCCGAATCGCCCTAAGTGGCCACCTCGCTCTGCAGCGGATTGAGAGCGGAATCGGTAAGTGCAAATTCAGTCAGCGGATTGAATAGTGATTTACTAAAATACTTATTTTATTAACTTAACATGTATAATGTTAAATTATTTGGATGAGGGTTAATCACCAATTGTACAACCTTTAAGATTCGAATCGTTTTAGGTGTGTGTTTATGGGTGTATTTAATCAAATCGCTGGATAAATTGTGAGCGATTTTGATTCCGCTGAAAAATCGGTGTGTGCCACGGCGGAATGGGATTGAGGTGATTTTCCAGCGGAAGTTATTTCTGTGGCACCCCTGAAAATTTTAATATAATTTAATTTTGGGGTTAAAGCCAACAAAAAAAAATTTCCGCCCAATGTGCAATGCGTGAAGATATTCAGACAGGCTCTGGTTTTCACATCCTTTTGCGCTTTACGTTTTCACCCAAAACGCTTGGTTTTCGTTTTTAGGCGGTCCAGTAATCGCAAATGTTTGGTATCAAAGAGATGTATTAGCTAGTGTGCGCTTTTATTACAATGAAAAAAAACTGGAAAGTGTTGTTGCCCTAACCAATTTTTTCAGATTCAATTTTGAGGTATTTTTGATTTTTGGAGGGTTGGTCAACCATTTTTAGATCAGCTGTCTCTCCATAGATTTTAATGAGCCATACCTTAAACGTCGCCTTATTAGTGCACCTAAACAGAAAAAATAAAGGACCCAGGATATATTTTTTTTCCTGTCGAGTAGTGTAATTATAATTATAATTATTTAGTTAATTATCTGATCTGCTCCAGATTCTTTTTGTTAAAAAGTCGTTTACTTTTCATTTAGTAGTGGAAAATGTGTTTGTTTTGTAAACGGATCAATTTTGAGTTTTACGAATACGAGAGCACCAAAAGTTTTCAAAATTAAATCAGAAAGTTTTTCTAAAAAGGAAAATGGAGACTGCGCACGAGCGAATCGAGTGAACAGGAAGCGTGCCCCGTAGTAAATATATTAATTTAGGGAAATATAAATTGAGGGAGCGATAACCTTTGTCATCCACAACTTCAAATATACAAGAGAAATAAATGCATCATGGAGGACCCCGCAAAAACTATTGCTTTTGGTTCCGAATCTTTAAAATTACTGTTAAATTACTACTCTAGTAAGCTTAAAATTCTCTAATTTTTCTACTGCTTTAGTGTAAATGGTCTCGGAAAGGTTTTATGCGCACACGTTGGGAAATTAATGGCACAGTGATCGATCTAGTCAATATCCACTTATTTCATGATGCGTCTAATTTGGCCGCATGTGAAAATTTTCCATCAGTATATTGTAAAACAAGGAGAAGAGCATTAGTTCATACGATTGAAAGGTAATTTTATTGAAATAAAAAATGCAATTCATCATTCATATATCTATAAACAGATTTAATTCGGATGAACAGAATGGTTCAGTACCATACTTCCTATTTGGGGATTTCAATTTTAGATGCGATACTGAAGGCGTCGTAAGAGTAAGTTATAATTGTGAACTTGAAAAATTGTATATTTTTAACTTTCTGAACAGGAACTAACCAAAAACCTTAATGCCTATCGCGTTGAAAATAACAAAAATGAAAACAATAAAGTTCATTATCGCAATTCAAATGGAGATACCGTACTTACTATAGGAAAGAAGGAATTCAGTCATGTCGATCATCAATTGAAGTTTAAGGAAGATTGGGTAACTATGCATTTCTGAAAGTAAGAACATATTTAATGATTTTGCCCAATTAGCTCAAGAAATATGACAGAGAATTGGAGCCGCTTAAGGATATTCTAGACGAATATCCGATAAATTTTGTTCCTACTTATCCTTTTGAAGAGGACCCACAAATGCCTATGGACTATATGTCAACTCGTTGTCCGGCGTGGTGTGATCGTATTTTAATGAGTCCCCAAGTTAAGGAAATTATCCAAATTGATGAATGGAAATATGGCATGATTGGTGAATCTGCATGCATGGGAGATCATAAGGTAAATTTAATATCTATCAGAAGGTAAAAAACAAACGTTCGGTCGCAAAAGCGACGAAATTTATATATTCAAGCATTTCAAACTGATCAAGAATATACTTTATGGAGTCGGAAAAGCATCCATCAAATTACATACCTTTTATACAGTCATGCTCCAGTTATCGCAAAAAGTTTTGACTGTCAAATCTCAAAATTGCGTGATCCAGTTTTCGCAACTCATTTAAAACCGGTTCACCCAAATAATTAAAAACAACAATAAATTCCGAATCCGAATGAATTCTCGAATTTTTCGCTTTGTTTTGAAATCATACATATAATGCAATTGCCAAAAAAAAAAGGAATATTTAACTAAAATATTTTAAATACCACATGAAAAATCGGATTTTTTAACGAGTGAAATATCGGAAGACAATTTTATTTATGTAATACATACAGTTGTGTTCAATGAAATAGTAGTGCCGCACCTCACTACTTTCAAAACCCTTTTTGAGATATTTCTAGTCTTTCAAATTGAACAAGTGATACCTTTATGGAAAGCCTGGAATGTAGGCATTTGAAACTCGAAGAAACCCTGTTACATTTGCATTCCATCTTCTAGTTTTTCGTGACTTTAGAAAAATACCCATGAAATCTGCTGTTCAATGAAATAGTAGTTTTTTTTAGAAAATGGAAAAAATCAATGAAACTCAAATAAAAACATATATTTCATGTTCTTCATATTTCTTGAGCTTTAATATTTAGTTTTTAATCAATTTGGTTTTCATTGCGAACTTGTACCGGCCGAAAATGGGTTATAACCTCTTGCCAACACCTCAATAGGATTTGAGCCAATAATCCTTGAACCACTTGCTAAAACTTTGCTCTGGTTGACGGGTTTGCAGTTGCAACAACGTATTTGGTATTCCAGCATAAGATTTTGATGATATTAATATCTAGTTGGACATTTGGCCATGGCAAAATGTCGATCTTTTCCGATAAAAATCAATTCCTAGCGAGCTTTTCTGGGTGTTTCAAGTCATTATCCGGTTAAAAATCCTTTTAACATGAATTTTTCAACTGTAATCTAATTTTTTTAGGATTTTAAGTGGTAATCGGATTTCTTTGTATGCCAAACATATTCTTTTGAGTCTATCTTACCATATAATACAACTTTACTATCATCAGTCAGAAGTATTTTTGTCACTGTGACACAGCCCATTCCATACGAGTTTTTCGAAACTGGGGTTTAATGATAACACTCTAAGCTTTCCAAAAAGGTTTCACTTGTTCAATTTGAATGACTGGAAGAGTATCAAAAAGGGGTTTGAAAGTCGTGGTGTGTGGCACTACTATTTCATTGAACACAACTGTACGTGTTATGTGTTTTCATCTTTGTACTGAGTTGCACAATCTACATAACCATCAACATATGTTTTCCGCGACTACTTACCCTTATTTTTTGTGCTTTAAGACTATTTAAAAAAAAACAGTTGTTAGGGACCCAAAGCCGGCACTAAACTGGACTCTCCCAACAGAAATTGTATGGTAAATCAAAGAAGTAAATTTTTATTTTTATTTAATTTGGTTCTTTAGAATTGACTTATTTAAAAATCAAAGCTTACGCCAGTAACCCTTTTACCATTAGGTAAGGTTAGGTTAAAGCGGTAGTTGGGCCACAGTGTCCTTCTTCAACATATCCTCTATGCTCAGTTTCCAATCGAGCTTCCTATCGAGGATCAGACCAAGATACTTGGCGTTATTGCTAAAAACTAGCGCTTCCCCACAGAGTTTTGGGGGAGTCATTGTCGGAATCTTGTACTTCCTGTTGAAGAGTACTAGTTCCGTTTTAGACGGATTAACACCTAGCCCGCATTTGTCTGCCTACTGGGACAGTTTCATGATAGTGCTTGTCATGCACTCGCATAGCGTCCGCGGAAATTTCCCAGAGAATGCTATGGCAACATCATCAGCGTACGCCACCACGTGACATCCACCCCCCTCTATCACCCGCAACAGTTCATTTACTGCTACGTTCCATTGGAGGGGCGAGAGGACTGCGCCCTGCGGCGTACCTCTGCTGACAAACCTGGTGGAAGTTGACGTCCCCAGTGAAGCGTCAACAGTCCTGCATTGAAGGATCTGGTGATGAGACTCACCGTCCGGGATTCAGTCCCCAGGTCCGTCAGTGCGTGATGGCTGCCATCTGCTCCTGCAGACTTGTAGGGCTTAAAGCTTTTAATTGCCCAGACTATGTTAGAATGGATCTTGTGGCAACAGAAGGAGGTGCGCTGTAGTTTGGTCTGTAAACAACGCTGCCTAGGAAGTGTGTGTGTTGTTATTCTGTATCGTGTGAGAGGCAAGTGTGAGGTCCAGGACCTCCTCGCGATTTTTAATAATAAAGGTGGGATCCTTCTCCCGGTTTATTAAGACCATCTGAGTGGTCAGTATATAGCTGAAAAGGGAGTCACCCCGTTCATTGGTGTCGCTCCTTCCCACCTGACTGTGGTGTGCATTGGCGTCGCATCCCACAATTAGGCCGATGTCCTTGGCCTCGCAAGTCTGCGATGAGAGCCCTTAGGGGCGCGTGTGGAGGCGGTTCGGGTTGGTCGTGACCCATGTATGTGGAGCACATCCTCAGTGAGCTCTCCTGCCCTTCGAGGCTCACCGCTGTGTGGTTGATGGTTCGTTGATGAAATTTGGGAGCAAAAATAAGTGTAACTCTCTTTTGCAAGAATGCAGGCGCGGGTTTTACCTGTGGTGTCAGCTACGTATAGCTTATAGTCTTGAGTCCTCAGACGGGAAACCCTGTTTCCGACGATTCAGGGCTCTGGAATGAGGACTATGTCGGCTCCACCCTTGGCTAGGCGGAGCAGTGGACCTCCAATGATGGAGGTTTATCTTTAGGAGTGTCAGGGACATTCCTGAAACTCACCTCCACCATTGTGTCGTCGGAATCGCTCTCGGTGGACTCTATACCAAATGAACCGAACAAGTAATCGTTCCCATTTTAACATTTGTTTGTAATAACTGAATAGTCATACAATTTCTCATTCTCTGACATATAACATCTGACATCTGTGGCAGGCACAATTTTAAACGAAACGCAGTATCGTAGAGAATGGCCATATCTACCAGATTGATGAATCTGAATCAAATCGGATCATAATTATAGCCAGAATAAATAAAATTTCAGTTGCTTCCCCGACCTCCTCCAATCAGAGACCCGCTACTCATTCACTTTCTCGCTCTCACACTCTGCCTCGTTCACTGCGCGAGTGCCCGCTAGCGGAGAATATGTGGAATGGTACATGTATAATCTACATGTTAGATGTAGAATATATAGACATGTCAAAGCACCGTGTACTTGTGCAGACTGAATTAAATAAGATTTTGCTCTAAATGAAAGTTATTTCATGAAGATATATATATTTTTTTAGAAGCTATTATTTTGCAAAGCTGAAATGGCCGAATGTCCCACTGAGCGGCTGGCATCACTTTTCGTTTTTATGATTCTGACGAAGTCAAAATCAAATCACTGGCAAAAAAACGAGAAAACTTTTCAACTTGCTCTCTAATGCTTCTCCATTCGTTTTTTGCTTCTGCTTTGACTGCGGCTTCTGATATTTTCGGAAAAGTAAGCAAAGGCAATGAAACTTATCGCAAGTGCGTTACATACATCCACTTCGACCACAAATCTAATATACCCCTTAACTCTTTGAGTACGCATATACAAATTATGAAACTTCGTCTTGATGGCAGTCAAAGTCAATATTCAATATTTTCACTATTTTGATTTTTTATTTGCGTTCATACATGAAGATATGTCAACGCGAAGTTAAAGTAATTTCAACTTTGGCATTTTATAAATACTTTTTGATGTTAAAGTTGTTTTAAAAGACAATTTTTTTTGTGACTTTAATTCCTATTAGAAAAACAAACTAGCCACCATGAATTTATTGAATCACAAATCAGTTTGTTGTAAAACATCCCCAATTACATTAGTTGACACGACATTTCCGCTGTGGCCGAAAGTTACCTTTTCTGATAGATTTCTGGATTTAAAATTTGTATGGAATTAATTTTTTTTATGTGGTTTAGTTTAGTTACAGAATTTTTTTAAATCTGCTATTTTTAATGCTTTTTTCAGAGGTAGTGCTTCTATTTCTCAAATATCTGGTTGCAAAGAACTTTGCAGTTCTGAAAAGCTGATAAAAGCTTTTTAGCTGCAGCGTAACGCCTGGAAGATATTAAGCTTTCAAATTAAAATTTCATATTTTTGCTGTATTTTCCCCGAAATTTTGACTTTAAAAACTCAGGAAGGTTGCGAAGCTTGCGGGCCCAACTGCCGATTGGGCACAAAGCGATTGTTCCTTTGGCATTAAAAGTTGTTGACAGTTAGTTTTTTTTCGTTGTTTTTCCTTTTTTATTTGGTGTTATGTTGCTACAAGTTTTTAAATGTGAGATAAATTTGGTTTTTACTGCTTGTTACTGTTCTTAAAATAATTTAAGTTTTGTGGCTGTCTTCCTTTGTCATTCGAATCAGATGCCCTTATGAGAGTCTACACATAGTCGCCCAGCATATTCTCATTCCAAACACCTTGATATCATCCCCTAGGTTTGTCGGAAAAAAGTCTATGTGGGAGTGCAAGAAATGGATTTTTATTGACATGTTGGCTCCAATTTTTTCATAATTCTCAATTAGGTCTTGAACGATATCAACGTAATCATCACTCTTGCTGTTACCAAGAAAATTTTTTCTAGTTCTAGTCTGCTTTTTCATTCGTAGATAAACTATTTTCAAGTCCATCATCTTTTAGTAGTTTTCGAATTTGGGGGCCATCAAATAACCTTTGCCAGCGACAGACGTGGAAAAACAGACGTCATCTTCCTTATCGAGTGCTTTAACAAAATTTTTCATTAGTCCCAGCTTAATGTGTAATGGTGGTAAAATAACGTCTTCAAACTTACGAGAGCTGCATTTTGTGTGTTGTAACTTTCCAATGTATTTTCCTCCCGTTTTGGCCAGAGTTTTCTTGAGTAATACTCAGTTTATTTTGTGTAACCACCTTGCAATCCTGTTAACATGGCTAAGACTATTAGTCACACGCGACCTTCCACTGGTGTTTTTTATATTTTATACTAGCTGACCCGGCAAACTTCGTACCGCCTAACAGTCAATGAATGTCGTGTTACTTTTTAGCTGAACTAATTTAGGCTTTGATGAACGTAAAACAATGATACAAAATAATATATTTATATAGGAGTACCTACGATTTGATTTTGAATTTAAAATTGAGGTCATCTACATCCTTATTTTTAGCGGCCAAAATTGCTCGCCCACTTAACCATTTTGTATTTTTGTGATTAGCAATGATATCCGGGAATACTTTGTTGATAAGCTCGTCTTTTGATGATACAAAATTGCAAAAACTTGGAGGAAATGAAATCAAACCGCTCGATTTGCTTCGAGAAATCATCAGCAGATAGATCGTTCAACAATGCAACTCTCATATTTACAGACAGTTGAAGTTTCTTTACATATCGCCACAGATTTTATGCTTTGAGGCAAGCGTTTATTTCGTCGGCAGCAGTAGATCTTGGAATGACTGGTAGTGTTTGTCGGAAATCGCCAGATAATAAAATCATTGCACCACCAAAACATCTCGAGTCATTGCGCAGATCTTTTAGTGTTGGGTCTAGTGCTTCCAATGCGCGCTTGTGCGCCATTGTGCATTCGTCCCATATGATGATTTTTGATGCTACTAAAACTTTGGCCATTGCGGAGTGTTTCGAAATGTTACATGTCGGTTGTTCAGTAGTTTGAAGGTTTAATGGCAATTTTAACGCTGAGTGAGCCGTACGGCATCCGTCTAACAATGTGGCCGCTATTACAGAAGAACAATTGCTATTTCGGATCTCGCACGTACAGTGGCCAAAATCAAAGACATGAGGAATGTCTTCCCAGTTCCACCGGGGGCATCCAAAAAAAATAAGCCGCCATTTCCATCATCAATTGCATTAATCAGGGTATCATACACTTCCCTCTGCTTAGGATTCAACAGAGGTACATTCGTTTGAACTGATTGGATTAGTTCATGTGGATCATATTCACGTTCACGTTCCAATTCTCTATTAAATGCGTCATTCATTCCGCGATCTGGCGCTGGCATTCCTAACCTAACTAACAAACTGCCGCACATGAGGTAACACATATCTTCGATCAAGAGCAAAGTCTGGTTACGGATCTCCTCATTCACCTCAATATCGGAATTTCTTGAGCTGACGCGAATTCGATGTAAAATATCTTCTTTATTTGTTCCACATGTCACGTGGGTTCGATGGGAAGCATGTTGAAATGATGATAGAAAATAATGTGCGTATCTGACTTGGAGACGCAGAAATAATTGCTTCAGCGATTGTTGTGTCCCAATGAGTATCGTTTTTCCACTTTACCGCTAAGGCAGCACAAACCAGGCGTTTCACCAGCAAACTTCAATGCTCCACAATGCTGGCAAACAACGTCCATTGGACCAATGCAAACTAAACGATGCAAGCTGTAGTCGATTGTCCAATCATACAGAAACGCTGCTCGATTCAAATCAATACTTGAACCATTTCTTCTTGCACTTCGAAGATTATTCCTCTGTTCATATGTACGATAAGCTCGACGATTTCTCTTTTCTAACCTAGCCGTTTCAAGGGCTGCCTCTCTTTGCTCTTGTCTTTGAGAAGCACGAATTAAGGCCCTTCTTTGCTCCATACTAACACGTCGCTGTTCTCGTGCAAATTTTCGTTCTCCATTAATATTCTCCAGATTGGCCATAACTTGAACCCGTTGTTCCGTGCGACGAAGACGACATCTCCACTTTTTGCGTTTTAGTGACGGTATTTCTTCTAAAGGAGGAGCAGGAAGAGTAAAGCCTTGACCAGGTTCTTTCGGCCCATAGCCCCATGGATATCCCTATTCCAGCTATTTTGAATGAACAAAAGTAACATTCAGAGCCGTGAATCTCTGGTTTTCTCCACTTTATGCATCGATTCTTTCAACCGGTACCTTAAACAACGACCTAATTAATGCGTCTATATAAAACCAAACCAAAAACAAAGTGTCTGGGTCGAATTTATAGCTGCATTTGTCAACATTTCAGAACTGAAACTATACAACCAGATATAAGATACTTAAGCTATGTGAAAATTAAAGACCTACCTCTGAAAAAAAATGCAAAAAATAATAAATTAAAAAAATAAACTAAACTAAAAATTTTTTTAATTTAAATTTTAAATTTTTAAATCTCGAAATCTATTAGAAAAGGTCTTTTTGGTCCACAGCGGGAAGAAAAAGTTAAATTTTGTCAAGTAGTTCTAGATAAAAAATCGTATCTAGTTTATGAAAGTGCGCAGTCACCAAAACGCGATTTAAAGTAGGCAGACTTGGTCTATTCAACCTGGCCTACAACCTAATTTTGTATCCATGCTAAGTATATAATCACTATTGCACAGTGGTTATACTAATTGAATTTGGTGATTATTGCAAATTATTTTTAATCGGTCTAATAATTTCTATCTCTTCTCTTTTATCATGTAGCCCATTTACTTAAGTGTCCGTCTTAAGCCAAACAAAGGTACTTGTAGATCTTGTGTTTGCACCTATACACAGACTTCTGAAAAAAGCGAAAACAGCCCAACATCACCTCTACCCGCAGTCAAAAACACATGTCCCTATTCCAATAAATTGCTTGGGGAAATTGTATGCAAATGTAAAAACAAACATAGCAGGTCAAAGCTTACAGACGTAACCGCTGTGCGTAATTTATATGACTCCCGAAAAGTAAGTCAAAGTGAATATAAAGACGGAATTACTCTCGCGAATTTTCCGAGTATAACTATTAATGTATTTGACTCTGATAATATCTGCGTGTGTTTGTGTGCACAGCTATCTAGTAAAAGTTTACCATTTGACGATCAAATGAAAAGAACTGATGAAATAAGTTGCGTCATTTGTCGGAATAAAGGCAAAATAAATAGAGCAGCGTACCAACATAATCTCTTTTCGAAAAACCTTTTGCTCGCCCAAGACACAATAATTTGTCCAATCGATGAACAGCATCTCAACACAGATATTGAACATCTGCATGATGATCCATATACTCCAGAAAGTAACGAGTCCCACTCACCTTATGCGGAAATAACAAGCACATGTGCGTCAATCTCAAATCCGCAAATACGCAATCCGTTTGATCCCATACTATCACAAGACGCACACTTTGAAACTGAAAATACGGATTTGGATCCTTCGGCTGACGGAAAGCCACCAAAAACAATCAATATTAACTCAGAAAAACAACCAAAAGGGGCTGTATCTCCTGACCAATTAAAATCTAGGTTACAAAATTTAGAGACATTATCAAAACTTTCTTTGGGGGGTGACGACACTTCTGTTTGGGAAGGTGATGTTGAAAATGTTAATAATGTGTGCTCCCCAAGTGATTATCCATCTCGCACAAGACGCACTACAATTGCTATCCCTATGTGTTGTAATATTAATTAACATTAGTTTGTTTTTATTAAGTCATTTTGTTTAAAAAAAGTATTTTAAGGTCATCTCTGCTGTTGGAGACTCTCTTGTTGAAAGACAAAATAATTTTGATTATTTTTAAACACAATTAATATATTAAAAAAGTTATTTTCTCGCTTTAATTTTTTTTTTTTCAAAAAAAAAAAAAAATACTAATAATAAAAAAATTTATTTTTTAAGTTACAACTTTAAATTTCAAATACAATCAATATTTATAACCATTTCAACCTGTGGCAGAATAATCATTATAACAAAAAATGAAGTTATTTTTCTGTGAAAAAATTGAATCTATAAGTATTCTACATACAGTGGCGAGCATTCATGGATACATATTCATCCTATAAAGAACTTAAACAAAACAATAATTACAATTAAAATTATCTTCACTAATATATTTAGTTTAGACTCATAATTTTTTTGTAAATTTGTTGTGCAAAACAAAAACCTTAGCTTTTATCACACTCTGATTACTTTTGGGTATACTCTCGACTAAATCTGATATGTGTTCGATGGGGTATCATGCGGCATGGTCTCCAAAATATGATACTAATATTCTTTATTCATCATTTACTCAATGGGCCAATATTTCCTGCTAGTGAAGCAGCCCCACAAATTTAGGCTACCTACTCCATGATTCATTGTTTCTTTGACCTGATGCTTATTCAGCCTTTTTTGGTCGGTGTCAGTAATACTGCTTGTCGTCAGACTAAAAACGCATTATTTTGGTCTCAGCTGACCAAAATACCTTCTTCCAATCTTTCATGCTCAAGCTCTTTAAGACGTTCAGCAACATTTTTATACAAAGCATTTATACTGCTTAGCTACCGCTGTCAGGCCGATCTCGTGCAGAGTTCTGCACTCACTGACGTGCTTAAAGGAATATTGGCCTATTGGTTAAATTCGAGGGAATGATGAATAAAGAATATTAGTTTCATATATAGGAGACTAATTTAACAAATTTAAAAAAAAAATTAATCTTGCGCCATATTGATGATACGGCTACACGGATAAAATCGTAATAAATTGGCTCAAGAATAAAAGTTTCCCCTTAATTTAGTGTTCTGCCATAAGCTCGGATATAAATCTAATTGGAAATCTAATCTTCCTGTAAAAACGATTGGAAAAGTATGAGTCTGCAATAAAGGGATTGGAATAGCTTTGGGACCGTGCAGACTTAGTGGCGCATGATACCTGTCGAGGGGAGGGACTTTGCCCAATAAATTTTTATTAAATTTATGAATTCAAAAATTGAAAACGTGATTTTTTTTCAACTAAAAACTCTTGGGGAAGAAGATTTCTGTTAATTGTAATTATTGTTTTGTTTAAAAAACCCACAAGATTTGACTACTTTTCAAAGCTTTTACAGGCGTTCAAACTGAGAAATGATAAACATGTATCCATGATGGTCGCCGCTCTAGATATGTAGATTCTGCAAACCGTTTTTCATACATTCATTTGACAACCAGTTTTCTATATTTATTTATTTATTTTCACAGTGGAAGATATTCAGCATAAGACCGTTACAATTTTTTTGACTTTCTTTTGAATTTCTGTATTTTTTTATTTTTTGTGATCTATTTAAGAAAATAAACACTTTACTATAACTTAAACATCGTTTATATTTTTTAAACTATAGTTCTCATTTTCAATATCAGAATATTTGTGCGTGTTGTGGAAGATCAAAGCTTTAAACCACTTTAATAATTTCTAAAGAGTTTTCCTCTAGTCACGTGAATGTACATGTAATGAATCGAAAAAGCTTTAGGCTCACACATCAGAATTAAAAGGTTAATTCTTAAGTTAAATGTATTTTGTATTATCAAATCGTTAAAGCGCATTATAAAATATCCAACCAAATTTGTTGGATTAAAACTTATGCTCAAAAAAACTTTGAAAGTCATTAGTGTGCCTAAACTTTATTGATTCACGTACACGTCCGACTTTTAATTATACACAAACAAAATTATTATTCAAGAGGTTTAAATTTGATTGGTTTTACTGACGGTATTTAGATCATTTCAGTTTATTAATCTAGTTTTTTCTGTTGTTATAGGCTCAGCTTATATCCCTCATCTTCTGGAATCCTTGAAGGTTTTAGAGCATCAAGCCTTGAATGATGATAGTCTTTGGATGGAACAATCAAACTGTTCTTCGAACAGTTTGGCTGCCAGGTCGCATTATATTCGTATGAAGCCCGTCGCTACCAGCCCGAGTAACAATGTGAAAGACAACAACGGTATTCTTTCTTGCAAAAATGAAGATTGCACCAGTCTTGACAATGATAATCTACTGCTACTAAAGGAAACCACTGTTTAAAAAAATGCGTCGATTTGTGTAGAATGGTCCAATTACTTGTACCTAAAAGTATTGTTTTTAAATTATGAGTGTTAAATGCGTCCATCTTAGATAATGTATTTCAAATGGAGAGCTGGGAATACTTAAAATATATAAACACGTGTAATTTATTAATTCTTGAATTTATTTTAAAGAAAGTTAAGAGATGATTCATGTATCAAACTATTCAATAAGTTTTTTTGCTTTAAAATATCTGCGAAGATACAGGACTTGCCACGTAGCCAAACCAAGCAAACAGCACATGCTGAAAATGCTAAAGAAAAGAACCCGACTATTGGTTTTTTCTGCAATAGAAAAATTAAACACATTTTAAAAAATTATCATATTCTTCTCATGAAGGTTGTTTTCAGTTTTACCATTTGTGTCACGCATTTCTTCCTCTCGCTTGCGCATTAGAATAAAATCACGCACTATAGAATCGGAAAGGTCTTCCAAGCGTTTAAGGTCAACTTCAAGAGGTTTTAGTTTGGAAGCTTCACCAATCTATGGAATCGGCGTTTAAATCAGAAAGTAATACTCATTTTAAAAAATCAGCTGCACTTACACCTTCGTAGCTTTTAGTTTCTACGCCTTTTTTTGTTACTAGCGACACCTCTTGTGGAATTCCTCGTTGATCTGTGGTAATATTTATTTTAAAATATTATTGTGTAGAAGGTATTGTTTTACATACGTGGTGGTACTTTCGAGATGAAGCATATTTCGTAGGCGTCATATACTTCTGACATAAAACTGAACTTTCCTTTGGTAATGTGCTCCTTTTGAGACAATATATGTCCTTTTGTGTCGCGGGCCTAATTTTATAGTTTTAGTTTGATTTCGTTATAACAAAAATAATCAAACTTACAACATAGTCGATGATTTGACCAGGCACATCGGAAACTTCGTATTCACCCATTACCAATTGATTTGCCTGAATGTCTTCTTTGAGGCACTTTTGTGTGTTTGGCGCCAGGTTAAACATAACACTGCTACTTGGCCAAATATATACGATGAATAAAAAATAAAAAAACGTTGGTTTTTCCATGTCGTGAGTTTCAATATAAATAACTTAATGAATGACAGAGATGAGGTGGCTAACTTTTCTTCTTCCTACTTTATACTGGACATTCAAAATGAATTTATTGACATTCCATTCCTAATACAACCCTGCATATTTGAAGTGTTGAAAAATGTGCAACAAAAGCATTATTAGTGGTACTCGTTATTTTTATTTGCCTAAAATATTGTTGATTTAATAGGATGGCAGTGTACCAGTACGTGAATAATGATACAACTGTTCTCTTGGTGGTCTGGAGACCCTGGGACAACGAAAGAGCGAAGGACTCTATTTTCCAAGTAAAGCTTAGTACTCAGATCCTAAAATTGTTTGCTACCGAACAAGTGTCATATATTTTTCCAGCGGCCAGTTGTGTGACCCAGAGGTTTGCATTGCATTCCCTACGGTAGCACTGCTCAGACAGTGCTTGGTTTTGATTAAAGTTAATAAAATGCACTTCTTCGACTGGCGTCGCTCTTCCCCAGGCATATCCTGGGCTCCCCAATATTTTATTGGCAAGGTAGTGTGTGATATGTCTGACTACACCACTCGACAAAATTGAACTTTTTATTTAGGCTGTGGCCCAAAATAACTTTTTCTTATAGATTTCGGGGCTTACAATTTATTTAACGAATTATGGTTTTTTTATGGTGTAGTTTTTTTGTGAAAGAATTTTTTTAAATCTGGTATTTTTTTAATGTTTTTTTTCAGAGGTAGTGCTTTTATTTTTCACATAACTTAAGTATCTTATATAGAACTTTGCAGTTCTGAAAAAATATCAAATTGATATAATTTTCCAGGTGGGTCGAAAATTACCAGCAATACAAGGAAATACTTCGGATACTTTTCTAGTATATACCGACCTTTTTTTTTGCTGATCTGAGTACTGCCTTCCATACATTACCTAGAAATCAGTTTTTGCCGTAACAATTTCTTATCGGTTTCAAACAAATATCAACCCTGATTCTGTTCGCGAGCTGTTTTTTCGGATCTGAGTACTAGGCTTTATAAAACCGTTTTTTTTTCTTTTTATAAATGACACGTTTTGAAATAAATTATAGCTTATTCCCACAGAAAACACAGAACGACAGCCAAGACAATTGCAAAATTTGTATCCAATCTTTCTTAATAAAGAACAACATTTTATACACAAATAATTGTTATTTTATGCTCATCAAGCTGTTTTTCCACGGATTGGATGGTGCCAGTGGGAATCGAAGTTTCACATCTGTTAAAAATTCCCACCGCTCCTCATAAAAGTGCTGTGTAGCAATTATACAAAAAAAAAATGGTACACTCCCCAACACTTAAATAAGACATGTTAAACACGTTCATAAGATCCGTAATTTTAACAGCATAATCTAAAGAAAAGGGTGAGTTCGAATTTTTTTTAAATTCCGTACAGAGCCCAGAAAAAAGTTTTAGCCCGACAACATTTCTTATCGGTTTCATACGAATATCAACCCCGATTCTGTTCGCAAGGTGATTTTTTCGATCTGAGTACTAGACTTAAAGCCAAAGTAGGCTAAGTATTTTGTCGAGCAAAAATCACGAATGAATTTTTATCTTTTCCATACGAATATCATGCCTAGTTCGTTCAAAAAAATAGAGCTGATTTATTGGCTTTATGAAATAAATATTTTTACATATGTAGTTTGTTAGTAAAATTTCGTTTAAAATGATTCTGAGTTTACTGATAGCCAATCCAGTCAAATCAAAAGTGCACGCACGAAATAACTATTGTCGAACCGATACCATAATCATTTCATGTACAAATCACGTAACATATTGGGTCACGACTAGTCTAGTCTCGTCTCGGATGTACCGCCGCTCTAACAATTTACGGCTTAGGACGCGTTAAGCATTTTATCTACATACACTTTTGTAAATGTGCGAGTGGTGTCAGTGTGTTGTGTGGTTCTTTAAGTAGAATAAAAATCAGTTTTCTAAAAGTTTTTAATAACAAACTATACCAATCTTGAGTTTTGTATAATTTAGTTTTAAAGAGGTAATTTCGATAAATAAATTTAAAAAGCTGTACTCTTGTAAACTTGGGCATCATGTATCTTTCTCCAGGTAGCAAACTGCTGCAAATGTCAGGCGTGGATCAGGTAATTTTATTTTTCATAAATATGTGTACAAACATATGTGTACATCTAAATATATGAATTTATTTATATGAATACGTGCGTGCATGGATGTACACACATACACGTGCACTTATGTATGTATATACGAATGTCGGCTTGCTAAATTTTGGTTTATGCGGCTTGTATCAGGAACCTTTTTAAAATTATATATTCACT
This sequence comes from Drosophila ambigua, assembly GCA_018150905.1. Lineage (NCBI taxonomy): Eukaryota > Metazoa > Arthropoda > Insecta > Diptera > Drosophilidae > Drosophila > Drosophila ambigua. The sequence continues at coordinate 308,378 of JAECWS010000103.1, forward strand.
TCTTTTTGCAGATGAAAATATCAGGAAATACAGGTATTCTACTAAAAACGATACATTGGGCTTTTTAAGATTTAAAGGCGTAAATGGTCTTTCATTTATATACATACCCTTGCAGAGAATAAAATTCCTATGGCAATAGGATTGCAACCCAGGGAATAAATCGTTAAGTATGCATATGTATGTATGTACGTACTTTACTGCCGAATCGATATAGTATTGTCCGTCCGTCTGTTTCTACACATTTATTACTCTGTTTTTAAGTCATCAGAACATAACTGCACGGACTCCTATGTTAAGATGAAACCACACTCAAAAGACTAGTTTTATGTGTTTTTAAAGCTCAAATTGCTACATTAAAAGCTTAAATAGGAAGTTTCGGTCTGCAAGGGTATACGCTTTGGGCGATGCGAGTCTTCCTTTCTTGTAATATTAATGATACCAAAATCTAATAGCAAAATCGGTTGAGGAGCGTAATATACCATGGAGCCAACAAGTCGATGAGGCATCGTATGAAAATTTGTCTTCTCCAAGCCATGATGATTGCTCCGGTATGATAAAAACTACTGTTTTTAAGCTAAATTATTTAATTCCTTTGCTTTTCATATTAAAAAGGTCATGAAAACTCGATGCAATTCCAATATCCGCCTTTTAATCTTAAAGAGAACTATAATCTACCATGGAGTAACATGAACAAGGGTCGACAAATTTCTGCAGACCATGGTATGTATTGCTAATTTACAATACTAAGTGATTAAAAAGAAATCAATTAAGAAACATAACATATCTCTAAAAGAAAAAGTATTTTTCTGATTTATATTACCTATTACCTATTATACCACCTCATCCCCAAGTTAAACGGTTTGTTTGTAGGCGGTAAAAATAGGAAAGTAATTGCAGCTTTGAAAGTTCAAGATCAATACATATAATAAACACATCAAAATAGTAAACCAGGCTTCGCAAAACGTTTTATTACACAAAAAGTGTTTTGCGTGTTAGAAATATGGTATGTACACTACTGGTCAAAATAATAAGTACAGAGGCATCGTGCTGATTTTTTATGAAATATCTCGAATTTTTTTGAATTTATGACTGCCAATTGTTTATAGTTTTAAAGATTACAGTTTTGTCAAACATTTAAATCAAAAATGAAAGTTGTGAGCATCCTTAATTTAATTCTAATCTTAAATTTGTGCTGGCTGTGCATATTTAGTGTGGTCAAAATAATAAGTACACTGGAGGTATTTATGAATTTTTAAGGATTGGATTGGGATTTGGTCAAAGGATTGTTGGTTTTTATTGACCCCTTGCATATTAAAGTAAATGAGAGTTAAACAAAATTCCCTATACAGTTGCGAAAAAAATAATAGCACCACTACAATACATTTTCTTCTTGATAAAAAAAAATGCGCTTACTCTTGCGATTTTTTTTAATTTAAATTTTTTTTATATTGCTTGGTATTCCCCCTAAACAAAAACAGTGCAACCGCTCTTTGAATTTCTGTCTATATATTTTTTTGGGATCTAAAAAGAAAAATCCCCAAAAATAGGCGAAAAAAAAAATAGCACCATTAGCCATTTTTTTGGTGAAACTACTGTATTTCGCGGAATCACCTTTGCAGAATGCACCTGCTGGTTAGTTTTGACTGAGAACTGATTGCTTCTATCATAAAAGTTAAAAGTAATAATTACAATGGGACGTGGAAAGCACTGCACTACGGAGAAGCGCGATCTTATCAAAAAATTGATATTGGATGGAAAAACTTACGGAGAAGTTGGTCGATTGGTAGGATTCTCCAATAAAATGATTAAAAACGTCTTAAACTATGAAGAAAAGACTGAAACACGCGGTCGAAAACGATCTATGACCCCTCTTCATGTCAAAAGACTGATTCGTCAGAGCAAGAAGGGTCCTTTCAAGCCTGCTACTGAGCTTAAAAAAGAGCTTAAAATAAATGCGACGGACCAAACAGTTCGCAGATATGTTAGGAAACATAGCCTTAAAGCGTGCATCCCAAGAAAGGTACCACTTTTAAACGCGACACATATAACTAAGCGCATTAAGTTGGCCAGGTATCAATCAAATTGGGCATCCCAAAAATGGAGAAATATTTTAGGTCAGTTGAGTCCAAAGTGGTTATGTTTGGTGGAAAGGGGTCTCGATCATGTGTTAGACGTCCAAAGAATACTGAAAACAAACCCCAGTACACCACAAAAACTATTAAGCATGGAGGGTGTAGTGTAATGGTATGGGCCTGCTTCTCCTACTATGGAGTAGGTCCAATACATTGGACAAAACCCATCATGGGTCAGCACGTGTTCGTGAATATCATGGAGACAGTAATGCTACCCTTTGCAGAATATAAAGGGCCGCTCGTATGGTCTTTCAACAGGACAATGACCCCAAAGAAAGCAAAGGAATGGTTCAGGGCAAACTCTGTGAACGTTTTGGAGTGGCCTGCTCAGTCGCCTGACCTGAATCCCATCGAAAATCTGTGGTTCTACGTCAAGAAGGCAGTTGCTGCTTCCAAGCCAACCACTATCCGAACACTTTGGGAAGAAATTAAAGAGTCCTGGTCTAAAAACGTTGCCAGGACTTAGTTGATTCCATGCCAAGACGCTGCGCAGCTGTTATTGACAATAAAGGACAGTGTACTAAATATTAAATTATGCATATAGATTTAGTTTTAATAGTTGAAAATGGTTAGCTAATGAATCCGTTACATATTGCTTGTTTTTTGTGTTTTAAATCCATTTTTGAAAAGTGGTGCTATTTTTTTTTTCGCCTAGTTTTATGATTTTCATTAATGTTCCTTAAATAACTTAAAAAGTTACAAAAAAAAAAAGATTTTTTTTGTATTCCCAGGTTTGTTAGAGTCTCTCATTTCTAAATATGTGCTTTAAGTTTCTTTAAAGCTAAAAATGTGAGTTTGGCAATTACTTAAAAATTGCTTGAGGTGGTGGTGCTATTATTTTTTTCACAGCTGTATGTCCCGAAAAATCATTGTTCTGCTGAAGAAATGAAGATTGTCTTGAATCTTAAAAAAAAACTGCGAAGTCTTTGACGCTCGTATATTTGGATCAGAATGCCTTAAATTTAAGATTTCTTACTGAAAATCGACGAAGGAAAAAGAAATCTTCACAAACAACGGACACCCGCATCGCCAGTCTTGCAAAAAATTATGCATTCATGTCTTACAAAGCCATTTCCGATCAAATTGGCAATGAAATATCATCTCAGACCGTTCGTCGTAGGCGTCAATATTCAGACTTATCAGAACGTATAGCCCGAAAAGGTTCCTTACTCCGAGAAAAAAATTTGGAGATGAGGCAAAAATTAGGCGAAAAAATTTTGCATGCTCAGAGCCAGATGGGTCTAAAAAATGAAATAATATATTATAGAGCGACAAAACAAAACCAAATATTTTTGGTAATGACTACAGGAGATATGTACGACGCCGCAAAGGCAAATAATTCGACGTCCAGTACAAAACCACCGAGGCGGTTGGCTTATGGTCTGGGGCTTTTTTTTTTGTATGGCGTTGAACCGATACATCGTAAAAATGATCCTATGACCAAATTCAGGTATAAAAACATATTGACTGACATTATGTTACAATTTGCCTAGGAAAACATGTCCTTGAGGTGGGTCTTTCAACAGGACAACGACTCAAAACACACCGCAAGGCTGGTCAAGGTTTGGTTTACGGAGGGCAAGGTAAACGTTTTGAATTGGCCAAGCCAATCTCCTGACTAAAACCCAATATAAAACCTATGTGGAGACTTAAAACGTCGCGTTGGCACAAATGAACGAAACTCCGAAGAATTGTGGAAATTTTTCCCAAAAATTTGGTATGAGATTCCAATAGAGACTTGGCGCAAAATTATTGCTGGTATGCCAAAAATAATCGCCAAAGCTGAAGTCAAAATTTCGTAAAAAATACCGCACAAAAATCATCATTTTTGCATTTCAATGATTTATATTTCCCAGACGGTAAGCTGAAATCACAAAGTGTTCAGGCTTAACTTCTAGCTGTTTTAATTATCTTTTCAAAAGAGCAAAGTTCTTTACAACCAGACGTAAGATACTAGAGTTATGTGTAAAAACAAGCGCTACCTCTGAAAAAAGTTAAAAAAAAATACCATTTTCAAAAATTCTTTAAAAAAAAGTTCTGCCATTGAAAACAAAAAAAAATATCATCAAACCATTTCTAAGCCGCAAATCTTTAAGAAAAATTCGTTTTGTTCCTTGAGGAAAAATCGTGTTGACTAGTGTAATAAGAAAAAAGTGAAAATTTTTGATATGCTCGAGCTTTTGGCTTTGTAGAATTGCTGTAGTTATTATTTTGACCACCCCTTGTTTATGATTTTATACCCGTGCTCAAAAAAGAGTTAAGGGGTATATAAGATTTGTGGTAAAAATGGATGTGTGTAACGTAGAGAAAGAAACTTTTCCGACCCCATAAAGTATATATATTGTTGATCAGCATCAATAGCCGGGTCGATAGAGCCATGTCTGTCTGTCCGTCTGTCCGTCTTGTTTGTCGCCTGGATCTCAGAGACTATAAGAGATCAACAAAATTTGGTTTCCAGACTCATGTGATATCACACTGCTACAATTATTTCAAGTATTTCAAAATTTCGTTTTTTGTTTTGCCGAAATGTGAACACCCACATTACCGTTAGTGCGATCTTCAGTTTATTATCTCCCGTTCTCGACGTTGCCGAGTTTCCTCCAAATTTTTCCAAATCGAAAAATTTGTCAAACTCCTAATAAAAAATGTTTCGTTTACGTATTCCTGGAGTGTGTATCCAGTAACACGAGCGGAATCCACAGATTTATATCGATAGTTGCCTATCGTGACCGTGTGTGGACTGAGAGAACAGCTGATACCCTCAGCAGTATATACTTTACAATTCTTCCTGGAGTGAATGGTGCAAGATGTATGCAAAAACTGTCCGCAAAACCAAAAAGAGTGATGCAAAATATTCTTCTTTGTTTTACAATAATATATGCCGCCACCAACACAATCACTTCATGATCAGAGTGCATTTTTTTCCTTTAATTTTAGCAGAATTTTACAGTTGGCTCTGTTTACAAAACACAGCTGATTCATCAACCCTGTTTTAGCTATGTTCCACACCCTCACGGAATAACTAGCAAATTCCTTGTAGCAATTTTCCTCGGTGCTGGAGACAGGCCTTTAGACTGTTGCTATCTCGTACAGATTCCCGCTCTTCCTCAGTCATATTCGAAAACCGTCTTCTCGATCCTTTGTCGCTATTGCGACGAGCCATTTATATACAGCCGGAGCATGGCTGTGTATGTATTTCACATATGTATGTATATGCGTTACATAAAACAGATGTGGTTTTCGAGGTTGGGGTACGAAATGGCAAAATTCTGCGAATTGGGTAGGGTAGGTCTAACTGTAAACAAATTTTTGGTGCGTTTTTATGAAATATGTAGTGTTCATTTTCAAAGTTATTAAATGCAAAAGTAAAATATATGGAAATCATGAATTTTTGCCTGATGGACCTTTTGGCGGAACTGCCCATATGTGACAATTAGTTTTCGAAATCGCTCGTGGTCAAATATTTTTCTGTTTTCGGTTTTTAGCGTCTATTGTTTTGTTTTTCTGGGGACTTTCTGGGGATTAAAAATCAATATCTTCTCAGATTCCTGCTAATCAGGGTGCCACAGAAATCACTTCCGCTGGAAAATCACCTCAATTCCATTCCGCCGTGCCACACACCGATTTTTCAGCGGAATCAAAATCACTCACAATTTATCTAGCGATTTGATTAACTACACCAATAAAACACACCTAAAACGATTGGAATCTTACTTTCCCATAAAGGTTATTCATTGAACAGCTGTTTGCTGCCATGCCCGGAGAGTTGCCAGACAACTGCTAGAGTTGCCGAGTACATTGTTTTGTTTGACTCGCTCGATATGGGATGTTTTTTTGCCTTGAAATTATAAAAGTACAGCTTTGAAAAATCAAATATTTTATATCATTAAAGAAAAAAAAATTAAAAACCATTTGCTTTGATATGATAAAATAAATAAAACTGCAAAATGAACCCTATTCGAATTGAATCTTGAAAATTGTCAACCCTAGCCTTATTTCGAATTTGGTTTGTGACAATGCTAAGAAAAATGAAATCGCTCGGAATTCTATGGCACGGCGAAAATTTTTAAGCGGAAATCCTCTGCGCGGTTTCCAATTTCACTAGTGATTTCTGTGGCACCCCTGAATATGTGTATTATAATCATGTGAATAAATCTGCGATACAATTTTTTTGTTTCTTAATTATTATTGGATAAATATTATTTGATTCGATTTGCAAAATTACTGCACACCAATATCTGTAAAAGTTAGTTTTTATAACTACGGTTATTGTTAATAATTAAAACGAAAATTTACCTTAGCTTTTAAAATATCTTCAGACCAGTCCTCTTTTGAAATATTTGTTATTGCTTTGCTAAGTACCTTTTGGAGTTTTTCGACTTTGTTCTTAAACACATATATTATTTCTTGTGTGGTTGCAATTGGTTGTTTTGCGCACCAGCATTCTTGGTTGGTAACCAGTCCTATCGAGGCATATAAAATACCCGCTTCCTTTGACAATGTGGCTTCAGGACATAGAGTCATGCTGAGTAGATCCGCTCCCCATGTGCGATATATATTGTTTTCAGCAAGTGTCGAGTAACGAGGCCCTTCGAGTGTAAGAACTATAGCCTTCGAGTGCGTGGCGAGGTCAAGTTCTTGTGCAGCACTTAGAAGATGCCTCCTTGTACGCTCGCAAAATGCAGGGTACATTGGTAGATGACAGACACCGAAGGGACTGCCGAATGCACCATCATAGAAAGTCTGGGCACGCCTTGTTGTGTGATCTATTAGATCGTGTGGCACGACAATATCCCCTGGTACAATATTCTCCTGCAAAGAACTAAGGGTGTGGGTTACCAAGATGTGTGTGCATCCCAATTTGCGCATGGCCCAAATGTTAGCTCTATAGTTAATATTTGTCGGCATTATATCATGCAACCGGCCATTTCTAGAGAGAAGGGCACATTTTACGCCATCGATTAATCCTTCAATTATAATGTCAGAAGGTTTTCCAAAAGGCGTACATACAGCATATTCCATTCGATCTTGAAGTAAGATTGTTTTATCCAAATCAGTATCTCCAATTATTCCAATTTTAATTGGGTAAGGATCTTCATTTATTGTTTCTGAATTATTTTCCATGTCTAACTTTAAATTTTAAGTGAAGTTTTCGAAAATTATTTTTATTTGTTTTTATCATTTGTAAAGATGATATGTGCTTCTAAGAAGACTTGTTCAAATCAACTATATATTTTCATGAGATTATATCCTGTGTTCTCTATTTTTTTGTGTATAGGTGCATTAAATTCGTTAACCAAACCTAAAAAATGAAAAAATGGACAAAAAATACCTTTTTGAAGGCTGCGAGCCCAACTGCCCATCGGGAATTGCGATCGCGATCAGGTACCAAATGTACAACCCTTTTTCGTTTGCTTTGTTCCCAATTGGCAGTTGGACCCGCAGCCTTCAAAAGGTATTTTTTGTTCATTTTTTCATTTTTAGGTTTGGTTAACGAATTTTAGCTCCAAAGTCTCTCCATAGATTTTAAGCGATACCTTAAACGACGCCAAATTAATGCACCTATGCACTAAAAATAGAGAATACACAGGATATAATTTTTTTTCGACTTTTCCTGAGTTTTTAAAATCAAAATTTCGTAAAAAATACCGCACAAAAATCATCATTTTTGCATTTCAATGATTTATATTTCCCAGACGGTAAGCTGAAATCACAAAGTGTTCTTTACAACCAGACGTAAGATACTAGAGTTATGTGAGAAAAACAAGCACTACCTCTGAAAAAAGCTTAAAAAAAAATACCAGACTTCAAAAATTCTTCAACAAAAAGTTCTGCCATAAAAAAAAATAAATAATAATTCTTTAAAAAATTTTAAAGCCCCATATCTATCAGAAAAAGTCGGCTTGGATCCTTGAGGAAAAAAAGGTTCGATTTTGTCGAGTAGTGTAAACAATTAAAAATACTCAGCGTTGAATAAACTCAGCTTGTTCTGGCAATCGCCTTGTTCGCATCAACTCTTACTCACTTACACAAATCGCAGCTTCGTATACAATACAATCATATCCAAAATGTATGTGAAAAGGTTTACACGCATACATGCCGACGGATTCGACCCGACGAGCCGAACGCTGCAAATTTCCAGCCGAAGAGGTCTTCGGACACATGTGCATGGCTGTGTGCCCACCGCTTCTTCACTTGAATAAATTCATATGAGCTGAGCTGCGTCTTGGCTCAAAATCAATACGATCGTTGCTGAGCCGAAGTAACAGACACCGGAAACACCCGAAAAACGAACGAGCAAGAATAAACTCAGCCAGAATAAAAGAAGGCATAGCTTGAGTGATTTAAAATCATCTGCGAATATGTGGCGCATGCAAGTGTGTATCCGTCTTTTGACACGGTTAACCACGAAATTATTTGTTTTAAACTAAGCACTCTATGCAATTTTTCGCGTGCAGCAACAAAGCTGATCTCTTATTTGAGTAATCGGCGGCAGACTGTGTCCATTAATAAACAAACTTCCCCCTAAGTATTTCGAATGTTTAATAATAACTTAATAACTATTACAATTTTTGAGCGCCCTAATTTATAAGTATTAATATGCTTCTCGCGCTTGGATGGAAAATATAAAATAAAAAATAACTACCGGTCGTGGTTCCTCTCTTTCTCTCTATGTTTTTCGAAATTGAGAGATATCGTGGAGAGATCTCTCCTCTCTACATTAACCAACAAATTAAATTGTGATCAGCGATACCAAAAGACAGAAAGATTGACGCCTGCTCTATCTTTCGCTTTTGGCTACGTATAATAACGTCTAAAATATGTTTTATAGGTTACTTAAATCAAATGCTCACATATACATTTACTGACTGAGTATCAGGTAGAAAGGTAGATCCCGCGGCTCACAACGTTTCTGCTCGTTTATCTTTAATTTAACACTTCTACTAGAGATTTGACTAGAGCATTGAAAAATGGAAATAAAAGGAAATAAATATTACAATTTTAAATTATTCTGATTTAGATAAATCAGAAATACAGTAACCTTTCCAAAACCAAATCTCAAACAAAATCTCCAATTCCAACTCTGTTGCAGTTCGCTTGGTCATCATTTTTATGTTATACGTTTTTATAACCAGTACTTAGGAGGATAGGTATTTTGTTGCACTCTCAGGTTTCTTACTGAGAGCAGTACTGCGCTGTAACTGGGAGCGGTCAAAGGCTGTTATCAGAACTATTGCTCTGTTAAAGATGCTGCCTGAAATGCATGAAATGTCGAAATAAATTAGATTCTTGTTATTTAATATTTTATTCGTCTTGCTTAAGGTGCACATCCACAGTCGGACATGCGCGCGAATGAGCTCGACGAGCAGAATCAACTTGCCCACCAACTAGTGCGAGCATTGGCAACGAGCATCATGACAATCAAATTTTCAGAGAGAAAATTTCTAAAATGGAAGCGGAAAAACGCACTTTTTTAAAATTCTTCCTACTTTTAAAGTAGATTCTCCCTCTATTTTTTGAAAAAATGCATGAGATGTATTCTTTGCTTTTATTTTTCCATACATTCTCATTATCGAAGCATTCCATCAATATTTCTTTGGTAATTTTCATACGTGTTCCCTCTGCAAAATGTGTTCAGAAATGATGATTGTCTTACACAACCATCCACGATCAAACATGCTCACAAGGGGCTGTCAATATGTTACGTAATCACGTTTTCGATAATTTTTGACCCCCTCCCCCTCCTGATAATCAAAAGTAATCATTCAAGGAACTCCCTTTCGCCGCCCAGCCACGCGATAAAGAGTTTTCTTTGCTTTGTAATCGAAGTTTGCAAATAGATTTTTATGGATTTTTGCATGCAGATTTGCTGATTTTTGGGATGCAAAATACAAATCACACGTTTTACAGATGCGCTTTTTAAGTTGGTTTTCTACCGACGAACAATACAAGTCGTTGGGAATCTAGAAAAAAAAAGTGGAGACTGTGATATTAGCATATTCAATAAATAAAATGTAGTAAATGCTTATCTGCAGATATTTGTTTTGTTCATTTATCGATATCACGAGAGCTCTGCGTTGCATTAGGTCCAGAAAATTGCCCTTCTCGTTGTCCTCGGAAACAATTATTTCTGGGACACCCTGAATAACACGTACAGGAGGGGGAAAAATCTATGTTTGTTATTTACTTACCATTTTCAGACGTTAGATCGATGGAATGGTCATAAGAATCGATCGCTGATTGAGGAATATCGTTTTTAGGAGTATATATATTCTGTAAATAGTTAAAAAATGTATAATAATATGTCCACCAGAATGAAAAGCATGTGTTTGGAGTCACAATATATCACAAACACTATGCATGGCGAAACAAATTGAATAGATTAAATATATCGTACATAGCTTTGAAGCATTCATAAAAAAGGACATAGTTTTGATTTTTTTTGTAGCACCTACTTTTCATAGCTTTTTATTAAATTACTTATATATTTGTGTTTATCAAAAAAAATTGGTTTGGTAAGAAGCGGAAAAATGGTGTCGGGTAGTTCTTTGAAAATCTAGAAATATACATACATATGTACATGTGTAATTTCTTTCGGTCTCCAATAGTACAATTGGTACTTTCTAAGTGCGCTATTTTACTGCGTTTGGACCAGTGATTTGTTTAGCTATGTTGATTTTAACAGAAAGCTAAAAAAATAAGCTATAAGTTAGTATTAAGTTGCCCCAACTTGGCTTGATATTAGTTAATGTATCGGCAGTTTCTATCTGGCGTTACGTTTAATTCGTACGACAAAATGTTAAAAAGTATAGTCAGAAAGCCGAAATTTGGAAAAAGATTATCCCTGTTGAATATGAATTAGGTTAGGTTAGGTTAACCCGGACGGCCGTCACGGGGCCACGCATAGGCCAATATGGCCCTTAGTTGTCCGGATGGGGGTGTATGAACCTTTCGAGTGTATTTACGAGCTTTTTAAGTCCTTGAGGATCGAAGTGCTTTTAGCAAAGGCTAGCAGTTCCCCTGGCGTCCTCTTCGAGGCATCTTCCAGTGATGCCAGTACCGGGGCGCCCAGGTATATTCTCCTAGCCCTTGAGAGAGCAGGGCAGTTGCAGATGAGATGTTCCAGGGTTTCAGTTACCCCGGATTCCTCGCATTTCGTGCAGTTGCCACTGTTGGTGATGCCTAGTTTGACAGCATGTGCCGCGGCCAGACAGTGACCTGTGAGTATACCCACCAACATTCTGCAGTCCTTCCGTGGGAGGTGCAGTATGTAGTGGCTGAGTTTCCTATTGCGCTCCTTGCACATGGTTTTTGAGGTTCTGCAGGTGGTGGTACTGCTCCACCTGCTTCTTGCCTGTGTGTCGGCCCGTTTCTCTAAATCGCTTTGGAGCGTTCTAAGGGAGACAGGCACGTTCTCAGTTCTGTCGTTTGCCAGCCCGACGCCGTCCTTAGCCAGACCGTCCGCCATCTCGTTGCCATCGATGCCTTGGTGGCTGGGAACCCAGTAGATCCGCACTGAATTTGTCGTGCTTAGGATATCTAGTGCCTCCCTGCTTGCCAAGACATTTCTGTAACTGACCGCCGACGACTGCATGGATCTTATCGCCGCCTGGCTGTCCACGAACAGGTTGATCACGTCGTGTGGACGATCAGTAGACTGAACAGCCTCTGCCGCTTTCCGTATGGCGAAGACTTCCGCCTGGAATATGCTGCATTGGTCCGGTAGCTTATAGGACAGCCTTATCTCAGGGTCTGTACAGTATATGCCTGCTCCTACTCCTCCTTCCATCTTGGAGCCATCGGTATATATGTTGAGGTATTGAGTCTGGTCCCGACCCCTTTTCCAGTCATCGGGTCCCATGTATGCGGTTGTTTTTACATCCAGGCCAGTTTGGGGGATCATGTAGTCAGATATACTGGTCATGTCTCGGCCAATTGAACTGTGCCCGAATCCTTGTAGAGACATATTGCCTGATGCTACTAAGCGTTGTGCCGCCTTTCCTGCAGTCAGATGAGCGTGGATGTCCAGGGGGTCGATTCCGATTATGGTTTCGAGAGCTTTTGTTGGGGTTGACCTCAGCGCCCCCGTAATGCAGAGCAGTGCCTGCCGCTGGGTCCTTTCCATAAGCTTATTGTACGTCTTCTTTTCTGTCGCTTGCCACCACACTAAGACTCCGTACAGCAGAGTCGGTCGCACCACCGAGATGTAGATCCAGTGCATTAGAGCAGGTGATAGGCCCCATGTGCTGCTAAGCGCAATGGTGGCCTTCTTCACCCTTTCCACTACATTGGGCCTCCATGCCAGCTTGCTATCCAGTACTATGCCGAGGTATTTGACTTGTGCTTTCGGGGTCAGCCTGGTTTTATCAATTTTCGGGGGGATCCATGCCGGTACCTTGTATCTCTTGGTAAAGAGGATGAGGTCCGTCTTGTCCGCGTTGATACTGAGTCCTACTTTTCCTGCCCACTCACATATCTCCCTGAGTGTTGATTCCATTATGGAGCTGAGGGTCGATGGACATACTCCCGTAATAATTATGCTTATGTCATCTGCATAGGCTGTTATTTTTGGGGCTCTCCTCTCGAATCTCTTTATTAAGTCGTCGACCAGGTTCCACAGGAGGGGCGACAGCACCCCACCTTTTGGTGTGCCTCTATGCGCCCCCCTCACCATGGAAGCGGTGCCCCACTCTGATTGCACCCGTCTGAAACTTAGAAGGTTCTTTATCCAGAGGTTGATGGCGGGATGTGTCGCTTCTAGGCGGTCCATAATAGCGTTCGTAGTGACGTTGTTGAATGCTCCGGATATGTCTACGAACACTCCTAGAGCATACTTTTTATTATGGTGGGCTCTCTCGATGGTGGCTACTAGCGAGTGCAGTGCCGTCTCTACCGATTTCCCTTTGGTGTAGCATGCTGGTTGGTTGACATCAGTCTCCCTACATCGTTCCTGATGTGTAGATCCAGCAGCTTTTCTAGTGTTTTGAGTAGAAAGGAGGTGAGGCTTATCGGTCTATAATCCTTGGGGCTCATATGGCTGCACTTTCCTGCCTTTGGAAGGAAGACAATCCTCGAGGTCCTCCATTGGATAGGGATATAGCCCGTGCTCAGGCAAGCTGAGTATATTGCAGAGAGCCATGGGGTGATCACGTCTTTGGTCACCTGTAGCATGGCTGGGAATATACCGTCTAGTCCAGGTGCTTTTGTACCCGCAAAGGAGTCTATAGCCCAGTGGATTTTCTTAGACGATATGAGACCTGTTGTGGGATGCTCTTCCTCAGTTGCTAGGTCCTGATGCGTTGTAGCGTCAGCAACCTCGGTGCATCCTGGGAAGAGAGCTTCCATTAGTGCTGTTAGGGCTTCTTCACTGCCCTCAGTCCACATTCCATCTTCTCGCTTCAGCTGACTCTGTATGGTAGGTTGCTTTGATAGCAGCTTCCGAAGCTGTTTCTGGGACTTTCTCGATATTGGAGCAGAAGTTCCTCCACGAGTCTCTTTGTGCCCTGCGTATTTCCTTCTTGTACTCCCTGAGTAGGGTTTTGTATTCCTCATTGATTATCTCCTCGTTCGCCTGTTTGGCGATTTTGAAGAATTCTTTGAGGTTGTTTCTTTGAAGCGATAAGTCCCGGTTCCACCAGAGTGGTTTGGGCCTCTTTTTCGTTCTCGATGGTGGGCATGATGCGTGGTACGCATCCAGTAGTTCCTTGGACAGAGTCTCTAGGGACGTTTCTATGTCTTCCGGGGATTTCACTGTGCCCGGGCGTGTCGCGAGCTTCGAAGTAACTGTTTTTTTAAACATTTCCCAGTTTGTGTTCCGGGGGTTTCTATAAACAGTTATCTTCGGAGAGTATTTAAATTCGCACTTGAATTCAATGTACTTGTGGTCTGAGAAGGATGGTCTTTCAAGGACTCTCCAGCCAGACACCACGGTACTCTTTCCCGTTACGAGTGTTAGACCTAGTACGTTAGAAGAGGTGGGACCTACGAAGGTGTGTTCCTCCCCTACGTTTGCTACATCTAGGTTACCTCTGTCTCACCTCTGTCGTTGATGTCGGGGCTTCCCCACACGCTATGGTGGGCATTGGCGTCCGTACCAACCAGAAGTTGCTGGTCTTTCGGGCTGGCATCCGCCACCAGACTCCTTAGCTCTTCCGGTGGAGCTGGCCTGTCGTGTGCCATATAGCAGGAAGCTACCACAAGGTGCTTTTCCTCGCTTTCCAGCATCACAGCAGGCAGGTCATCGGTGGTGTAATGAGACAAAAGGTAAGCATGGGCCCTTTCGTACGAGTACGGCGGTTCTAGTCCTGCTTACCGATGGTGAGTGGAAAAGGTTGTAGTTAGAGGACTTTAGTCCGGCCAGGGCGTTGCCAGAGGCAATCCATGGCTCTTGGACCAAAGCTATGTCGACGGGCCCTTGCTCCATGGCGATGAGGAGCTCCGTCGACGCGAGCTTGCTTTTATGTAGATTGAGCTGCAGCACCCTCAATGACATGAGAGGCTGGCTCAACTACACTCGACGGGTTGACTATTATTGTCAGGTCACCGTCCTCCTCATCTTCGGAGTCATCCAGCGTAATACCCTGAGCGGCCTCCACGATGGACTCCAGACCGAGGTCCTTCTCCACCTCGCCTGCCTGCAGGGTGTGCGTGTCTTTGTCTTCGGGGTGGCGCTTTTTGAGGCGGAGGTATACGCTACCCTTGCCCCACGCCATCTTCCCGAATCTGGGGTACAGAAGGTCCTCTGCCTCCTTGCTGATCTGGAGGATCACACTCTGGGCGCCGTTGGGTAGTGGGCTCCCAATGTGCAGGATTCTCCAGTTCGCCGTTGGCACGTCTGGGTTCTGCCGCTGTAGCAGCCTCAGCGCACGGTCTCCTTGGATTGCGATGGGGAAGAGTACCTTCGCCTTTGGTATGGACGGGATTAGCTCCCTGTCCACAACCTTCAGTCTGGCCCCCTCCCGCAACGCCTCCATTTGGCAGACCGTTTGCTTCAGCCACTTGACTGTGGGGTCGTCCATACATTTCAGTATTTTGACCCCGTTAAGCCACCCAGCACCATCGAACGTTGGCATGGGGGCTGTTGGGTCCTCCTCCATTCTTCCGAATAGCGACTCTACGAGCTGCGCGTGCACCATCTTCCACCGCGCCTCCGTCATCTTGCCATTCTCATCGCTCCGGTCAATGAGTGCCACGATCAGGTGTCGTTTGGTCACCTCATTGACCTTCGCCTTGTGTTTGGGTTTCTTTGCCGTTTTGGGTGGAGGTCCCACCCCCTTGGGCCCGCGTTGCCGCTTGCTCGTCGGAGTGTCCTTACTGGCGCTCTCGGTCGAGCGTTGCCTTTTGGTGGCGAGAATCTCCTCCACCTTGTTGGCAAATTCCCCCTTCGTCGCTTTCATTTGCGGCATCTGTGCAAAGTGTAGGCGGCCCTCCTCTACCTTCTGCTCGGCCCAGGCTAGCTTGGACTTCTCCTCTTGGGAGATGTATTCTCTGCCTTGGAGTCGGCTTCGGATTTTAAGCGCCGCCTTATATTGGGCCTTAGCCTTCATCCCCTCCCTAGAACGCTTCGGCCCTTCCCTACGCAGGGAGCTGGAACCTGGTTCAGGCGAGCGGAGAAGGCTTTCTTCCTCCGTCTTGCTGACCGAAAGCACGCTCTCTAGGTCCGAGTCTGTCTCGACTAAGGCACTCGTGCGGCTCAGCTTGGAGTGAGTCCGTTTTGTGGCAGTAGCATTGCAACTGACATGGCCTGCTCCCGCCATATCCGAGGTGTGACCGCTGGCGACACGCAGAGAGGATTGCTCCTCCCCGTGCCCGCCGGTGGTAGCAGTCACGCTTTCCACCGACGTTTGGGTTGACATCCCAACCCGTGCTTGACCTTCTGTCCGCTCCATAGTAGGCCCGAAGGTCCATACGTGGTTAATGTTTATCGGGGGAACCACACCCTAGCTTTTTATGCCTACCCGCCAGGCCACCTCCAGCCATGGCCATGGTTCAGTTCCCCCAATTTTTGGTCGGGAGGACCTGGACCTGGCCTTGGCTAGACACTGCATTACCCCGGACAGAGCAAGCGACAGTGCATTACCCGATCCGGGATAATGCAGTGCCCATTGCCCAGCCGGCACCCTCTGGGAGGGTATAGTATTCTTCTGAGTATAGTATGATTTTGAGCGAAAGTGTGTATGTAGGTATACTTTAGAATACATTACATCCAGATTACAGTTAAAAAATGCATGTTAAAAGGATCTTTTAACCGGATAATGACTTGAAACACCCAGAAAAGCTCGCTAGGAATTGATTTTTATCGGTAAAGATCGACATTTTGCCATGGCCAAATGTCCAACTAGATATTAATATCATCAAAATCTTATGCTGGAATACCAAATACGTTGTTGCAACTGCAAATCCGTCAACCAGAGCAAAGTTTTAGCAAGTGGTTCAAGGATTATTGGCTCAAATCCTATTGAGGCGTTGGCTAGAGAAAAATCTTTGAAAACGTGATTACGTAATATATGGACAGACCCTAAGAGTACAAACTTGCATACCTACAAAAAATATACCGTTACGTTTATAGAAAATATAAGCAAATTAAAAAGCGCACATATACTTCTTTCACTGATCCATTGTAAACTTTTTAGAACGCTGAAAAAAATGTTACATTTTTATAAAAACTACAAAATTTAAGCTTATAATATTTTATTCTTCATTTATTTTCGTTTTTAATTTCGTCTGGTATCTCTTCCTCTAAATCTATTTCAAAGGTATCACTGCCATCATCGTCACCAAATTCACACGAATTTTGTGACGTACCCCCGTCTTTGTGGCCAACACTTAAGAATATAATTGGCGAATCCAAAAGATCGACAACCTCTCCTGGTAGGCTCATCCTGTTGGTTTTTGTAATGCAAAGACTCGATAGCAATGGATCAGACGAATCCATAGCTCTGCGAAAAACATCTGTCATATTGTCAACCCGGGGGACATTTTCTGTCAGCCTTGAAAAGTTTGTGTCTGCTTCGGATGCACTTTCTGCTAAGGAGCCAACAGGAACAATTGATATTTCAATGATTATGTATCCACGTACTAAAATTTTGTATGCTGTTGGAGACATGGGGTACCAAAAGTAGTTAGCCGTATAAATAGTGAAAGTTTCAAGACAGAATTTTCTTGTTGAAATGCTGGCAGGGTGCAGTAACAATGGAGTTGAATTTTGTTTTTCTACGCAAGTTCAGATGCTAACTTAATTTTTAGTCGTTTACCAGCAGCTTTATATGTTAATTTCGGGCGACCCCCTTTCTATGGGGATTCATTTCTATCATAAAGCTATATCATAAAGCCGTAAGCCCAAATGGCGTGTTTTTGTTTAAATCGCTTTATGTTTCGGCAGCATCTTTGAAAAGTTTATTGATGTAATAAATAAACTTTGCAATTTTATTTGATATTATCTGGTTCATTGTTTTATCAAAGCGATCGCCATTCAATTTTTTGAATATGTAACTCTTAAGGGCTTTTCGCGAGCGGTTGTTGCTTTCCCAAACTTCGAGAAGAGCCCCGTGGCCAAACGCATATGTTGCTAGATAAACTAAATTTTGGCACAATGAGACTTCTGTCGATAAATTCTCGTTCTTACTCTTTTGTAAGTCTGTGCTAAGTGATAGTTATACTCTACAAAATACAAACACAAGTGGCCCAGGGTTTTCCGTAGTTGTTAGAATGATCCAGGACGACAGCGTTTATTATATTTAATGTTCTATTTGTATTATTATTAGATAATTGCTCTGGTTACAATGGGTGTATGTTTAAAACGAGGTTATAATATTGGATATAATAGAATGCTGCGCTTTTGCTTCTTGCGTGTTTTCGAGAGAAACTTTGGCACCGAACTAACTGGCGTCGATCGTTGAACTCTTGTTCTCTTTATTCTTTTGTCTTTAGCTTAACAGACTCTGCTGCTCTTTGTAGCTTCTCACCAAATCCCACATAGTTCAAATCTTCAGAGATACACATATACAGCAGTTAACAGTTGGACAACAGACACATTAATGAAAACATATAAATTAATAAATACCTTTGCAAGGAATTTCCATTTTCAGAATTATGTAATTTATTTTGTGCACAAAAAAACAATTGCGCAAAGTTTTCAAACTTTGTCGCCAATTTAGCCTCACTAAAAAAACCTTTCAAACAGTTGACTTTGTTGCTGTGGCTGCTATGGATCATGCCTAAAAATTAATTAAAAATATAAATAGGTTTATCCACCAAAATCTGGGTTTCTACCCATAGTACTGTGGACCAAAATGACTTTTTCTGAAAGATTTCGGGATTTGATTTTTTTTTTAAAGAATTTTTTTAAATCTGGTTTTTTTTTCGTTTTCTTTTCAGAGGTAGTGCTTCCTATTTTTCAAATAACACTAGTCAACACTAGAAACAATTTTTCTTATAGATTTCGGGGTTTACAATTTTTTTTAACGAAATCTGTTTTTTTATTGTGTTTTTTTAAAGAATCTTTTAAAATCTGGTATTTTTTAAATGTTTTTAAAAACAACTAAAGTTTCTAATAACTGGTTGCATACAACTTTGCAGTTCTAAAAAGCTGACAAACGCAGCTATAACACTGGCTCTTTGTATCTGCAGCTTAACGCCTGAAAGATATTAAGCTTTCAAATTTAAAATATCATCATTTTTTGCGGTATATTTTCTCTCTCGAAATTTTGACATAAAAAACTCGGAAAAGTCGAAAAAAATAATGCTTGGCCAAAATGGTTGGTTTTAGTTAGACGCGTTAATTAGGTGTCGTTTGAGGTATTGTATGAAATATATGGAGAGACGGTGGAGCTATAATTCGTTAATCAAATATAAAAAAGAAAAAAAGAAAAAATTGAGAAAACATACGTTTTGAAAGCCGCAACCCCAACTGCCGATTGGGAACAAAGAAAATGAAAAGGGGTTGCATTTTTGGTACCTGCACGTGTTCCTTTCGCATTAAATGTTGTTTTTTCGTTGTGTTTTTCGTTTTTTATTTGGTGTTATATTGCTACAAGTTTTTAAATGTGCGTGATAAATTTGATTTTTTACTGTTTATTACTGTTCTTAATATAATTTAAGTTTTTTGGCATGCTGGATGGGGCGGGGAAAGCAACTAAAAAAAATAATTATGACCCGATCTGATTCAGATCCAGCAGTCTGGTAGATATGGTCGTTTTCTACGATACTGAGTTTTCAGTTTTATCGTATCTTTAAAAATGTGCCTGCCACAGATTTTCGTCCTTTGTGCGGGTGGAAGGGGGCGGGGCTAAACTTT
Organism: Drosophila ambigua; assembly: GCA_018150905.1. Lineage (NCBI taxonomy): Eukaryota > Metazoa > Arthropoda > Insecta > Diptera > Drosophilidae > Drosophila > Drosophila ambigua. Next base: position 327,806 of record JAECWS010000103.1, read on the forward strand.
GAAATACACTTTTAGCAATGTGATATCACATGAGTCTTCAAACTAATTTTGGTTGCTCTAGCTCTTATAGTCTCTAAGAACTAGGCGCTCATCAGGACATACGGACGAACAGATAGACATGGCTCTATCGACTCGGCTATTGAAGCTGATAAAGAATATATATACTTTATGGGGTCGGAAACGTTTCCTTCTCTGCGTTACACACATCCACTTTGACCACAAATCTATGATACCCCCTAACTCTTTTTTGACTACGGGTATAAAAAAAAAATACTACATATTTTTAAATCCCGAAATCTAACAGAAAAAGTCATTTTGGTCCACTGCGCGAAGAAAAAGTTCAATTTTGTCGAATAGTGTAATAAATTACGTCGTTTACTAAGCGATATAGACGTCAAACTGGTATATTGCTTTTTAACACCTATTCAGGTTTCTAAAAACATTATAAATATCTTATTAATTCGTTTCCAATTTGCCGCAAACTATCTTGTTTCATTAACAATTAATCAATTTATAAAATGCAATATCTGTCATAGAAATTGCTAAGTTGAAAATTGTTTAACCTATTCATTGAGTATTCACGGTATATGCCAACACTTCCATAGTTTTTGAAATTCTTAAAAATTCTCTAAAATAACACTAGGCAACAAAATCGAATTTATTATATTCCACGAACCAACCAGACTTGTACTGATAGATTTGGCGCTTTACAATATTTGTATACATATGTTCTAAGATCTAAGATCATGTATCTATACTAAGCTGGTTCAAAAATTTTGTTTTCGAAATTGAAACGGGACACCCCCTAGTTTTGTTACCTTGGATTTAATAGTAATTTACATGTTGTTATTTTTTGTTTTTTAGAGGTTGCTACCAAATTTTACAAAAAATTTTAATAAAGAAAATTAAAAAAAAAAATGTTGCTGAATGAGTTGGATAAATGGCGACATCTATTGCATGTATATTAATACCATTCATATCGTCATTAATCAGGTTTTGGTAGTAAAAGACCTGCGCAAGTTTTTGCAAACTTGTTATATAAATATATCAACCGCAGCTAAACTTCTTGATTTTCACTAATCGTTAATTTTTTAACAGTAACTAAAAAAAAAATCAAATTACCTTATCAATATGAGCTAGTTTCTAAATTTCAATATTATTTGAAAAAAAAAACGACGAATTCAATTTTTTTTTAAATGTATTTTTAACTAAAAAAGTGTAATTTATTTTCGTGGTAGCAACACCTAAACATTAAACTAAAAATAAAAAAAAATTCTATAATTTTATTGAATAACAAAGATCAGAACTGAGGGGACAGACACAAAATTTGTTGGTCAAATTTTGGCCCAGCCTAATCTATACTGTAACATGTTTATACCAAATTTTCGAATTAACTGTGCTGCATAAAGTTTATAACCTGAAAAGTCTTTTATGATATTTTTCTTGTTGACTTCCGATTTAAATATTCGAATATATTAACTGCATATATTATGTCTTAATTCCTTGGTCCCTACCTCTTTGCAGATTCATACAAAAGACATGGACATAGTATTATTACTAATACACGACGAGACGAACACCAAAAAACTTCTTGGAATTCAAAGAAGGTGGTTGAAACAAGTTCTGCACTTCAGGTACTTCAGCAATATATGTACATACTTGTAGATAGAGATCCTAACGACCACGCGTATAAAAATATATATTCGCATAATAATTGAAAATTCTTGTTTGCAAGAGTTCACCAAATATGGAAATCTGCAGATATTCTGCGATGTGCTATCGGCAAAGGTGTCACGGACTCAAGGGTTTGTCAAATCCGCCCAAAAATCCGCAGCTGGCAGGAGAATTCTGACACTTTTTCGGAGATTTTCCAGACTCCTGTGAAATCACACTGGCATTCACAATATTGAACATACGAGAAAATCGAAAATGTAAAATCATAAAGGACCATATATATCAGGTTGTCGAATCTTGATCAGATCGGATTATTTTTATAGCGCTTACAAATTCTCCATCTCGAACCCTCTATCATACTCATAAAGTGGCGGCTATTGATGCTGATCAAGTATATATAAACTTTTTCCTTCTCTGCGTGGCTCACATCCACTTTTACCACACATCTAATATATAGAGGTTACACTAGACAGCTGATCAAGGATCGATAACACCTGCCACCCTTGTTTGGATAAATTTCACCACTGAAGAGCATACGTGCTCAGTTGAACGGTAAAGCAGTGCATTAAAGCAGGGCAACCGTTTAAAGTTTAAAACTTTAAACTTGCCAAAAAGATATCGAAAACGCGCTTGTAGCGACTCATCGCTCGATCTGAGAGATGTTCGCGCCTCTTATAATCTTTCTCCGCAACTGATCGAGCTGATTAATAGACGATTCGAAGAGCAGGCGAAGCACACCCATAATAGCGTGAGGGAAGCCGAAAAAAGAATACTGCGTGAGATGACTGAGAAGTTTGAGGATAAGTTTCAAGTCTTTCGGACGAAGTCCCATATACATCGGAAATAGTCGGTTTGGATCCTTGAGGAAAACAAAAGTTGGATTTTGTCGAGTAGTGTTATTTAAGTTACTTTTTTTACTCAGAATTATTTTGAATATCCATTATCTGTTTGTAATAATCTTTGTTAGGAATCTCACTCTCTCTGCATCATCTCCCCTTACAATGGATGATAGTGCATGGACATCCAGCGCGAACAGCTATACAAGCTGTACTTTTGAATCAAGGAACAGGTCTGTCCCATTAATGCCCAAAGCCTGACTAAAAAAATTGAATAATTTAGGTATATATTTTTCCAGTCCAATATTGATATCATATGTGTGTCTGAAACGTGGTTTTCGTCTCATATTAGTGATTGGTTAGTAGAATGTTTTGGCTATGATCTGTTTCGATCTGATCGAGATAGCGTATGAGGTATAGCCATATGTATATGTAAGTAAACGTCTAAATGCAAAAATTTTTATGTAAACGTACAAGTGTAGGAATAGGTGAAGCTCAGTCATACGCTTCCTTACGGGACATTGGCTAATAGGCACCCATGCAAACAGGCTGGGTGCCCCCTATAACGACTTCTGTCGGAGCTGTAGAGATGAGGACGAGGAGGAGACTGTTCTGCTCCTGTCCGGCTCTCAGTAGAAGGAGACTTCAATACTTAGGCGCACCTTTCCTAATTGACATTTCAGACATGTCTCTCGGGTCTCTAACGATCCCGACAACCGCCTCAACCTAACCTAACCTAACCTACAAGTGTAGTTGAATGGATATTTGTCCAAGTCCCAAGTGCAATATGTTCTTCAAAAACATTAATAGGCTGTGTGTATAGACCCCATGTATATATCGCATATAATCATTTAATTGACTTACTATCCACATTGACACTTAGTTACACAGATGTAATACTAACTGGGGATTTCAACAGAAATATACTGGGGGAAAATTACTTTTTGGATGACATACAAGCTACGGGATTAAAGTTAGTAAACACATTTGAACTTACCCATTTTTCTAATGACTGTGATACTTTACTTGACTTATTTTTTTTTCTAAACCATAGTCATAACGTTTTTACGCTCAGTCAGCTCTCCATGCCAATTTTTTCAAAACATGACTTAATTTTATGGACATATAATATTAATACAGACATAACCGAAAACATACTAGTTTATAGTGAATTTAAAAATGTTGTAAAACATGCTGAGCAGTATAAGCCGCTTAGGAAGAAGCTGATACAATCAAATAACTCACAGAAACGTAAATATTTGTTTAAAAAATTCAAAAAGGCAACATCGAACAAGCTGACATGGGCCTACATTAAATAAATCCAATAATACACGCATCTGTGATCTCGACTGCAAAGTCCCTGAAGTGACTAAAATCTATACAGAAACTATGATGATGTAAACTGTAAAATAGTTTTAGTTTTTCATGTGTAACTGAGTCAGATGTCCTCGAATCAATGTTAAAAATGAATTCAATTTCCTCTGGTATTGATGATGTAAATCCAAAATTTATAAAATTGTTATTGCCAAAAATACTGTCATACACAACACAGCACTGACTCATTCGATATTTCCCGATTCTTGGAAAGTAACAAAAATACTACCAATTCCAAAATCTGCCAATGAATACAGGCCAATCTCTATATTACCTTTTTTATCAAAAGAGTTAGAACGACTAATGGCTGTTCAGATGACAAATTACTTGACATCTAAAAAACTCTTGACTGACAAACAGTCAGTTTTTCGTGTGGGAAGAAGCTGTACAACAGCAATAATAAATGTAGTGGAAGGTATCAGAGAAAAATTGGACAATGACAATATAACGTTCTTGACTCTTTTAGAGTATAGTAAATCTTTTGACACGGTTAACCACTAAATTATTTGTTTTAAACTAAGCACTCTATGCAATTTTTCGCGTGCAGCGACAAAGCTGATCTTCTCTTATTTGAGTAATCGGAGGCAGACTGTGTCCATTAATAATGTGTATTCGTCTTTACTATGTGTCAAGCGTGGCGTTCCTCAAGGATCCGTCCTCGGTCCATTACTATTCTTTGTGTATATTAATCATTTTCCGAGTGTATTGACAAATTGTGAAGTACATATGTATGCTGATGACGTTCAAATGTATGTTAATCGTTCTATTAGTAGAATTAATGACTGTGTTCGTGTTTGTAATAGTGAATTAACCACTGAAAATCAAACAAACAATTGCAACAATGTACCTAACACCACTTCCGCCAGCCAACGAAAGCTGCAAGTTGATTTTAATAATATTGCTAGATATATTTATAATAGTCATAGAACTGACCGTATTTCTGACGTAATGATTAAGATATTCGATATGCCACTTAATTCCTGGATAAACCATAGGGTCTTGACATTATTGAAGAAAATTATTTACACTAAAGCTACCTATTTAAAAGACTTAAGTTTAGCACATCAAGAAGGACCGAAATCATTATGAAATTTAAATACATGTACTTCTGCACAATGCGGCAATTCTTTGTATATGCTGTTCGCTTTTGGAACAAACTTCCTCCTATGTATTCCGAATGTTTAAATGTTAATAACTATTACAATTTTTGTGACTAGCGCCCTAATTTATAAGTATTAATATGCTTCTCGCGCTTGGATGGAAAATATAAAATACAAAATAACTACCGGTCGTGGTTCCTCTCTTTCTCTCTATGTTTTTCGAATTTGAAAGATATCGTGGAGAGATCTCTCCTCTCTACATTAACCAACAAATCAAATTGTGATCAGCGATATCAAAAGACAGAAAGATTGACGCCTGCTCTATCTTTCGCTTTTGGCTACGTATAATAACGTCTAAAATATGTTTTATAGGTTACTTAAATCAAATGCTCACATATACATTTACTGACTGAGTATCAGGTAGAAAGGTAGATCCCGCGGCTCACAACGTTTCTGCTCGTTTATCTTTAATTTAACACCAATAAAAGCTAATGGCAATTCTACTAGAGATTTGACTAGAGCATTGAAAAATGGAAATAAAAGGAAATAAATATTAAAATTTTAAATTATTCTGATTTAGATAAATCAGAAATGAAGTAACCTTTCCAAAACCAAATCTCAAACAAAACTCCAATTCCAACTCTGTTGCAGTTCGCTTGGTCATCATTTTTATGTTATACATTTTTATAACCAGTACTTAGGAGCTCTCAGATTTCTTACTGAGAGCAGTACTGCGCTGTAACTGGGAGCGGTCAAAGGCTGTTATCAGAACTATTGCTCTGTTAAAGATGCTGCCTATTAACCAATGAAATGTCGAAATAAATTAGATTCTTGTTATTTAATATTTTATTCCTCTTCCTTAAGGTGCACATCCACAGTCGGACATGCGCGGCGAATGAGCTCGACGAGCAGAATCAACTTGCCCACCAACTAGTGCGAGCATTGTCAACGAGCATCATGACAATCGGAAAAACGCACTAACGTCCAATGTGTCTTTTTTAAAATTCTTTCTACTTTTAAAGTAGATTCTCCCTCTATTTTTTGAAAAAATGCATGTAGATGTATTCTTTGCTTTTATTTTGCCATGATGTAATCTCATTATCGAAGCATTCGATAAATTCCATCAATATTTCTTTGGTAATTTTCATACGTGTTCCCCCTGCAAAATGTGTTCAGAAATGGAAAAATGGGAAATGTTCACACTGGGAAAAACTGTCAATCTAGCGGAATCAAAGTCATATTTTGAAATATGATAAACTCAACATGATTTTGTTTGATTCGACTCGCAACACAATAGTTAGGTAGCCGATAGTTTTTAAAAAATTATGCTTTCGATATACTGTCAGCTGTGACCATTTAAAATGAACATATGTTGTCGTTAGGTTAGGTTAGCTTGAGGCGGCTGTCTGGGTTGTCAGAGACCTGACACACCTAGGCCGGTTGCGGCCCATTGTGATACCGCATGTTTCGTTCCCATTCTCCCTTGTGAGACCCCATGTCATCCATTATCCCATCCGGATGCCCTTATGAAGCCTGCGATCCGTCTGGGACTGATTGTAGACATGTCCGAAATGTCAGTTAGAAAAGGAGCGCCCAAGTATTGAAGTCTCCTTCTACTGAGAGCCGGGCAGGAGCAGAACAGGTGTTCCACAGTCTCCTCCTCGTCCTCATCTCTACAGCTTCGACAGAAGTCGTTATATGGGGCGCCCAGCCTGTTTGTATGTGTGCCTATTAGCCAGTGTCCCGTAAGGGAGCGTATGACTGAGCTGCACCTACTCCTACTGAGTTTGCAGAGCTCATCGGTGCGCTTCCTATTAATGCTAGGCCATGTTTGCCGAGTTATGCGACATAGTGGCACAGTTTGCCATCTGTCCATGTTGTCGTAGGTAATTCATCAAATTTTCCCGCTATTTTTTACACTCCAAATTTGTTGCTTGGAAATTACTTAAAATCTATTGTTTTTCATTTTTTATTTTATTTTTATTGATTTCAACATATTTAATAACTAGCTGACCCGGCAAACTTCGTACCGCCTAACAGTCAATGAATGTCGTGTTACTTTTTAGCTGAACTAATTTAGGCTTTATTTTCATTCAAGCACTTCGTGGTAAAGGACATTCTTTGTTTTTTGGTCAGGCGCAAGAACAAATAAAGCGGATGGTTTGCCGACACGTGAGCATGCCACGTACAATTGACCATGAGAAAAACATGCATTTTCTAGATTGAGGCCACAAATAGTCAAGGATTGGCCCTGTGATTTGTTGATCGTCATGGCGAAGGCAAGACGAATCGGGAATTGAATTCGTTTAAACTCAAAGGGCATATCCGTTGGGATCATCGGAATCCTTGGAATAAGAACTTCCTCATCTTTAAATGTTCCTTTAAGTATCGACGCGTGAATCACATTGCTCATCACTTTTCTTGTCACCAAACGCGTTCCATTACACAGTTTTGGTTGGTTTAAATTTCTAAGATAACTACCGAGCTAACTTTATCTTCTAAATTGTGCGGTGGTAAACCAGGCACATCCAAGGAGTTTAAAAATTCAGTTGGATAATTAGTGGCTTCTTCTTCGTTTGTTACACAGTTGATAGATTTGAATGAATACAGAGTACCTACGATTTGATTTTGAATTATAAAATTGTAGTCATCTACATCCTTATTTTTAGCGGCCAAAATTGCTCGCCCACTTAACCATTTTGTATTTTTGTGATTAGCAATGATATCCGGGAATACTTTGTTGATAAGCTCGTCTTTTGATGATAAAAAATTGCAAAAACTTGGAGGAAATGAAATCAAACCGCTCGATTTGCTTCGAGAAATCATCAGCAGATAGATCGTTCAACAATGCAACTCTCATATTTACAGACAGTTGAAGTTTCTTTACATATCGCCACAGATTTTATGCTTTGAGGCAAGCGTTTATTTCGTCGGCAGCAGTAGATCTTGGAATGACTGGTAGTGTTTGTCGGAAATCGCCAGATAATAAAATCATTGCACCACCAAAACATCTCGAGTCATTGCGCAGATCTTTTAGTGTTGGGTCTAGTGCTTCCAATGCGCGCTTGTGCGCCATTGTGCATTCGTCCCATATGATGATTTTTGATGCTACTAAAACTTTGGCCATTGCGGAGTGTTTCGAAATGTTACATGTCGGTTGTTCAGTAGTTTGAAGGTTTAATGGCAATTTTAACGCTGAGTGAGCCGTACGGCATCCGTCTAACAATGTGGCCGCTATTACAGAAGAACAATTGCTATTTCGGATCTCGCACGTACAGTGGCCAAAATCAAAGACATGAGGAATGTCTTCCCAGTTCCACCGGGGGCATCCAAAAAAAATAAGCCGCCATTTCCATCATCAATTGCATTAATCAGGGTATCATACACTTCCCTCTGCTTAGGATTCAACAGAGGTACATTCGTTTGAACTGATTGGATTAGTTCATGTGGATCATATTCACGTTCACGTTCCAATTCTCTATTAAATGCGTCATTCATTCCGCGATCTGGCGCTGGCATTCCTAACCTAACTAACAAACTGCCGCACATGAGGTAACACATATCTTCGATCAAGAGCAAAGTCTGGTTACGGATCTCCTCATTCACCTCAATATCGGAATTTCTTGAGCTGACGCGAATTCGATATAAAATATCTTCTGACATGTTATCTTTGTATTTGTTCCACATGTCACGTGGGTTCGATGGGAAGCATGTTGAAATGATGATAGCAAATAATGTGCGTATCTGACTTGGAGACGCAGAAATAATTGCTTCAGCGATTGTTGTGTCCCAATGAGTATCGTTTTTCCACTTTACCGCTAAGGCAGCACAAACCAGGCGTTTCACCAGCAAACTTCAATGCTCCACAATGCTGGCAAACAACGTCCATTGGACCAATGCAAACTAAACGATGCAAGCTGTAGTCGATGGTGCAATCATACAGAAACGCTGCTCGATTAAAATCAATACTTGAACCATTTCTTCTTGCACTTCGAAGATTATTCCTCTGTTCATCTGTACGATAAGCTCGACGATTTCTCTTTTCTAACCTAGCCGTTTCAAGGGCTGCCTCTCTTTGCTCTTGTCTTTGAGAAGCACGAATTAAGGCCCTTCTTTGCTCCATACTAACACGACGCTGTTCTCGTGCAAATTTTCGTTCTCCATCATATAATTGACTCACGATATTCCGTTGCCTAATTGCATTACGGCTTCGCTGGGAGAGATTAGATCTTCTAGGACGCGGCATTGTTATTAAAATGTGCACTCGCATAAAACCACCAAACTGATTTTTTATTCCCTAAATTCCGTTCCTTTCCGATGATTTTATGTAGAATACTGTAGAATAAATCTTAGGCATTGGCTATTTGACAGGATTGGACAACAAATGTTTGACATGGAGAAAGAAAATCAATGAAAACTCGATATTTGTAATAAAAAAATCAATATCTATTGAAATGCATCTATTCATTGCGCATATCGAGTTTTTAAGATGTATTCTGCCATTCGGGACGGAAACAAATCCAACAAATCAAAAACCATGGCAATCGGTCCAGCCGTTCTCGAGTTATAAGTGTTGTAACAGACACGACTTTCCTTTATATATATAGATTAAAAAAAATTAGTCTGTTGACTTTGCGTATGTGCTGTACAGTCAGACCTAACTTTGGCAAGAATCTCTTTTTTGACATTCCTGGACTGTAACTTATCAAATTCGACCGGATTCGACTGAATTTTTTTTTCTATTTATCAATGTGGCTAATTACACTACTCAACAAAATAGAACTTTTTATTTAGGCTGTGATCCAAAATTACTTTTTCTGATAGATTTCGGGATTTAAATTTTTTTTTTAGTACTTTATTATATTTTTTATGGTGTCATTTTTTTTAAAAGAATTTTTAAAATCTGGTATATTTTTTGCATGTTTTTTTTTTCAGAGGTAGGGCTTTTTTTAACATAACTTAAGTATCTTATATCTGCTTGCACAGAACTTTGCAGTTCTTGAAAGCTGACAAATGCAGCTATAAATCCGACCCAGACCCTTTGTAACTGCAGTTGCTTAACGCCTGAAAGATATTAAGATTTCAAATTTCATAAATTTTTTCCGTTATTTTTTCTAGAAATTAAGACTTTAAAAAGTCGACAAAAGTCGAAAAAAAATAATTCTTGGGCAACATTTTTGGTTTTAGATAGACGCTTTAATTATAAGTCGTTTAAGGTATTGCTCATTACAATATATGGATAAACGGATAACTTAAACGACGCCCAATGAATGCGTCTATCTAAAACCAAAAATGTTGCCCAAGAATTATTTTTTTTGACTTTTGTCGACTTTTTAAAGTCTTAATTTCTAGAAAAAATAACGGAAAAAATTTATGAAATTTGAAATCTTAATATCTTTCAGGCGTTAAGCAACTACAGTTACAAAGGGTTTGGGTCGGATTTATAGCTGCATTTGTCAGCTTTCTATGTAACCAGAAGTAATGTGAAAAATAGAAGCACTAATTTCAGGTAAAATTAGTTTTGAGTTGTTTTGGTCAAACAGCTACAAGTTGACCGTTTATCCATAGATTTTAATGAGCAATACCTTAAACGACGCCGAAATAATGCGTCTATCTAAAACGTAAAATGCATGTCAAGATTTGTTAGTCTTTCGACTTTTCCAAAGTTTTTAAAGTCAAAATTAAAAAAAAAAAAAAAAAAAAATACCTTTTAAAATTATGAAGTTTGAATTTAAAAGCTTAATATCTTCCAGGCGTTAAGCTGCATATACAAAATGTCTAGGTCCGATTTATAGCTGCGTTGCTAGCTTTTCAGAACTGTAAAGTAAAGTTAAAAACTGTAAAGTTTAATGCAGCCAGATATAAGATACTGAATTATGAAAAAATAGAAGAACTACCTCCGAAAAAAAAACATTAAAAATACCAGATATTACAAAATTCTTTAAAAAAAACCTGCACAAAAAAAAAAAACCGCATAATTCGTTAAAAATTTTAGAACCCCGAAATCTCTAAGAAAAAGTCATTTTGGGCCATAGCCTAATTGTCGTGTTGACCAGTGTTATCTTTGTAAGTTTAAAGTTTAGGCTGCAATACACGGCAACAGCTATCTTTTTAAGTACGATGTCAGTTTGCAAACGCACTCTTTTCTTGGTGTGGCTGCCGGAAGATGACTTTCTCCGCAAATATTGGACAGATTTTGCGAACATTTTAGACAAAACCAAATATAATGCAAAAGAGCTACAAGAAATAAAAAAACGTTTACGAAATTTTACAAAAAAACTTATGAAAAAATGGAAGATGGATTTTAGGGTCCGAGAATGCTTTGAAAAACAAAGTAAAGAATGGTTGGATGGAATTCTCTTTATTTCAGAGATAAAAGATCAAACTCTAACAGGACGAGCTGTAAAAGATTTCGGTGAATGTGAATGCTACAAAAAAAAATAACTGAAAATAATAAATGCGAATAGCTTATGGCGGCAGCATGAGTCAGTTTGTATAAGGCCGGAAAACGAAGAGCTTATCAAGTTCTGTCCATGCTGGATACTCATTCAATAAAAGTTATAATATGCGTTGAAAAATCTTAATGCATGGAGCCGATATAAAATCTGCTGTAATTTTACCAATAGGCATTATGTCGTAAGAGGCGTTAGAAGCGAGAAACGAAGACTTTTAAAAACTTGCATGCACTGTTGTATTCATCCGATCCAGAACGGATGTCAGAACGTAAATCCCGTTAAAAAAACATATTAAATTAGATGTGGAGGTAAAGAATTTACTTCGAAGTCTGGACACGAAAGCTTCCAGGAAAGCTTCTGAGGAGCGTAGTAGTTCAGACTCAGAAAAATGCCAATAATGAGGAGCGTTGTTGTTTTTTCAATTTGTTTTTCCTATAAACAAACTATAATAAAAATATATATTAAATATTCTAATTAATTTTTAATTTAAAAATAAAAATGTGTTCCTACAAAAAAAAATAAATATAAAAAAATAAATATAAAAAAATAAATATAAAGAAAATAAATATAAAAAAAATAAATAAAAAAAATAATCAAATAAAAAAAAGGAACAAACTATAATTAAAATATATTAAAATTATTCGAATTGATTTTTAATTTAAAAATAAAAATGTTTTCCTAAAAAAATATTAAAAAAATTAAAAAGAAAGGCTGTTTTTTCCAGTACCATTTTCTATCTAATTAACAATAGAAAATATAATAAAATAATAAAGTACACTCAAAACCGCAAATTTGTGAGCGTTGATTTTATTTGTTTCTGTAGTTTGCACAGATATAACAATTTTTAAATTGAAACTTTGATTAAAGTGATGGTCGCGTTTTAAAGCGCAATACATAAGCAAATGTATTGGTAGCTTCTCTGCAGCTACACACTTTATACATATATACGAAGTAATCAAGCAATGCTTAAGATGTTTTGACAAAAAAACTGCTATAAACAACCTATTTGTGGAATGAAAAACTATTAAAGCGAATGTTTGTGAAGACAAAACATATGATGACATATGCTGCTCAAACACGTCACCAGGAATCAGCTCTCAATGATGGATATCATCCCTCATGTTTTGAGTGCTGGCGAACGCCTATGCATACCTTACGCGATGTCGCCAATACGGCTCAGAACCTATCGATATTGTCTTCCAAGATTCGCGACTCCCGAAAAATCTGTCGCGTAAAATTGGAATACTTCTTCGTAAAGCGAAGTTATGAGATAATTTCAAATTTTTTTTACTTCCCGTACTCGAAGAGTTAAGGGGAATATTAGGTTTGTGGTAAAAGTGGATGTGTGTAACGCATATAAGGAAACGTTTCCGACCCCATAAAGTATATATATTCATGATAAGCATCAACAGTACGGGCATAAAAAGAAAATCGGTGGCTGCCACAGAAGACACGATAAAATAAAAAACGCAGTATCGTAGAGAATGACCATATCTACCAGATTGTCGGATCAGATCGGATCATTATTATAGCTAGAATGTGGAAATTAATTTTCAGTTGCTGCCCTCACCTCCCACGGCACTGCTGCCGCTACTCATTCTCTATCTCGCTCGCATACAATCTGACCTGTGCAGTGCGCGACTTTTGCGGTGAAGATGTAGAATCTTCGTTGTAAATGTAGAATATACACTTAATATTCCGAACATCAGAAAGTGTTGATTTGTGTTAGGGACAAGGAATGTCTCCAGTATCACGAACTCAAATATAAACATGAGTCAAGTGGTATTTGTTGCTCATTAGGAAAAGTACAACTACCTGAAATTGAGAAAACAACGGAACCATCAAACAGCTTGCTCATAGGAACGGATCCAGATTCAAACATCTTCCTGAAGTCAATTCGAAAATTCAATTCATGCTTCCAAATGACATCGTTAGGAGCAACAGAAATAGTCAACAATACTACGTCAAATGGTTAACAATACAATTCCACATTTAAAGTCAAAGGACAAGTGTACCACAACGTAGGCCAATTACTTCCAATGCCAAAAGAAGTACATCAGGGGTGCCACAGAAATCACTAGTGAAATTGGAAACCGCTCAGAGGATTTCCGCTTAAAAATTTCCGCCGTACCACAGAACTCCGATCGATTTCATTTTTCTTAGCTTTGTCACAAACCAAATTCGAACTAAGGCTAGGGTTGACACCTTTCAAGATTAAATTCGAATATGGTTAATTTTGCAGTTTTATTGATTTTATCATATCAAAACAATTGGTTTTTCTTTTGTGATATAAAATAACTGAGTTTTCAAAGCTGTACTTTTTTAATTTCAAAGCAAAAAAACATCCCATATCGTAAGAGTCAAGCAAAACACTGTACTCGGCAACTCCAGAAGTTGTCTGGTAACTCTCCGTGAATAGCAGCAATCAGCTGTTCAAAAAAAAAAACACATCTGAATTTTACGGTAAACTTAATTAAAATGAATCTACCGAGACCATCGAAGAACTACGGAGGCAACATATTAGAATACAAACCTTGCAGCGCAGGCTTCTCAGATGCGCATCGGACTCGTTTTCGCGTTCAGACGATACGTATGTGGTTTTTGTGATTGTCTTCTCAAACTACAATTTTATTTGGATGAGGATTAATCACCAATTGAACCTCCTTTATGGGAAAATAAGACGCGATTCGTTTTAGGTGTGTTTTATGGGTGTATTTAATGAAATCGCTGGATAAATTGTGAGCGATTTTGATTCCGCTGAAAAATCGGTGTGTGGCACGGCGGAATGATTTCCAGTGGAAGTGATTTCTGTGGCACCCCTGCATGAGTTTTTGCAAACATACTTCATGTTGGTGAGGACATAAATCGCTCACTCACTTTAAGTTACTTTAAATAGACAAACCGTTTTGCACATTTTGAGTAGTTCGATGAATAATTGGCTCTATAAAAAAGGTGTTGCGTTTTAGTTGGACATTTTTTTTTTATACCCGTACTCAAAAGAGAGTTAAGGGGTACATTAGATTTGTGGTAAAAGTGGATGTGTGTAACGCAGAGAAGGAAACGTTTCCGACCCCATAAAGTATATATATTCTTGATCAGCATCAATAGCCGAGTGGATATAGCCATGTCCGTCTGTCCGTCCGTTCGTCTGTCCGTCATCATGAGCGCCTGGATCTGAGAGACTAAAAGAGCTAGGGCAACCAAATTTGGTTTTCAGGCTCATGTGATATCGCACTGCTACAAGTATATTTCGCCCGCCCCCTTCCGCCCCCACAAAGGACGAAAATCTGTTGAAGGCACAATTTTAAAGATACGATAAAACTAAAAACGCAGTATCGTAGAGAATGACCCTATCTACCAGACTGCCGAATCTGAATCAGATCGGATCATAATTATAGCCATAATGACGAAATTAATTTAAAAAATCATATGTATGTACTGACTGATTACGGGTATAAGTAGAGTCGCGTCCCCAGAAGCGACTTACACGTTCCTTCTCGTTTTGTAATTAATTTGACCCAAAAATGCAATGTCTATAAAAACACATTTTCATATAATTCTGTTGCGATATTTGGTGTAAATTTAATGAACGATAACTAGTTTACCCAATTGACATAACTTCATTAACTTTGATGTAAAAACCTATTCAAATAAGCCAAAGTTAACTTTTTCGGTATTATTGGAATTTTTGTTTTAGCTTTTAGTCATGTTTGCTATTATGTACTATCTATACTATAAATTTGTAGAAAAAATCTGTGTGTAAGCGGCTATCTTCGCAACGCGTGCACCAAATTGCATGCTGTTTTTTAAATTATAGCCAGAGAATGTGACCTGGTTTGCACAAACAAATTTGTACGTTTGCTATAAATAGGTTCCTCAAGAGTTAAAAATTAATAAAAAAAAAAAAAAATCTCATTTCATTTCTCCGCAACGCGTGCACCAAATTGCATGCGGTGTTTAAAATGATAACCAGAGTATGCGGCATTCCCTCTTTACAAAAGTTTTCACTTTTCTATAAATAGGTTCCACAAAAATTAATCAAAAAAAAATATCTCAAATTTGGTCTATAAATGTGTGTTTGAACGCCTATTTCATTTTATTTTGTGTCATTCTGTAGAACATTAAATTCATTAAGTAAGCAGCGAAGCGCGCTGGTCTGCTAGTTATTTTATATAAAGATTATGATTCTTGTGAAAATTGATTGCACAAAATCTTTTCTGCATATAAATACGAGAAAAATGGTTCAATCCCAGTTAACGGTATATTTTTAAATATTATTAGCCCACGAATTTTAGTCATTGCACAACATGTGAGGAAATTCGAGTCAAAATATTGCCTCAGCTGAATTGATCGCCACGAAAATCATTTGTCCCGTGCGAATGGCTTGGTTTTTTGACAAAATCTCGAAAACGAATAGTTTTCCAAAATCGACCTTAGCACCACTTATAGGATTAGTCAAGAGACGTATCATAAAGGTAAAACAATTTGGAAAATCCGTGTAATTTTGACCTTTCTACCGTGCCCATTCGACTTGTGAGAAACGCCCATATGTCCTATTATTGACATTTAATTTGTTGGTCTCGGTGAACCTTCCCATGAAAATGCCCACATGTATATACACATATATGTAAAAATATAACTATTTTTTTTTTAGCCAAATCGTAATGAAAATGAATACCGGTCAACACAAATTGATAACCGCACATGCGATGCAGCAGAATTTCATGGAGCTGTGGCAGCACCCAAAAAGACAACCTGGGCTTCTATTGCATCCCAGCCCGCTAAACTGTCATCCAGAGTAAGTATTCCAAATTGGCTATTCGATGCAAGTATAACTGAAATACATACACAGGCTGCATCGACTACTTCCAATCATAAGAAAAAGGGTCCTGGTATGCCACCTCCACCAATGGTACCAGGAAAACACAATTTAGATGTTAATATATGGGACTTACCAAATAATAAGCCACCGCCTGTACCAGCACCATCACCGATTGATTTGGCTTATTCTGATTTTAACGCTGATTTTTCAAAATCAGCCATCACAGAACCTCCTCTAGGGGCACGATCTGAAAAGGCTTATAAAGACACGGAAAATTTGCATAATTACGAAAACAAAAGTTTGGGTAATATAAGTAATTCCAGCAGAATAAAAGTATCCCCAAACTTTCCCAAACATTTGGGAACACATCCCGTTCATCAGCCAGTAGGTCCTCAATCAGGTCACTTGGGAACCCTCGGAGCATCTATTCGACGACCCGAATGTGTTAATCCTACAATTCGGACTACTGACCGTACAGGCAGCTATTCTAGTACCCGGAGTGATTTTGAAATTATATCAAAGTGTAAACATTTGGATCAAAACAGTTCTCGACCAATAGAACTGCCTGCAACTGAAGACATACCTGTTGATCCACAATTACTGTTGGAAGAATTAAAAGACAAAAACAATTACAATCCAAAACTAATGGACTTGAACAAAGCCACAACAGCACGGTAACTAACCCAATTAAACATAATACTAATTTTTAAATTTTCTGATGCAAATGGACTTTAGATGACGAAAATATTTTAAACAAAATTTTTCTTACATTTCTTTTTAAGAGTATATCTGAAGATAAAGAAACAAAAATTGTCCAGATTTATTTCATTTCTATATTGTTCAGTAAAAAACGACGACCGATACAGCCTTATTATGTCCATAATGAGAATGTCGATGTCGTAATTAGCAAGAAATAGGGGTCTTTGGGTCCACCACCAATGTTTGAAATCATCCGTGAGAGAACTGCCTGCGTACTTATTGTCTTACATACTCCATCTGCCAGCGGTTTATCGGTTATTTATTGCGTCTAAGAACTGAATATGTATACTCAAAGAGTACAGGGATATATTAGTTTAGTTGTAAATTTGGAAATGTGTAAACCCCTTAAGAAAGCGTTTCTAACCCCACAAAGTACATATGTACAGTTGTGTTCAATGAAATAGTAGTGCCACACATCACGGCTTTCAAACCCATTTTTGATACTCTTCCAGTCATCCAAATTGAACAAGTGAAACCTTTTTGGAAAGCTTAGAGTGTTATGATTAAACCCCTGAAAAAATCCCATTTCATTTGAATTTCATCTTCTTGTTTTTCATGACTTTAGAAAAATACCCATGAAATCTGCTGTTCAATGAAATAGTAGTGTTTTTTTTTTAAATTGAAAAAATCAACTAAACTCAAATAAAAACATATATTTCATGTTCTTCATGTATCTTGAGCTTTAATATTTTGTTTTTAATCAATTTGGTTTTCATTGCGAACTTGTACCGGCCGAACATGGGTCACTAATCTCTTGCCAACGCCTCAATAGCATTTGAGCCAATAATCCTTGAACCACTTGCTAAAAAGTACTATACTCAAATTTCAGGCTAGAAAGTACTAGCTCATATGAGCTGGGCCCCATAGGACTCAGCGTAGCATGCCCAATGATAATTATACCCGTACTCAAAAAAGAGTTAAGGGGTATATTAGATTTCTGATAAAAGTGGATGTGTGTAACACAGAGAAGGAAAAGTTTCCGACCCCATAAAGTATATATATTCTTGATCAGCATCAATAGCCGAGTCGATAGAGCCATGTCTGTCTGTCCGTCCGTCCGTCCGTCTGTCTGTCCGTCTTGTTTGACGCCTGGATCTCAGAGACTATAAAAGCTAGGGCAACCAAATTTGGTTTCCAGACTCATGTGATATCACACTGCTACAAGTGTATTTCAAAATTTTGCCCCGCCCCCTTCCGCCCCTGCAAAAGACGAAAATCTGTGGCAGGCACAATTTTAAAGATACGATAAAACTAAAACTACGCAGTATCGTAGAGAATGCTCATATCTACCAGATTGCCGAATCTGAATCAGATCGGATAAAAATTATAGCCACAATGAAGAAATTAATTTTCAGTTGCTTCCCCCGCCCCCTCCCGCAAGAGAAACGCTACTCTATCTCCTTCTCGCTCGCACACTCTGCCGAGTTCAGTGCGCGAGCAACCCCTAGCTGAGGAGATGTAGAATATGAATGGTATATATATAATCTACATGTTAGATGTAAAATATACATTGTAGATGTAGATGTAGATAACAGATGTAGCAAAAAAAAATGTAGAAAGTAAAATTTTTTTTTTCTCTAAAATTTAAAAAAATCATTCTCAAAAATGTATATGATGACTGAGTACGGGTATAAGTAGAGTCGCGTCCCCAGAAGCGACTCACACGTTCCTTCTCGTTTTTCATGATTTTAAGTAGTAATCGGATTTCTTTGTATGCCAAACATATTCTTTTGAGTCTATCTTACCATATAATACAACTTTACTATCATCTGTCAATAGTATTTTTGTCACTGTGACACAGGCCATTCCATATGAGTTTTTCGAAACTGAAGTCGTGCACCCATGTACTCTTAGACCCAAACGCGGAGCTTTCTGGGACTTCTTGCATTGAAATAATACGTAATCAACCGTCTAAAAACTGTCACATCAATGGCAGAGCGAAATAATATTGTTTTCATAATTTTTGAGGGTTTTGAAGTCATGGTCTTGCCTTCGACCATCGCCGACCATCCTCTAAAAAATAAGTTTTTCGCATCCAAAATTGATTTTCAGTCTAATTCTTATAGTTAATTTGGTTAAATACAATAATGAGTGTGCATACAACTTAGTTTTCAATCCCATTATACCTCCTGCCTTAAGTTTTTAGTCTAACTCTTAGGTCTCCTCATCTGGGCCGAGAAATGATTTCTTCAACGCTCCAAAATCAAAAGTACCGCTATATCCAAAACTTTTTTTTATTCGCCACCATCTGGCTTTTTTAAATAAATCATTTTTAAAAATTAATTTAACCCAGCACTACTATTTCATTGAACAGCAGGTATCATGGGTAGTCGTCTAAAGTCATGAGTCAACTTAGTTTTCAATCCCATTATACCTCCTGCCTTAAGTTTTTAGTCTAACTCTTAGGTCTCCTCATCTGGGCCGAGAAATGATTTCTTCAACGCTCCAAAATCAAAAGTACCGCTATATCCAAAACTTTTTTTTATTCGCCACCATCTGGCTTTTTTAAATAAATCATTTTTAAAAATTAATTTAACCCAGCACTACTATTTCATTGAACAGCAGGTATCATGGGTAGTCGTCTAAAGTCATGAAAAACAAAAAGATGGAATGCAAATGTAACAGGGTTTCTTCGAGTTTCAAATGCCTACATTCCAGACTTTCAATTTGAAAGACTAGAAATATCTCAAAAATGCTTTTGAAAGTAGTGAGGTGCGGCACTACTATTTCATTGAACACAACTGTACATATACAGGGGTGCCACAGAAATCACTTCCGCTGGAAAATCACCTCAATTCCATTCCGCCGTGCCAACGATTTGATTAAATACACCCATAAACACACACCTAAAACGATTGGAATCTTACTTTCCCATAAAGGTTATTAACCCTCATCCAAATAATTTAACATTATACATGTTAAGTTAATAAAATAAGCATTTTAGTAAATCACTATTCATTCCGCTGACTGAATTTTCACTTAACGATTCCGCTCTCAATCCGCTGCAGAGCGAGGTGGCGATTCGAGGGCGAGGGCGATACGGACTTTCGAAGTTAATACAGTAATGCCACATTTTTTAAGTCGAAATCGGAGCAAAATATTTAATATTAATTATACTGAAAGCATTCTGTTTTTCTTTTATTAAGCATTACAAAAAATAGCTCATTGCAGTAAAACTTCCTTTACGTCAAACGTGCGCATACTTTTTGTGAAAATTGTGAAAACATATGTAGTCATTTGTAGTTCTACCAGGTGGCATCGCTTCAAAATGCCAAAACAGAACTAACAAACCATTTCTACATATTATTGCCATTGCATTTATGTCAAAAATCCCTGTTCGGCCATGTGCAGACCCATGGCAGCACAAATAGAAGCATAGCGATCATTATACCAAAAACTGGTAATTTTAATGAACTAAATTAGCAGTAGTTTGAGAAGACAATATGTTGATAATATGTTGCTCCGTAGTTCTTTGATGGCCAACAGTCTCAGCATTTTAATGAAGTTTCCCGTCAAATTCAGATGTATCTTTTCTTGAACAGCTGATTGCTGCCATGCACGGAGACTTGCCAGACAACTGTTAGAGTTGCCGAGTACACTGTTTTGTTTGACTCCCACGATATTGGATGTTTTTATACCCGTACTCAAAAAAGAGTTAAGGGGTATATTAGATTTGTGGTAAAAGTGGATGTGTGCAACGCAGAGAAGGAAACGTTTCCGACCCCATAAAGTATATATATTCTTGATCAGCATCAATAGCCGAGTCGATATAGCCATGTTTTATTATTATAAAAGATCGATATAGCCATGTTTTATTATTATAAAAGATTTATTTTATATTATAAAAGATTTGATTAGCATCAATAGCCGAGTCGATATAACTAGGTCTCTCTGTTCGTCTGGTTTGACGCCTAGTTATCAGTGAAAATAGGCAATAGAGTAGCCAAATTTTTCATATTTACGCCACGCCCCACAGTTTTCTGGCGACATCTCAAATGTTGTCCGATTTTAGTAATTGTTTTGTTAAAAATGCATAATCAAGGATCCAGGTTTTCTTTACTAACTCTTATTCCAGTTCTGCAATGATGCGGCAGTCATCGGCTCCGATCCAATTTTGTCGCTTACGTATAATTTGGGATAAAATATATTGGCTACATATACATATGTAGGTCATATATCATAAGATTATGTATATACTGAGTATCGGATGTTCGAGTAGAGCCGCGGAGTCCCTGTCATCAGAGCTAAATCCTGTTTTTGGAGTATGTTACAGCTCGTTTTCAAAAAGGCTGAAAGGCTGGGAAATTTAGAATGTATGTTGTTTTTGCGATATTTTTCTTGAAATTTTTAGTTACAAAACTGGGGGAACTGAAACTGAGTTCCATTTCCAGCAGACAGATTACTCTAGCGTTACTCTCACTGCTGCACACCTCTATGCTCATGCAAAGCACAAATACCAATAAGGGAACAGTTTTTATACCCGTACTCGATGAGTTAAGGGGTATATTGTATGAATGTGTGTAACGCAGAGAAGGAAACGTTTCCGACCGCATAAAGTGTATAAATTCTTGATCAGCATCAATAGCCGAGTGGGTATGGCCATGTCTGTCTGTCCGTCAGTCCTGATAAGCGCCTAGTTCTCAGAGACTATAAGAGCTAGAACAACCAAATTTTGTTTGCAGACTAATGTGATATCACACTGTTACAAGTGTATTTCAAAATTTAGCTCCGCCCCCTTTCTATCCCACATAGAACGAAAATCTGTGGCAGACACAATTTTAAAGATACGATAAAAATAAACATGCAGTATCGTAGAGAATGACCGTATCTATCAGATGTTCGAATAGAATTAGATAGGATCTTGAAGATGTTGAACTCCTGTGGTGGAGTTCCTATAGCTAAGATGACTTCTACGTCTTATTACTTCTACCGTTTCCTGGTATCGCTTTATATGGTTCGCATAAAAGGACGACCTCCATACACATTATAGACTAAACAGTTTTGGAGTAAATCAAATTCAATCAAGTAGGATTTGGATAGAGATTGATCTCATTGAGACATTTTTCGTATTTTATAATAGTCGTAGTTTTTGTATATTATTTGACATTGAGGTTGCTTACTTTTCACCATTTCATATTTGAATTTTCTAAAAAATATGAGGGCTGCCGATCAGAATTGGGCGGGTCAATTTGTATGGGACAAAAAAAATGTGATGAGTCCACCAGAATTGGAAACTACAACGATTTCTAAGAATCTTTCACCAAGAAACTCTATTTCTAAAATCAATTCCAAGTTCTTTTAGCCTAAATAGGGCCCATAGGTCCTGGGAACATTTCTGTGTCATGGTTTTCTAACAGAATTGATGTGGACTTTTAAGCCATAAATGAATGGTTCGATCAGCGAAGTTCATCTTTTTTGATGAAGCACCATGCATTGCCAATGAAAAATACCGGTATCGCAAATTCAATCGTGCACTTCTTTCGTTTCAGTATCCATTTCGTGAAAGTCGTTCAAATTCAGTTTTCGTGCCACAAACGATTGAGCAAGATCGTTTTGTCACATACCGTCAGGTTGAGGTTGAGGTAAATCAAGTGGTCGCCTGTTTGGTCGGAAACTCTTTTAACACAATTTGTTCGAATGAGAAAATTACGAAGATTATTTCTGAGTGGTAAATAACCAGTCCTTGGGCGATATTTTTTTGAGAATCGAAGATACGTCAATTTGAGCTCTTACTCATCGCATTGTTTTTTTTTTTTTTTCAGTATGCCAATTTTTAATTTTAACATGCGGAGCAATACTGTTCAGTTAGCGCGCTGTTAAAGAGCGCTTATTATATACTACACGTTTTTTGCATAAAATTGGCGGGAAAATATTTACAACTTTGATTGCTTGTTTTGTCGAAAGTTTTGTGTAAACTGAAAAGAATTATATATATATATATATATATATTTGTGTCGATGTTATGTGTTTCACTCCAATTGTGCCGTGTTTTGTCTATGAGTATTTTTTCGAATGACCTTAAGAAATATAGTTGTGTTTTGTGGATAGGTAGTAGGTTGCAAAAAGTTTTATGTTAGAAGTTATTAACCAGAGAAATATGAGAAATACTCATTGTCCAAATCCACACGATATGCCCTATGATTTCAAATTCAAATTTCACTTAAATAGCTTCATAAACAAAAAGGTTGGGGCAAGTCGGCCAGATCGGTTATATGGCAGCTATATAAAAAAAGGGCCCCAAATCAAATGAAACTAGGTAGGTCATCTTGGGAACGTAAAATATAAGCAATCCAAATTTCAATTCAATTGCTTTAAATTTAGAATTTATGCCAAAAACACGGGAAACAAATCTTTGTACATCGCCTTACTAAACTGAGTTTTTAAGCATCCGAAACATCGAATCAAAGGGGCTATCAGCTCTTCACACATGTCCTCACACCTAATAAAATCTCATTGTTCAACTTTTTTTTGGCTCCGAAAGAGATATTTCCTTCTGAGTACCAACATTTCTGCGAAAAAAGGTTAAAATGTTTCAAAGTGAAGTTTCATCTTCCTGGAGAATATTGTAAAACCATATTCAACCACCAAAGTTGGTTTTTATTATACCCGTACTCAAAAAAGAGTTAATGGGTAAAAGTGAATATGTGTAACGCAGAGAAGGAAACGTTCCCGATCCCATAACATATATATATTCTTGATTAGCATCAATAGCGAGTCGATATAGCCATAATTGTTTGTCCTTCTTGATGAGCGCCTGGATCTCAGAGACTTTAAAAGCTAGGGCAACCAAATTTGGTTTCAAGACTCATGTGATATCACACTGCTACATGTGTATTTCAAAATTTCGCCCCGCCCCTTCCACCCCCACAAAGGACGAAAATCTGTGGCAGGCACAAAAGATACGATAAAACTAAAAACGCAGTATCGTAGAGAATGATCATATCTACCAGACTGCAGAACCAGAATCAGATCGGGTCATAATTATAGCCAGAATGAAGAAATTCATTTTCAGTTGGTTCCCCCGCCCCATCCAGCCAACGACCACGCTATATTCTCTTTCTCGCCCGTACTCTGCCGCGTTCAGTGCGCGAACAAGATGTATAATCTAAATCGTACATGTTAGATGTATAACATACATTGTAGATGTAGATAACAAATTTAGCAAAAAAAATTTAAAATTTGTTGTTTAATTCTAAAATTCTAAAAAATTATATGCTCAAAAATGTATATACTGAGTACGGGTATAAGTAGAGTTGCGTCCCCAGAAGCGACTCACACGTTCCTTTTCGTTATTTTTATTTTATATTAGTATATCCGATCTTTCTTATCGAATATACCATCTTAAAATAAATTATCATTGGAGGGATATATTCAATATAACAGTTTTTTAATATTGGGGTGGTAAGCGTCTTGCAAAATTAAATTACACTTATAAAGTGAAGGGCATATTTCGACAGCGCTGTAAAAAACCTATGCATGTGCACACATACAGTCGGCTTGGCTGTCATATCGGCAAAGAACCAACTTCGTGTGCCTTCGTATGCTATATGCATACAAGAGAGAGGCTGGCTCTAGGGCGCTCTCTCACTCTAAAAAAAATTTTAAGAGAGCCTGGAGCCAGCTCTAAAGGCAGCATGCAAAATTCGTGTGCAAAAATTTCGTATGGCGTTATGTATCTTATACCCATGACTCCCTTTTTGTCCTCCTACAGGTTTTCTTGTAGGTAATGCAGCTGCGTCGATACTCGCCCCAACTTCCCTGTGTGTTTGTCACTTTTACTTTGTTGAAGGGTTTCCTCGATTCCTTTGTGACTTCGCTCAGCTCCCGTGTCGACCACGGGTTGGGATTATACTTTGAGGGTCGGCTGATCGGGCAGGATTTGAGAAACGCCATCTGTAGTGCATAAGTAACGTTCTGCTTCCTCTAGTGCTTCATTTTGAAGTAGTCAACGGTGGGTTGGGCTGCACCAAAGACAATATAAGTATAAGATGCGGAACGCTCATACATTTCAATTGCCATATGCAAGGCAATTTTTCAGCCAGCGACGAAATTCGCGCCATCTCGCTCACACAAATTTGACAGCATACGAATCTAAAAATAGAATCCGCTTGCATGTGTGAGTACACACAGAACCAGCAAGTGCGTATGTGTGCGTACTTGTGCGAAGCGGACGATTTTCGAGACGAAAACCTTTTAATGAGTTGAGAAACAAAATTATTTACCGGCGTTGAATACGTCGCGCGCTGAATACCCTAGTGACAATTATTCCAATGTGAAGTCATGTATTAAATATATTATGTACTTTTATATAAGTATATCCGGTAATTATTATCGAATATACCATGTTAAAAGAAATTATCATTGCAGGGATATACAATAAAAGAGTTTATTAATATTGGGGTGGTAAGCGTCTTGCTAAATTAACTTAGACTTATAAGGTGAAGGGTATATTTCGACAGAGCTGTAAAAAACGTATGCATGTGTACACATACAGTCGTCGCCACGACTCGGCTCGGCTGTCGCATCGGCATAGAACCAACTTCGTGTGCCTTCGTATCCTGGATGCATACAAGAGAGCGGCTGACTCTAGAGCGCTCTCTCTCTCTTCAAAATTTCAAGAGAGCCTGGAGCCAGCTCTGAATGCTCAAAAATCGTGTACCAAATTTTCGTATGGCGTTATTTATCTTATACTTATATTGTCTTTGGCTGCACCGTCTGTACGGTTGCGGAGAAGCGGTTCCAGTCTGTCCGCTTGGGATTGCGGTGGGCCTTGGTCCTCTCCTTGTTCCATTTGATGCTGTACATTATCCTGTAGTGTTCCGAAAAGGAACACTCACTGGACACGTGCCAGTCATCGATGGTAAGGGAGTCGCTATTCGAGGCCAATGTTATATCTATAACCTCTGCACGGTTCTTGTTGCTGAAGGTAGTCTCCCCGGTTGCACACAACAAGATATGTGGACAGAATGTACTCGAACAGCGACTCTCCTCTCCTAATGGTCCAGTCAGATGTCTCCAGGATCCGGTTCTGTGCCTTGATCAGAACGAGTGTGTCCTCATCAGCCTTGATCGGGGGAGGAATCCACACCTTCATGATCGTTCTCCTGGGAATCTGATCCGTGGGGACCACGCAGAGTGCCGCTTCACCAAAACCTTGGACTGTGGTTTTGAGAAAGTCAAGAGTTTCTGCATTGCCACAGGCCACTGCCTTAGCTCTCTTATACCATTGAACTCGCAGACAAGCGGGTTGTCTGCGCGCACAATTGCATCCTTCATGGCGGTCCGGATCTCCGATTCTGCCTTCAGCCAATTGACGTCCGATATCTTCCCCTCTGGGTGACTTCGGTCGATGATGGCTACCTGCAGCTCAGGCAGCGATCCTAGGCTGGCCAGAATGGGCTCTGGTATCGCCTTCTTCGGCTCGGAAGCTTTAGTGGAGTCATCCGTCCTCTGCCGCTTAAACCTTGGCTCTCGACCAGTCGATTCCACCATAGTGTTCTGTACAGATGGCGTTGGTGGCGCCTTGGCACGCGTTTTCTGCGTCGGAAGTGTGGTCTTTTGCTTCCTGGAAACCTTTTGCCCATTTCTCCCTCGTTGAGGATTGGTAGCCCTTTATTCACCAAAATGGGTAATAATGGAGCGTACGGCTTAAAAGATATAGCTCAACTATGACCACAAGTTTCCAATTGGCAGTTGGGCCCGCAACCTTAAAAAAAGTATTTTTTCTCTATTTTTCCCCTTTTCAGGTTTGGTTAACGAATTTTAGCTCCATCGTTTATCCATAGATTATAATGAACAATACCTCAAACGACGCCGAATTAATGCGTCTATCTAAAACTAAAAATGTTGGCCAAGAATTATTTTTCTTTCTACTTTTCCCGAGTTTTTAAAGTCAAATTTTTGAAAAAATAACGCAAAAAATGATGAAATTTAAATTTGAATGCTTAATATCTTCCAGGCATTAAGCTGCAGATACAAAGTGTCTTGGCCCAATTTGTAGCTGCATTTGTCAGTTTTTCACAACTGCAAAGTTCTGTGCAAGCAGATATAATACTTAAGTTATGTGAAGAATTAAAGCACTACCTCTGAAAACAAACATTAAAAAATACCAGATTTTAAAAAATGCTTAAAAAAAACTAAACCATAAAAAAACCATAATTTGTTAAAAAATTTTAAACACCGAAATCTATAAGAAAAAGTCATTTTGGGCCTCAGCCTAATTGACGTGTTGACTAGTTTTAGCAACCGGTTTCAAATCGTAAACATCTTGCGTAAACAGGAGCACCTTATTTATTTATTTGACTGTCAAATCGTAACTTTTTGCGAATGTCGATAACCCGAGCATGGCTGGTGCACATTTGTTTAATTTAACTATTTGTTGTTTGTAAGGGAATTTCCAAGCTTCACATTTTAAACATTTGCTATGCGAATTTTCCTTTTTAAAGGGATATTCAAGCTTCACATTTCAAAAATTTACTATGGGCAAAGTGAAATTTTGAAATATCCTTAAAAAAGGATCACATCCGACCGACAAATTTGAGCATAGGTACGTAAATTAAAAACTTTTTGCGCGTTTTAATATTTTTATGAAAACAAAAAATAAAAAGGAACTGAAATTGTATTTTCACGTAAGTTCTTTAAACTTCTCGGTTTATTAACATTTTTTTGTTTTTTTTTTTTAGTATGTGCTTCTGAATTACACATACATATGTATGTGTTTTTTGCCACTTGACCTCGATGCGCAAACGTTACCCGACATTTTTTTGTGAACTCTTTTTATAATCTCTTTTGACAACTTTCTAATACCTTGCTGAATACAGTTTGAAAAAATTTTGAAAAACCAAGTACTTCAGAGACTTTATTTATTTATCAAATTAAAGTTTATTGAAAAATAATTTAGTTTCTTAAATTATCTATATTAACCCATTCAGATCAGAATGTCTTTAAAACCAAACATTTTTAAATCCATTTATTTTATTTAAGTAACATAAGGAACTCAAAAAATATAATATCTTAAAATAAAATGGTTCAGGTTTTTTTAAATTTAATCTTTTGTTGGAGTACAATGGTAAAATATGGGGTCATAGAGTCATATGATAAATAGTAAGGATATTTGGCTATTTTAAGGAACTTTTAAGCTGTTTTCAATTTTTTTACTTGGCTTATTTTTAAACTTTTCAAATTAAAAGTACAAAATCCAGGTGTGAGGATTAAACGCATAATAAATAAATGTTTTTGTAATTGTATAGTCTTTAGGCTATGCGTATATGAACAAACAGATAGTTTTCTTTCCGAATTCCAAAGACATTAGTCTATTTATAACTCAACGCCCTTTTGTCTGTCTGTCCGTTCCTACAAATCAGTTCTACAACTGTATTTCGAAATTTCGCCCGCTCCCTCTCGCCTCCACAAAACACGAAAATCTGTGGCAGCCACAACTTTGAAGATGGAAGATGGAGAATGGAAATATTTACCAGATTGCCGAATCTGGATCATATCGGATCATAACGCTGTGCGACAGTCATTTTGAACTTTGCACGAGACAAAATGATGATGAGTAGATCACTTCCTCATACTTAGAATTTGCAATATACCCACAAAATCTCTTCGAAAAATTCAAAAGCCGCAATTCGATGACTGTTTGCATTTTCATAATTTTAACTTTGAACCTGCAACGCGAATATCCACAAAAAGTAATAGGTTGACAAGAAAATTGTAGGATAAATCAAAGGATTTTTGATTCGTTGTAATAGAATGGATATATCTGAAGCTATAGCGACTCAAAGTTGAAGTTTTTTAGACATGAACTTTCTAGTGCCATCTATTCTTAACAAAATAAGCTACTAAGAAATAAAATTCAGCATATAATGCTAAAGTTACGATTTTTTTTAGTAAATATTTTTTATTAAATTGTTTATCGACATCGATAATTTGGTATTATTAATCTATTGAAACGCAACAAGAACTTTTCAAAATGAGTTGTCTAGTTAAAGTACTCACTTGTACTCACTTGGGTACAATGGCTAGGAATGGGTATTCATTATATATTGACACCGATTTTCGACGTTTTTCGTTAATAATTTTTTAGAAATACTTTAAGCATTAGAACTAAGTCCTTTTTCTGGTTAAATTACAAAAATCAACTTCAATCAACTTTAATTTTAAAAATTAATATTATGTAAAAAATTAATATTATTTAAAAAATTAATTTAATTTTAATTTTATAGGGGGTCCTATTTAAGTGAAGAGGCGTATGGCTACAATTTTATTACTCCATGCAAAAATTGAACAATTTTGACATTTGTGAACCGATTGATTTGAGTAGACCATTGCTGAAAAGGTCGATTCAGTACAATTTTAACCATGAGTCGTTCAGTTGTGTTGGCTCATTATGTCTGCCCGCAAACGCGTGAAAAATGTCTCAACAGTTTTACTGGTTTCAACAAAACACCTGCAGGAACACCTGCTACACTTGAAATCAAATCATTCAGTTTTTTGTAACAAAAAGTGGCTATATTGATTAGCCTCCAGATCCCCAGATTTGAGCTCTAGTCAAATATTCGTACCGAAATCATCCCTATACGACCCGACCTGCTCGGGTCCAATACAGTGATTGATGCTTTTTTGAATTAAATAAATTATAAAAGTCCAAATTACATAAAAATACCTTTTATATGAAAATCGGTTCATAAATGTGAATGTTAGTCAATATTTACATGGTGTACTAAAATTTGGAAAACCCTGTATACATCTACCTTATGTCGTCAGAGATTTTTCCTTTTAGAATAATTAATATTTAAAGTAAAAAAATCGAGAAGGAACGTGTGAGTCGCTTCTGCGGACGTAACTCAACTTATACCCGTCCTCAGTCAGTATATACATTTTTGAGTATATTTTTTTAGAATTAAAAAATTAAAAAAAAATTTTACATTTTACATTTTTTTTTCTACATCTGCTAACATCTAGATTATATTTGTACCATTTAGATTCTACATCTCATCCGCTAGGGATTGCTCGCGCACTGAACGCGGCAGAGTGTGCGAGCGAGAAAGAGATAGAGTAGCGGAGGAGTAGGCGGGGGAACCAACAGAAAATTAATTTCTTCATTATGGCTATAATTATGATCCGATCTGATTCAAATTCGGCAATCTGGTAGATATGGTCATTCTCTTCAACAGATTTTCGTCCTTTGTGGGGGCGGAAGGGGGCGGGCGAAATATACTTGTAGCAGTGCGATATCACATGAGCCTGGAAACCAAATTTGGTTGCCCTAGCTCTTTTAGTCTCTCAGATCCAGGCGCTCATGATGACGGACAGACGGACGGACGGACAGACGGACATGGCTATATCCACTCGGCTATTGATGCTGATCAAGAATATATATACTTTATGGGGTCGGAAACGTTTCCTTCTCTGCGTTACACACATCCACTTTTACCACAAATCTAATATACCCATTAACTCTCTTTTGAGTACGGGTATAAAAATTCAAAATGGAAGAGTGGATAAACGCTTGTCTCAGATGTACTAGTTTTTCCTCCACTTCACTGAAATGGGTTGTGTGGGCACCCATAGAATAGGATGGGTGAGAAAGCAATTCGTAGCCTAATTCATGGATTTTCGAACATGGAGCAGAATCACCTAAGGTACAATCCAGTTCGGCTTTAGTTTTGGTTGTACTAAGACCTTTCAAATAAATCACGTAACGATAAAAATTGTTTTCCATGTTTGCAAATCAATGTTCTCTTTTAGAATCTAACAAAAAAAAAATGAAAATAAAAATAATTCTTAAGGTAAGGCACTAAACTTTAAACTTAAGCTTTTAATAGCTTTATTTCCCCTTTTTATTTTTTTTTTTTTGTGCTGTCGTCTAATTCTGGGACAACCCTCGTATATTTGTACTACTTTCAATTAGCAACTCATTTAATTTTTTCGTCATCCAAAAGTCCCCTTAGAAATGACAATCACACTTAAAATGTATAGTATAGCTCAAGACTATTTAATTTTCTTTGTTTAGTTTTTTTGTCATCAAATCGTATTCTGAAGATGATATCCACCGTAGTATAAAGTACGAAATTTGGTGCTCAACTGATCATGGAAACAAGCGATTGGATGATGCTTTCAAAGAAAGGCATAAAGAAGGTGGAAATATTTTGCTCTTCTTTTCTGTGAATGGGTCTGGTCACTTTTGTGGGATGGCACAGATGATGACTCCAGTAGACTACAATTCTACATCTAGCGTTTGGTCCCAAGACAAATGGAAGGGCAAATTTAAGGTAAAATGGATATATGTAAAAGATGTACCTAATGGGAAACTTCGTCACATCCGTCTGGAAAATAATGACAATAAGTCAGTGACGAACTCTAGAGACACCCAGGAAGTGCCAAACGAAAAGGGCATTGAGGTGTTACAAATATTGCACTGCTACAACCATTCTACGTCCATTTTCGATGATTTTTTTCATTATGAAAAGAAACAAGAAGAAGAAGTCTCTTCAAAACGTCCGCCAATTCATGTTCCCGATGGCAATAATCATGTCAAATCAACATTAAGTCGCAGTTTTAACCGAAACTGTGATGATAAAGAAAGGGAACGCGATAACCGCGGCAGTATCATGTCACAAAAACATTTCATCGCTGGAGGAGCTGGTTTCCGTAATGCAGTTAATAGAGGCGCCACGGGAAGCGGGGGCTTTCACATCAATCAAACTGAATATCGTCGTGGCTTTGACATACAGAAAACTTTTAGTAGTGGTTATCACTTAAAAGATAGAGAAAGCGTTGAATTTGATAGAGAAAACGAGTTTGGAATTCAAAATGTTTCGAAAAACAGAAAAAATGACCATCAACAAAACAGTGCCATTAAAGGCAAGTTAAAAAATCGTGATCGAGATTTCAGTACTGAACCAATGAAAATCGACGTTCGCTTTCGTACTGGTCTATGCACATCTAAGGATATGACAAGAGTAAGTGCCGCTTATATTTAATATCATTGAAAACGGGACCATTTTGTTTAATAACTTAATACACTTTTCTTTCAGAATACAGATAAAGATCCGAAGCAATGAATATTACTTAAACATAAGTTTGCCAAGATTCATTAGGATTATTTTTCCACATAAATATGAATGGACGCCCATACATCCATGAAATTTTTAGTGCTTTGAGACGTTAATGTAAAAGTTTTAGATTTTTTTAACCATTGTGTGTATAAGAAGAAAACCCATTTCATGATATATATAGAAAATAAAACCAAACAAGTGGGAATTAGGATAAATGATTAAAATATGATACAATTTTTACGTAATTATTTATTAAAATATTTATATAAATCTATTGACGCTCACATTGAACAGAACATACTAAAACTAATGACCGATTTTGCCGATTTGTACAAGATTTCAAAACATCAAGGAACTTTCTACTGTCATTCCTTGTAGTTGCACTGTAACAATTTATACGTGTTATCTGAATCTAAATAATGTTTACACGACTTATGTATGTATAATATAATTAAAGCATCCAATTAATCATTTTATGTAGTTTTTGTGTTCAACTTATCCTACGATATTCTCGACCTTTGTCCAAAGAAAATTAATTAGAAATTGCTATAACTTACTGAAGTACATTTTTACCGCATTTCGGGAAAAGGCCAACATTTTTGGAATGTGTGCAAGCAGAAAGGTGAGATACAAGTATGGTTTAAAGATTTTAGACAGTATAAGTTTTACACAAAAATCAATATTGTCATGAGTCAAAAACTCTGACTTCGCTAGCTTTTAATAAATAATGCCTAAGTAGAAGACTGATACACATTAATATTAAAATGTATGTATTTGCAGAGGACTTAAATTCGAAACTAGACAGTCAAAGGAATATTTTGTTGAAAAGTTTGTTTTCCTGTCCTCTAGGACTACATTCGCCTATTCAATTCCATAATAGATCACTTTTGATAAACAACAAATTTATAAACTGTTTTAAAAATGTATTGTATAGAAATCATCGTATTTAAAATAAATTAAGTTAAAACACTAGTTGAAATTCGACATTAAAATACCCGCTTCTCAAATTTTTTGTTTACGCTTAGTGGAAATCATCTCATTGGAATTTAACAGACGTGATCTATTAAAACAATTGTCTTATAATGAACAAAACAAAGATTAGAAAGCGGGTAGTGGCTATTTCTTTTGCTGACAATGAAAAGGACACTAATAAGAAGGTATGGTCATGCAAAGCTTTTTTCTATCATACGTTTTTGGTCTATTTGTTTCACGCTGGAACGCTAAACCGTTAAACCGCTTAAGGTAAATCAGTAATCTTTTTGGAAAAGTTGAAAATATGCGGTGTGGGGCAAAGAGAAAGTCTTTGTGGACTTTCAGAGTCATACTTAATGGTCTTTGAAGATATGTAGTGCCTACATATGAATATTTTTCATTTATAATTTTTCGCATTCTCTTTGTCTCCTTTATTTTTATTTCCGCTGTCTGGGTTTTTTTTGCTTTCGAATTGGGCCGGCTCACATTGTGCAAAACAGTCAATCTAGCGGAATATATGTCTAATTTTTAATAATATATTAAACTTACTTTTTTGTTGCATTCGATTACACTACCCGACACGATTTTTCCTCAATGAACAAAACCAACTTTTTCTTAAATATTTGGGGCTTAGAAGTTGTTTTAAGATAATTTTTTTT
Organism: Drosophila ambigua; assembly: GCA_018150905.1. Classification (NCBI taxonomy): domain Eukaryota; kingdom Metazoa; phylum Arthropoda; class Insecta; order Diptera; family Drosophilidae; genus Drosophila; species Drosophila ambigua. Next base: position 361,519 of record JAECWS010000103.1, read on the forward strand.
CTATGGCAGAACTTTTTGTTTGAAAATTGATTGACCGTTAAACAAAGAAAACGAAAAAGGGTTTGTACATTTGGTACCTGATCGCGTTCCTTTGGTATGAAATACATAATGGAAACAAAAATCCGTCTGTCCCCATCGCCCATGCTGTTAATTGATGGAAACATTTCAAACAATGGCTAAATTGTTTGAAAATAAAAAAATATAAAGAACACCAGTGGAAGGTCGCGTGGGACTTAAAAGTCGTAGCCATGTTAACGGGAGTGCAAGGTGGTTATACAAAATACTGCTGCTTCCTGTGCCTATGGGACAATAGGGCTAGAACTGAGTATTATTTAAGTAAACTCTGGGAGGAAAATACTTTGGAAAATTATAACATGCAGAATGATGCAGATCTCGTGAAGTTTAATGACGTTATTTTACCACCATTACACATTAAGCTGGGACTAAGGAACAATTTTGATAAAGCACTGGATAAGGACGTCTATCGCTGACAAAAGTGCAAGGAGTATTTGATGGTCACAAAGTAAGAAAACTACTAAAAGATGATGGATTTCCAAAATTTTTATCTAAGAACGAAAAAGCAGCTTGGAACTCATTCCGAATGGTAGTAACAAACTTTCTCGTAAACAGCAAGTCTGATGATTATGTTCATATCGTCCAAGAGCTAATAATGAATTATACAAAAGCACTCGCGCTCCGGCTTCCGCCAAAATTTCCGACAAACCTAGGCGACGTTAGTGATGAACACGGAGAAAGATTTCATCAAGGTGTTTGGAATGAGAATATGTTGGGCGACTATGTGTGGACTATCATAAAAGAATCTGGTTCGAATTAAAAAGAAAGACAGCCAAAAAGCTTTATGTATTTAAAAAAATGTTAACAAGCACTTGTGTTTAAAAACTTGTAGCAGCATACCACCAAATAAAAAAGTTTGTATATCCTTCGAAATGACTGAAAAGGCTAAAAGTTACTGTTTGTTTTATGCGTTAGGGAATGAAATCCCATATCTCAGGTATTTCTACTTTGGTTTATTGAAATATGTATTTTTGTTCTTTTTTTTATTATTATTTTTTTTTTTTACTTTTTATGTTTGGCTAACGAATTTAAGCTCCAAAGTTTCTCCATAGATTTTAATGAGCAGTACCTTATAAGACGCCTAATTAATGTACCTATAGGACACAGGATATACCATTTCTTTATTTTATTTTTATTTTTTTTAGAATTTTCCTAAGTTTTTAAAGTCAAAATTTCGAAACAAAAAAAATACCGCCCAAAAATCATAATTTTTACATTTCAATGCTTTATATTTCCCAGACGGTAAGCTGAAATCACAAAGTGATTAACTTCTAGCTGTTTTAATTATCTTTTCTTACCTACGTTACCTCTGAAAAAAAATTTAAAAAAATACCATACTTCAAAAATTCTTTAAAAAAAAGTTATGCCATAGAAAAAAATTGTAATTCTTTAAAAAATGTAAACAACAGATTTGCCTTTTAAGTTACTAAAAATTGTTTATATTTTTTTATTTCTTTTTAATAACGTAAAGATGTATAAATCGACAAAAAAATAATGTTTGTTTTAAGACATTTTTTTTTTTTAACATTTTGCAATTGGAAGTAACTCAGTCAAGAATTCAAGAGTTTGGAATTCACATGCATTTAACGTCATTATTTATTTCTATACTCGTACTTGAAGAGTCAATGGTATTAGATTTTTTGGGTAAAAGTGAGTGTGTGCAACGTAGAGATGGAATCATCCCTATATGGTATATATATTCAATAGCATCAATAGCCGAGTCGAGTTCCATCCGGCCCCTTCCACCCACACAAAGGCGAAAATTTGTGGCATGCACAATTATAGATACGATTAAACTAAAAACGCAGTATCGTAGAGATTGCCGAATCTAAATCAGATCGCATTATAATTATAGCCAGAATGAAGTAATTAATTTTCAGTTGCTTCCCCGCCTCCTAGAGCAAGAGACCCGCTCCTCATTCTATTTCTCGCTTGCACACTCTGTCTCGTTCAGTGAGCGAGTATACGCTAGCTAGAAGATGTAGAATCTAAATGGTACACGTTTAACCTACATTTTAGATGTAGAATATTCCTTGTAGATGTATATAACAAGGAAAAAATTTAAAATTTGAAAAAATCATAAGTTTAATAATTTATATACTGACTGAGTACTGGTTTAAGCAGAGTCGCGTCCCCTGAAGCGACTCACACGTTCCTTCTAGTTTGTAAATATACGTTTGGGCATACTCTAGACTAAAAACGGAATGTTTCTTCCATGCTCGAGTTCTATAAGTTCTATACAAGAAGGCTTTTTCTGCTTAAGTAGCGCTATGACCAACGATCAGTGATGGATTTCTTTAATTAGTGTTGGTAAACGCACATGATTTAGTGTTTTTGATGCAAGACTTCATGGATCAGTTTTCAGAAATAGATCGTGAAAATAGTACGATCCATTGGTATCGTGTATGATGGATTGGTTTTGGCTTATATCGATAGCTGAAATATCGATTAGAATATGAACTAAATCGCAAAGAAAAAGAAATAAACACAATTAATAAAAATTTATGAAATTCCGATTTACGAAAAAATATTCATACGCGTTCAACAGAACTCAAAACATGATGGATGAGATCAATCACTGATCGCTGATCAAGTTGTGCTGGTGAACGCGCCCATTGACTTTTTTGTTTTTAAAACTAAAGCCTCAGTGAGGACGATTTCTTTTAGTTTTAATTATTGTCTTTTTTCATTTCTATATAACTAAAGAATATATTTAAAAAAAATTAAAAAGTTTGAATTAGTTTTTAAGAGTTAAACTCGAAAGTGATGAACATGTATCCATGAATGACTGACTGAGTACGGTTATATAGTCGAGGCAACCGAAGCGACTCACAGCGTTCCCTCTCATTTTTGTTTATTTGCTTAGTTGTTTTACGAAATTTGTAAATTGGAGCACAATACCCGGGAACTTTTTACGGGCGACCATTTTTAAGATATAGTTCAAGCTCAGAGAAATTAGTAATAATTATCTGCTTTATTCATATTTTAAGTTTAAACTATTTTTATTTTATATTTTTACTGTCGTCAAAGAATAAATAAAAGATACAAAATATATTTTGTTAACTTAAAAAATTAAAATTTTACATATATACAAGATAAAAATACAAAATTTAAATTATATACACTTATTATTTTAGAAGCTATGACTTTTATTCCGCTAGATTGGATGTTTTGACCAGTACCATTTTCTATCGTTTCGAACACATCTGCACGACAAATGTGAGTTATCTGCCGAGCTACAAAAATTTCGAAATTAACTTAATTTGTAAGCAACAATAGAAAATATAATAAAATAATAAAGTACACTCAAAATCGCAAGTTTGTGCGCGTTGATTTTATTTGTTCATGTAGTTTGTACAGATATAAAAATTTTTAAATTGAAACTTTGATTAAAGTGGTGGGCGTGTTTTAAATCGCAATACATAAGAAAATGTATTGGCAGCTTCTCTGCAGCCACACACTTTATACATATATACAACGAAATCAAGCAATGCTTAAGATGTTTTGACAAAAAAACTGCTATAAACAACCTATTTGTGGAATGAAAAAGTACTAAAGCGAATGTTTGTGAAGCCAAAACATATGATGACGTATGCTGCCGACGTTTGCTGAGGACGGCAGAACAGAGTGGTATGAAAAATAGAAACCATAGTTTCACTAACCACCGTCATCATCAACAGGACATCTTAGAGATAGATGTCAGAATAAACCTGATCAATGACAAGTTCACCACGACTCGAATGCTTGAATGCTCGAAGCATACTATATATCCAAAAAATCTGAGCACAAAATAATTCTTTAAAATATAATGATGTCATACTTATGCAAGAAACAATATTTCACCAAAACGATGGGCGCGTTCACCAGGATCAGCTCTCAATGATGGATATCATCCCTCATATTTTGAGTGCTGGCGAACGCCTATGCATACCTTACGCGATGTCGCCAATACGGGTTAGAACCTATCGATATTGTCTTCCAAGATTCGCGACTCCCGAAAAATCTGTCTCGTAAAATTTGAATATTTCTTCGTAAACCGAAGTACTGAGATAATTTCCCGGTATGAACCAGAGAGTACCACAATACACGCGCGTCCTGATTCACTGACTCGATCGCGGACTGTAGTAACCACAGACCACACTACGACTGCTAGACTAAGTGTGGACTGTACTCGTATCTATGTGTCTCGGTAGGAAACAGGGAGCACACCTCAGATCTGGATCCCAGCTAAAAGGACCTAGTATATCACCCGCGCGACGGGCGAGATCATTGAAAGCGAACGTGTCGTGAGCGGACTGAGTATGTCGGATTTGGGCCTAGTGATAAGAATCATAGTCGCACCAGTTCTTAGAGCCGTCAGTGCTTTGCTTGGGAATCCTTAGAGCGGCGAGTAGTAGAGAAGGAACGCCGGGCAAAAGGAGCGCCGCGCATTAAGAGATCAAAGAGTACTTCTAGCGCACATTAGGCGGACAAGAACGGTTCGTTACAAACTGGCGCCCAACGTTGGGCTTGTTAACAAAGTAAGATCGACATAGGGAAGTACCGATTTCCAGAAGAGTGTACGGGGACACGAGAACGGATTCACATGATGAGGAAGCAGGACCTGGTCCAATGTGGCCCAGCTGGAAGGCACGCTGTCCGAAATACGCCGGGCATTCAAAGACTGGTTTGAGAAGCACGAAGGGGAACGAGAGCTACGAGCAGGCAGAGCTACGCCAACGCCCCAGGCGAACGAAAAACAAGATGCGTACAAGCCCTACCCGGCTTTACGGGACAGATGAATCTGATCTCTCAGCTTTATTTAACGTGGCGGTTCCACAGGAAGGGATTTCAACCACGGTGTTTAATGTGCTAAGTGCAATGCACATGTCACGGTAAATCTGGTACATGCGCCAATTAACGCCCCAGAAAAAGAAGCTATAGCAAATACATAGCGACCGTACCAATACCAATGGTACCAATTCGAAAGTATACTAGTCGGGCATACTTTCCCCCTTGGTGAGGAGCGAAGTGTATCTACCACTTCTTCCGATCTATGGGTCTCGGCACCCGGTTGAGATCGCAACTCCATGTGGAGCCTAGCGGCTCTTCCCGCGAAAATTTTGGGCTACCACAGCCACCACGATGCTCTCACTAGGGGGCCTACCTCAATGAACAGCCTTGGACCGCTGAACAACCCGTGGTACCGATCTTTAGGGCTCAGCGGACCCTCCCCTTTTAGCCCCGACTGGCTCGGATGGGGTACCCTTGTAGGGGACTCTCCATGTCCGGGGCTCTCGGCCCGTCTGTCGCCATTGGGTCCATCAGTTGTTGGCGTCTGGAGAACGCGTCGCCAGCGTATCTGTCCAGCAACTGCATACTTTCCTGCGATGCCACCACTTCCATCGAGGTCTCGCAAATCTGCATAGAGCGGACAAACACATAGAACGTGTTGCCAATCCTCGCGCTCTGCGCCGCATAGACATGCAGGCGTGTCGCTTTGGCTTCTCTCATGCAGAAATGCATTGAGCGATCCATGGCCAGTCAGCAGGAATCCAGCGCGCAGCGTGAAGCCAAACCATGGCTCGCTGTAGACGAAGCCTGCGTTCGGGATGAAGCGTCACCCGACCTGGGGAGTCACCATCATCCCATCTGCGTTGCCACTCGCTCAGCAGGCATTCCTCTAGTCGCGCCATCTTCTGCTTCCAGCTAAGATTTTCCAAATCTTCGCCGTATAGCCAATCGCTCTCCTCCAGCGGGTAGACACGCTTGAGTTTGAATCTGATTGCCAGGCGTCTGGCGACCAGATCAAACGGGGGGGCTCCAGCAAGTACTTGCAGTGCCACGGTGGACACTGTTCGGCATACCGGTAGGCATCCAATCAGGATAGCCCTTTGGCACGCAAGCAGGTGCCTCCTGGCAACCACTTGCGTCGTCGTCACGACAGTCCTAACCGAGGCACCAAATAGTGCACAGGGCACCATGAGACCGGCATATATTGTCCGCTTTGCGCGGGGACTGAGACCCCAGTCGACCCGCAGTGCGCGAGACAATGCTCCTACGACTCCAGTCAGCCTATCACGCAAGCCCGTGATGTGCGGGAGAAAACTCAACCGCTCACCGACTGTGATGCCAAGGTACCGATACTCGCGCTTATATGGCAGGCTTGCTCTAGCAAACCGTACCAAGGGCGGCCGTCGAAGTATGCCCTTGAGCAGCATGATCGCCGTCTTGCTAGTTGAAACGGCAACGCCGACTTCAACTCCCCAAGCGCCTACGATGGACATTAGTTCCTCTCCTTTTCGCTCGAGCTCTGAACGGGCGTTTCCCTCGATGAGGAGGAGCAGGTCGTCGGCATACGCGCTGAGCGCTCCAAGTGGCTCCAAGCGCTGGAGCAACACGTCCATCAAGATGTTCTATATGAATGGACCACTTATGGACCCCTGTGGGCAACCTCTTGTCACCGGAACAGTGGCTACTCCATGCCTGCTGACGATGCTCGCACTCCGGCCGGAGAAGAAGCTTCGCCACAAGCCTGCTTCACGGCAGCCCAGCTCGAGGAGACGACGTAATGCAGCATCCCACTCGTTGTCAAAGGCTCCCTTGAAATCCACGAAGACTCCGAGCACATATTTCGACCGGCTGGCCGAAACAGTGCTCACGACGTGCTTCCAAGCATCCTCCACACAGCGTCCTTGGCGAAATCCAAATTGCCATCTGCAGCCATCCGGTATGGTGTCCTTCAGACGATTCACCATGATTCCCTCAAGCACTTTGCCCAGCTCTGGCAACAGACAGATACCCCGATATGAAGCAGGATCCGTCCTGTCCTTATCGGGTCCCTTCAAGAGTGATGCGTCGCCAGTTGTCTTCCTTCGTCCTCAGGATGAGCTTCTTGTATTGCGCCGAGGAGATCCTCAACGCAACCACAAGTTGCTCTGCTGCGTCGGACTCGTGCCGACGAGCGTCCTCTAGCCGCCGCCTCAGTCTCCTGACCTCTCGGCGTTTGGAATGTAGCTCGGCAGTCCACCAAACTACTTTCTTCGCGGCTCTGGGCGTGCTGCGTCCCAGCACTCTGTCGCACACACTGTGCACTACAGAGCGCAGTGCAGCCACTCGGTTGTCCAACGGCGATTCGGCGATGTCCTCCGGCAATTCGGATGTCTCCCTTACCACCTCTTCCTCGAACAATCGCCAGCGCGCATTGGAAAGCTTCCAGGACGGCACAGGAGCAATGCTCTCAACTGTGTCGGTCGGATCACGCGTCACCTCAACATGGATCATGTTGTGGTCGCTCGTATCCCATTCCCTCACTTCCCAAACGTATGTGGCCCACATAGTCGCAGCTTGATTGGCGATTGTTACATCGATGTCGCTGTGGGCTCTGCGGTTATCGAATGTAAACACCCGACTGGCCTCGTTGAGCACGCCGGCTCGGTTCTCGGTAATCCACTCAGACAGCAGCTCACCCCGTGCATAGTTAGCTTGCCCCCGAGCATGCTCGGAGAGTTTGCTAAACCACGCTGGGGATACTGCGTTCGCGTCGAGCCCAAAGATGACGGGAGTGCGGCTGGCCAGCAGCAGCACCGCATCTAGGTACCTGAGGTACGGCTCCAAGTCGGTGTTGAATTGGCAGTATACGGAGCATAAGATGATTGAGCCAAATCTTCCTTGCACTCTGACGCATACTCCATGTTCGGTGGTAAGGGGGTCTATTGGCGTGCAGATGGCTTCCGGTTCATCGACGATGATGGCAGCTTTCGGGTTTCCGTCATGAAAGGGGCGGTCCTGGAATACTCGCATTCCCGAAGGAAGGCCAGTAACACTACTCGACAAAATCGAACTTTTTTTTTCCTCAAGGATCCAAACCGACTTTTTCTGATAGATATGGGGATTTAAAATTTTTTAAAGAATTATGGTTTTTTTCTATGGCAGAACTTTTTTTTGAAGAATTTTTGAAGTCTGGTATTTTTTTTTTAAGCTTTTTTCAGAGGTAGCGCTTGTTTTTTTCACATAACTCTAGTATCTTACGTCTGGTTGTAAAGAACTTTGCTATTTTGAAAAGATAATTAAAACAGCTACCATTTTGTGATTTCAGCTTACCGTCTGGGAAATATAAAGCATTGAAATGCAAAAATGATGATTTTTGTGCGGTACTATTTTACAAAATTTTGACTTTAAAAACTCAGGAAAAGTCGAAAAAAAATTATATCCTGTGTTTTCTATTTTTTCGTGTAGAGGTGCATTAATTTGGCGTCGTTTATGTTATCGCTCATTAAAATCTATGGAGAGACTTTGGAGCTAAAACTCGTTAACCAAACCTAAAAAATTGGAAAAAATGAACAAAAAATACAATTTTGAAGGTTGCGGGCCCAACTGCCCATCGGGAATTGCGATCGCGATCAGGTACCAAATGTACAACCCTTTTTCGTTTGCTTTGTTCCCAATTGGCAGTTAGGCCCGCAGCCTTCAAAAATGTATTTTTTGTTCATTTTTTCAAAATAGCAAAGTTCTTTACAACCAGACGTAAGATACTAGAGTTATGTGAAAAAAACAAGCGCTACCTCTGAAAAAAGCTTAAAAAAAAAATACCACACTTCAAAAATACTTCAAAAAAATGTTCTGCCATAGAAAAAAAAAAAATATCATCAAACCATTTCTAAGCCCCAAATCTTTAATAAAAAGTTGGTTTTGTTCCTTGAGGAAAAATCGTGTTGACTAGTGTAATCCGCCCTGCTCCATCGACGTACGGCTCCTGGACCAGTGCGAACAGATGGCCAGAGCTGCGCATGATAAATCCGAGGTCCACCACAGCCGCTCGGCCACGGCCACAATTAGCTTGGATGAAGCTAAAAATTGAATGCCTAGCTTGCACCCTCGCCAATACCGCTGCGTAAATCGGGCATGCCGCTGACAACATGGAATGTGCTGCCGGGTAGCCCTTGAAGCGGCAGTTTCGGCAGTCCACCGGGTTGGGGCACCTCGAAACGTTGTGGCCGCCCTGTCCGCACCGGTGGCACACGTTCTCCTTTAGGCGGCACTGGGACACCTTGTGGTCGAAACCCACACACCTGTGGCAGGCGTAGGTCCTGACCAGGGAACGACAGCGGCATCGGAACCACTTGATGTACACGCAGTCGCGTAACACCTCCTGTGCCATCGCATCAACCTCCAGCGTCACGTTGACCGTGGCGCCGTCGGTGACCGACCAGGGTTTGCTGCCCAGGTGAACCTTCTTCTTAAATTCCGCAGCAGACATGGAACTCCATGAACTCTTCAGGCGTGATGGACGTGTCGACGTCATACACCACGACCTGAGGCCTGGTCTCCGGGCTCTTCCTAAATTCCAGTCCTGCTTCCTGGAACTTTGCACTGTCCACTACCTTCTTAAGCTCGCTGATCGCTTTACGGGACAGTCGGGAAGCCAGCTTATCTAGCATGAACCAGCGACCAGCACCATCAAATCCGCGGACCAGAAGCCAACGCCATTAACGGTAGAAGAGCAAGTAAATGCCAATATGGAACGGGGGTTCATGAAAAACTCCGCACAGGCGTGCCGGCGTTGTGGAAGTGACGCCAATTGGGCGCAAGCATGCTCGGTACCAGGAAAGGTGATGCCGTTCGGTCTACTTTCTAGCTGGAATGGGAGAAGGTGATCGGACCTGAAAGGATGCCACATGCGTTCGCCTATCAGGACGACATAGTCGTAATTGGAAGAACACAGGATAAGCATCGACGGAACCGAGGTGTTCCGACGTCTACAGAAGGTACTCAAAAAAGAGTTAAGGGGTATATTGTATTTGTGGTAAAACTGGATGTGTGCAACGCAGAAAAATAAACGTTTCCGACTCCATAAAGTATATATATTCTTGATCAGCATCAATAGCCAAGTCGATAGAGCCATGTCTGTCTGTCCGTCTTTGTTTGTCGGCTGGATTTAAAAATTTAAAAAAATCATAAGCTCAAAAATGTATATACTGACTGAGTACGGGTATAGTAGAGTCGCGTCTCCAGAAGTGACTCACATGTTCCTTCTCGTTTTTTTTTATTACGTTATATTATTTATTGGATCTGCCCCATTAGATACTGACGACAAGTATGCAAATCTCAACCTAATATATGTATGTAATTAAATACACATAATTACTTAGAGTACATTGAAGTCTTTATAGATATTTTCCTTCCGTATGTACCATGGTGCCCACGTGATAGTTCTTAGTATCTTCGATTGAGCTCTCTGGATTATTTCTAAATTACTAACGCAAGCATTTCCCCATTGCTCTGAGCCGTATGTCCAGATGGGTTTGAGAGCTGCATTGTTCAAAAGTACTTTGTACTCCAGTTTTAGTGGTGAACGGGTGTTTATTACCCAATGTAGATTACTAGCTTTCAATTTAAGTAGATTTCTCTTTGCTTCGATGTGTCTACGCCAAGCCTTCTATCCAGATGAGCACCAAGGTATGTTACTTCGGTGGTTTGTGGAATGTTGATGTTGTTCAGATATAATGGTGTTTAATGTAAAAGTGACATGCTTGCACTTTAGCTCTTCTACGTGTATGCGCCAGTCAGCTAGCCATTTTTCCAAAGCCATGAGATGATACGTGTTCCGTTGCTCTTTTTGGGCACTTGGAGCGACTTAGTATGGTATCATCAGTATCATCAGAAAATGTCGAAGTTGTTGTTAGGCTGTTGGTCGGTAGATCTGCTGTGAATATGATATACAGTGTCGGTCCAAGCCGCTGCCTTGCGGTACACCAGCTTCAATTGGATGATATTCAGAGAGGAAATCTTTGCATCGTACTTCGAAACTTTTTGCTGTAGGTATGACTCCAATATTCCATGGATGTTCTGTGGAAGTTATATTTTGATATTGTGGATGGAGCTGGAGATCTGTGTCTGAATACGTTGGAATGGCAATTGAATCGTGTTGAAAAGGCGTTCCGTAATGAACGATCAGAGCGCAGGCGCGGAAAGTTTTTCCCAAGGTGGCAAATATTAATAACACTGGTCAACACGATTTTTCCTCAAGGAACAAAACCAACTTTTTCTTAAAGATTTGGGGCTTAGAAATGGTTTGATGATATTTTTTTTTTTTTTTGTGGCAGAACTTTTTTTTAAAGAATTTTTTAAAACTGGTATTTTTTTTAAAGGTTTTTTCACAGGTAGCGCTTGTTTTTTTCACATTACTCTAGTATCTTTTATCTGGTTGTTAGGAACTTTGCCATCTTGAAAAGATAATTAAAACAACTAAAAGTAAAGCACAAACACTTTGTGATTTCAGCTTACCGTCTGGGAAATAAAAAGCATTGAAATGCAAAAATTATGATTTTTGTGCAGTATATTTTACAAAATTTTGACTTTAAAAACTCAGGAAAAGTCGAAAAAAAATTATATCCTATGTTTTCTATTTTGTGTATCGGTGCATTAATTGGGCGTCGTTTAAGGTATCGCTTATTAAAATCTATGGAGAGACTTTGGAGCTAAAATTCGTTAACCAAACCTAAAAAATGAACAAAAAATAGCTTTTTGAAGGTTGCGGGCCCAACTGCCCATCGGGAATTGCGATCGCGATCAGGTACCAAATGTACAACCCTTTTTCGTTTGCTTTGTTCCCAATTGGCATAACTTCTAGCTGTTTTAATTATCTTTTCAAAATAGCAAAGTTCTTTACAACCTGACGTAAGATACTAGAGTTGTGTGAAAAAAACAAGAGCTAACTCTGAAAAAAGTTAAAAAAAAAAATACTAGACTTAAAAAATTCTTCAAAAAAAAAGTTCTGCCATAGAAAAAAAAACCATAATTCTTTAAACAATTTTAAAGCCCCATATCTATCAGAAAAAGTCGGTTTGGATCCTTGAGGAAAAAAAAGTTCGATTTTGTCGAGTAGTATAATTGTATCAACCGATATATACGCGAAAATTTCTCCTGGGATGGAATTCAAAATAGATGCGTAGATCTCATTGCCATCTTTATTTGTTTCTTCCAAAATTGCTCTTTCCCTCAACCATTAAACGCATGGTTTCTATAATTTTGTACAATATTTGGAAACACGCTCTGAATCAAGTATTCCTTCGATGACACAAAAGTGTAAAAATTATTTGGAAGCGTTATGAAGCCAGAATTGTCAACGGGAAGTATGCCATTACCAATGTCTAACAGTTGTCTGGAAAACAAATCTACTGAAGCATCGTTTGCAATTGAAAACGTACATTTGTAGTCAATCTAAGTTTTTCACAGAGCGCCACAAATTAAATGTTTTCAAACACGCATTAATTTCATCAATATAAGTTCCTAGTTTGACTACAGGCAATGTTTGTCTGAAATCAGCTGCTAACAATATCAATGCACCACCAAACAATCGATTATCTCCACGAATATCTTTCAACGCACGATTAAGTGCTTCCAGTGACTTCTTGTTGGCCATAGTACACTCATCCCATACAATAACAGAGCATTGCTGCAGCACTCTCGCCATTGCAGATCTTTGTGAAATGTTGCATGTAGGATTATCGTCAGCCTTCATATTCAAGGGCAACTTAAGGGCAGGGTGCGCCGTGCCACCACCATAATGTGCCAGACAAAGCCAAAGCCATCGCATTGGCTACCTTGTGCTCGAATGGTAGCCAAATTAATCGAAATGACAAACCTTTTTCCGGTACCTTCAGCTGCATCCAAAAAGAACAGTCCACCATGTTGTTCTTCGATAGCTCGCAATATTTGGTCGTAAACCGTTCTTTGGTTGTTATTTAATTGTGGCTCATTGTTTTGCACAAACGCATTAAGCTCGGCACGATCATACTGCTGTTCACGCTCCAGTTCTTTGTTGAAAAGGTCGTGTATATCACGATTAGGCGCTGTCATACCTAATTGCGCTAATGCTTTGCTTGCCATCATCAAGCAAAGGTATTCAATAGCAATCAATGCTTCGTTGTAAATTTGCGGCGTATAGTCGATGTTTATATCACCCGTTTGACGATGCAATCGATGTAAAAAAATCCTCTGACAAATGATTTTGATGTTTGCGTCTTTTACTATATGAAAATGATGTGGTATTATGAAGTTACCGGTTCTCAATTCGAGAGAAATTATTGATCCCTTTCTTATTCCTGTAATTTGTGTTGTGTTTTTATAATCAATGTCTAAAAATTGATCCGAATTTTCTTTTCCGAATGATATGTCAGCGCCTGTGTCTACTAAAAATGTTAATATTCCACCTGTGTTAATTTTTTATGCTAATAAAAATATTAAAATTAAGATTGATAGTATGAAGCCGTTTTTTTTTTTCTTAAGGGGGCCTACTGGTTTTCTGGCGTGGTTTGCACCTGTCGGATAATATTATTTTGCCTGTTGGTGTTGGCATTATTTCCACTATAGGATCCACCGTTTTGACTTTTATTTCCTCTATAGTTTTTGTTCTTGCTATAGTTATTGTTGTAACATCGGAAATTTCCTCTGAATTTCCCGGGTCCTCGTCTTTGGATACTTTGGTAAGTACTCGGTAATTACCTTGGTTTCTACCTCGGCTTCCACCTCGGTATGAGTTTCCTCTATGTGAGTTATTACTCTGTCTGTTATAGTACAGTACGGTATCGGTTTTTCCGATTGCATCTGCGCAACTGTTTACGAATTTGGAGACGGCTTCGTTCATGTTATTGAAGTGTCCCGCTTCCATGATAAGTTTTACTTTTTCAATGGAGCAATTCTTTGTGATCGCTTTTACAGATTGTTGGGTCGAATATTTTGTGTCTAGTGTTAGGGAAAGTCCGTCTGCAATATAGGCGCTTTCTAGGGCCTTTGTCAATTGCTGGATTTCCTGGGTATAAATGATTGCAGTTTTTTTTTTCTGCTGGACGTTTAGCGTAGTGTTATTTATACCGGCTTCTTTTTCAAGCCTTTGGAAAAATTGTTAACTTTAATTCTTACAAATATCTTTTTTCCATGTTTAAACAAACATTTAGTCGAAGATAAATGTAAGGTCACTAATTTTCTAACTTCTTCATTTTGTATGACGTTGTATATATTGGGCTTTGAAGAGAATGATTGCTTTTGCAATTCTGTGTTTGAACCTGCGCAGGTTTTCTGTCTACTTTGATTTCTTGTAGTGACTTTTAATATTGTATTGGTTGTTTGTATGTCTCTAAATTCCTTTGTGGAATTCCGGTTAGTTTTGAATTCGCATTAACCATTGAAAATAGATAAGTTAATGGTCTGTGGTCTGTTTTGACTGTGAAATGTCTACCATATATATATGGTCTAAAGTTGTTTATTGACCAATTTATTGCTGCTAATTCTTGTTCTGTGGTTGTTTTATTACTTTCTTCTTTTTGTAAAGCTGCGGGATGCGTAAGCTACGGGCAATTGAAGGTTGTTATAGTTTTGTGTTAAAACCATAGCTCGCAAGTAACTGTCAACACTTTTTTCCATTGTGGTCTGGTCTCTAAAAAAACAGAAAAACACCACAGACACTCGCTCCCGCTCTTAGCAGAACACTTTTGGTCTCTGCTCTTTTGTTGTCTGTTTCGTGTCTTCGGGTTGAGCCGAGACACCCTCGTGTCTCACAATAACAACTTAAAGAGGAACATTTGATCAAGCGCTCGCAGAAAAAGTGTCTGTAGATGAGCAGAGCAAACAAATTGTCTGTGAAAAGTGTTTTATTTTTGTTCGTGTTTATGACCCAATAATTTCTGAAGGAAGGAAGGAACAAAGGAATGAAGTTTCTAGTAGATCTAATAGAAATCGTAAAGTTTATGCGGCTCAACAAGTCAGGGCTATCTACGTCACCCTTGATCAGGTTGTGCATAAAAATCACACCAAGCATTTTTCTACGACTAACTAAGGTTGGAAGGTTTATTAAAAGCAATCTACGAGGGTAAGATGGCAGTCCCACACTTGCATCCCAGTTAAGGCCACGCAGAGCAAAAAGTAAAAAGTTTTTCTGGACTGATTCGACTGGACGGTCCTGGTGTACTTTGTACTGGGGGCAACACACACAAGAGCCGTACTCTAAAATCGGACGAATAAGCGAGATGTAGAGAGTCTTCGTTATATAGGGGTCGTCAAATTCCTTTGACCACCTCTTTATAAACCCAAGCACACCCATGGCCTTATTTACCATGGTAGAAATATGTTCAGAAAACTTTAACTTTGGGTCTAATTTAACACCAAGATCATCAACCAAAGTAATTCTCTCAAGAGAACCACCGCAGAGGCTATAAGGAGCCAAAAGGGGGCTGGAGCGATGAAATGTCATTACTTTGCATTTCGAGGCATTTAGGTGTGACATATTTGCACAACACCATGACTGAAAGTTATTGAGATCAGATTGCAAACGAGAGTGAAATAAAATGTCCTGGACACAAAGTTTAGCATCATCCGCATACATGAGTACTCGAGAGTTTGTTAATACTGAAGGCAGATCATTAATAAAGAGTGTGAATAGTAGGGGGCCTAGATGGCTGCCCTGTGGTACTCCAGAAGTTACCTTAACAGGTGAAGAGAAGGAGTTTTTGAAGAGGACTCTTTGAGACCTAGAACGAAGGTAGCTAGAAATCCATCTCAAAAGATTAGGCGGAAACCCTAAAAGGACAAGTTTTTGTGCTAAAGGGAATTTTTTTCAGAATCGAATGCTTTACTGAAATCATTGTAAATGACATCCGTCTGCAAGTTACCTTGAAAGCCTTTAATGATAAAAGAGGTAAGCTCTAATAAATTTGTGGCTGTTGATCGACGCCTTATAAATCCATGCTGGGACGGAAATATAAGAGATTTGCAGAGATGTTGCAAATGCGGAGTTAAATTTTTTTTCGAACATTTTAGGAATAGCGGATAACTTAGATATACCTCTATAATTATTTGCATCAGACTTGCTACCTTTCTTATGGAGCGGAATAATAAAAGATTCCTTCCAGATGTAGTGAGGGGGGGGGGGGGGTAAGCATGAAGAGTTAATGGATAGGGTGAATAGTTTAAGCAAGGGTCCACACAGAGCGTCGGCACAATACCTAAAACACCGGCTTAACTAGTCGAAGATCATGAAGCAGTGAGCTTTCATTTAACAAGGGGCTGAAGATGCCATTCGACCTTGGTAAACTGTATGGATACGGCGGACCAGAGTAGCTTTCATGAGAATAGGTTGTTTGGAAAATTTTGGCAAAAAGATTGCCTGATCATTGTTTTCTGACATATTGAGAAAAGATAGCGAGGATGGATGTGCGGACGTTCTACGCTTACTATTTACGAAGCTGTAAAACTGTTTAGGGTCCTGTGAAAATCGTATCCTGCATCGAGATAGGTAGTTTTTATAGCATTGAGCGTTAAGAACGGAGAAATTTGACCGAGCTCTTATATAGTGAGAAAGAGAAGAGGGAGAACCAACTGCTCGAAATTTTTTATAAAGTCTTGATTTAAAATTTTGTAGACTGGATAACTCTTTGGTAAACCAAGGAGGCTTTCCAGATCTAACCGGACAAGAAAGTGGGACACAAGAATCAAAAAATGTGTCAAGTACATTGTAAAAAATGTTTGTGCCTTTCATAAAGTCAGTGCACAAATACAGAGCGGACCATTCAAAATCACTAATGAGGTTATTAAGCTTCGTAAACTCGGCTTTACGAAAACAGCGGACACGTTGAGATAGCCTACCTATTCGATCCAATAATATAGGCCGAATATCGACCAACACTTCGAATGTAGGATGGTAGGAGTCTTCAGGTATAGTGAGCGGAAGGGTTCCGGTTAGCAACCCTATGGTCGGATCCGTGACAAAGCACAGATCAAGCAAGGGACAGGGATAGGTCTAGCAAGCCGTCGATAAAGTCATGCCGTGACATGGGCACAAGGTTATTAGACTCGTTTACCGAAGACCACACAGCACCTGGCAAATTGAAATCACCAAGAACTATCATATGGTCTTTATCTAATAGCGAGGAAGAAATAGTTTTTAAAGCGGACAGGTGATGCTCGTATATTAAGATATCCGAGGAAGGTGGAATATACGAGGTTCAAGGTCTTGTTGAACCTGTACCATGAAATGTTCCGACGTGAAGTTTGAGTCCACTGCAATGAGAACCCCACCTCCACGCCAAGACGAACGGTCATTTCTAAAAATTGTGTACCGACTTGCCAAAACTTCAGAACTAAGAATGTCCGGCTTTAACCAAGTCTCAGTAAACACAATAACATGGGACGAAAATGCGAGACTCTCAAGAAAAAGAGTGCTGAGCTTACTACGCAAGCCTCTAGCATTCTGGTAGGTAATTAAAAGAGAGGAAGTTAGTTTTTTGGATGGGTAGAAGTTGCGGTGGAAGATGAGGGTAAAGATGGAGCACTGGTCTGACTACTAGGAAGAGTTATGGGGGGCCTATTCTTTTTCTTAGCCTTAAACTCTTCAACTACCAAATACTCCGGCCAAAACTTGGCGGAACAAATGGTGTCAAAATGAGTCGGGGAGACGCTTATCTTAAAGGAAGATATCTCCCTGGCGTAAGAAAAGTGGAACTTTTCCACCTTTAAGTCAACGGCTTTTATTTTGCTTTGTATAAAAGCGGTTACATCATTAGATGTGTGGTCAGGGGCTAGCCGCGAGACAAAAACTTGTCGCTTTAGTGGGACTCCCAACCAGTGGTTTTGGCACCACAGGCCTAGTACCTATGATGCCAGTATCCGGTGGTTCTGGATATCTATTAGCTGGTGGGAGCGAAACTGATGGGATAATTAAGGAGTTGGGTGCGGACTCGACGGACACGGACGCTACAGACGTGTCTACCTGCATACTCTCCGAAGTGACGCATTCGGCTCCCGAATCTGCATCACCAGCAGCGATTGTTGCCCTTGGAGTAGCAATCGTAATCAACTGCTGCACTAAGGGAGTGGTTGGAGTAAGTTTTTCAGATGCCGGCGGACATGAGGCAGTCCATGGCCAAGAGCCGATCATATTGCTGTTTACAGCCTACGATCAGCTCTTTGAAGCCATTCCGCGTCTGCCTCACGAACGAACGCATGTCGTTTTCCACAGCACGGCATTCCTCACAACTATAAAGCAGGCCGTTTTTTTTTTGAAATGGCGTCTCCTACACGGCCCGAGATCCCTAAACATTTTGCGTGCACTACGCTTTCGCAAAGCCAGCAGGGGATATTGGGCTGGTCATGGGTGATCTGCTTCTTGCAGGTTTTTTTTGGCACAGACGACAGAAAATTCCATATTTATGTCTTTTATTTTTTTTACTTCGGGAAAAAAGTTCAAAACAAATAGCAATCAGACCACTGTGCAGAGCAAATGCTTAGAGCAATGCTTAAAGCGAAATCGGTAAAAGATGAGAGAGGAGATTGGTTGCAGCAACAGCTTATAAGTGAGAGCGTTACTGCACAAAAAGTTACAAGAGCGAGAGCGAATGTTATTGAGAGTTAGGTGATAGAGAGAGTGATAGACGGCAATAACTACGACAAAAGAGCGGCTAAATGTAATGGGCGTACTTACGAAAAGCAACAACACAAAGACACGAATAACCGACACACAAAATTAATTAAATAAGTTGTGTTTTTACACAATTATCAGGCATGCACCCGCGGTAAAAGTTGATTTTAGTGTAGGTTAGTTAGAGAGTTAAATTATAGGAAATATATAAAGGAAAATGCGGAGCGCAAAACAAAAAAACGTCTGTTCACTACGAAAGAGAACGAACGAACGTTGAGATAGATATCTGCATTTAATGGTAAACGGCCATTGTTCATAGAAATGTTCTCCACATCAGTGAAAATTTTGGAAAGTTTTTCAGAAACAGGCTGTTCCGGCGTTTGGGTCAGTGTCTGAACACCAACCAAATAATCGGAAAACAGCGACTTTTCATCTGCAGCACTAGTATCAGTGGTGGTTGATGTTTCTTCTTCACGATCATTTTTATTCACTTCAGCAGTTTTTTTTGCGCCATGGAGCTAAGAAAGGAAATGAAAATTAGTTTCTATATATTTTACTTTAGGATGTACATTTGTGAGTTTTAGACAAGGACAATTCAAATTTTTTTAAATAATTACTTTAAACAACTAACAATAAACATCAATGGACTGTACTTGCACTTCAACTACGTTACTTGCTTTATTTCAAAAATACGGATTGCTATTTTTTTCAAATTCTCTTTTGTCATTAATTTTTGTTGATCCGTTAACACAATGCTAACTCGTGGATCCATGTAAATTGCAGCTAATAAAGCTTCATTTTCGAGAAACTTACATTCTCTTGCTTTAATCTGCGTCAATAGCTTTTTTGTCATATTATTTTTACTCGTTTCGCACTTGAGTTTGAGGTCCATCCATATTATGAGAAACTCACTGTAAATTAATTGCTTCTGCTGCAGTTTTAGGGTAGCTTCATAAGTGTCTTTGAAAGCATTAATATAAAGCTCAATCCAACTCCAGTCAATGTCAAAACTCATAGCAGACTCCGAGGTAAGAAACTCTTTCAATGTGCAAGTTATTGTATATTTTATATTACATACAGATACTTAAAAACAAGGTAATTCCTTTACTTACCTATAAGTTTCTGTACGCAACGTTTAGCATACTTTGCGGCAAGTATTAACCTTCTTACTGATTTCGCTCTGTTTACGTCAAAGACGCATAATTGAAGCGTGTGCGCAGCACACCGCACAAGGTGAATATTTGGCAATTCTATTGAATCAAGTATTTCCATTCTTGTCGTCGTCCAAAAGTTCTTCTTCTGTAGCATCATCATTAAAAATGTCAATGGCTTTAATCATATTTCTTCAATTACACTAGTCAACAGTAGAATTAGGAATTGGCCCAAAATAACTTTTTCTTATAGATTTCGGGGCTTACAAATTTTTAACGAATTATGGTGTTTTTATGGTGTAGTTTTTTTTAAAGCATTTTTTAAGTTCTGGTTTTTTTTCTAATGTTTTTTTTCAGAGGTAGTGCTTCTATATTTCACATAACTTTAGTATCTTATATTTAATGCTGCTTCATTCTAACCTTGTTTTCCTTGTGACAAAAGAGCTGAATGACGGTTGCGCTCCCCATTTGATGGTCTTGGGTCACTGTCCATCGTTCCCTATTACAGGGCTTTGGCTGGGCCTCGCGCTCCGCTCTCTCTCGTCGCTGTGCGCTCTCTTTCTTCGAGTCCCTATGGCCCGCTATCCAAACTATTCGCCGTGTTAACTCTATATAGCCGAATCGGGGTTATTAGAAATACTTATTTTATAATAAGTCAACCTTTTTTTTTATAATACATACATAAATTTATTTTGTTGTAGACTCTTCCGCTATAGCATCGTATTGATCACCGAGCTGAGTGGATATGCTTTTGTACACGGTAAGTATCCAGATTCAGGTCTCGCTGCCCTCTCTTTTTAGCCCGATCCTGGATTCACTCCAGGATGCCGACCTTCCTTCACCGGCGCCAACTCTGTCCACTTTGAGAACCGGTAAACCATCACCAACCATCCGTGGTGTCGTGATTTCCCTTAATGACCATTTTCCGAAGGTCTTCGTCCCCAGATCTGTGGGCGTTGAGCCACTTTAAAGCCATATGGTTAGTAACTACTTTCAAGTGGTTCCCCTCTAAGTAGGGTTTTAACTTCCTTATGGCCCATACGATGGACAGGAACTCCTTCTCTGTTGCCGAATAGTTATTCTCGGCATTATGGAGCGTCCAAATGGCGTAAGAGATAACACTCTCGCCTCTTTCAGTTTCCTGGGTAAGGATAGCGCCCAGGCCATAATCACTGGCGTCCGTCTGGAGCACGAACCTCCTGGACATGCCAATACTGGATCCGACACCAGTCGACCTTTCACGGCCTCAAACACCGTTGCTGGCCCTCTGTCCATTCCCACTTCACTTTCTTCTTCAGCAGTGCACTCAGTGGCTGCACCAGGGTAGCGAAATCAGGCACGAACTTCCGCTACCACGAGGACACTCTCTGGAACTAGCGCAACTCTTTGAAGTATTCTGGGGGCTGTAGTTCTGCGATTGCTGCGACTCCTCGGTGTCGGTACAGATGCCCTCCCTAGTCACCAGGTGTCCGAAATATCGCAGCTCCTGTCGGAAGAATTGGAATTTTTTCGATATTTAACCTCTAACAAGAGCTTTGCGATGCTAAGTGTCGCAAATGAAGATGAGATCGACCAAACACCCATGGCCATCAAATTAAGGCCGCCACCTATTTATGTTCGTCAGGAAAATTGTGCTAAACTGGTCAAAATTACTACACCTTCCAACTTAAAAGTAGCAAAGGATTAGAAGCAACGAACCAACAGTCCCATTCAATGAGATAATAGTTGGACTTAACGATAATTGTTCAGAGTGAGGACGGCGCTGGCGGGGCAACAGCTCTGTGGGCATTCCAGCCCCACCACTGTTAGCAATACAGCTACGCAAGCTGTTGCCCTCGCTCTCGCTCTCACGCTTATGAGCGTTTTCCCCCCGGTGACGCGCGCTCGCCGACAGCCCTCGGCAGCTTGAGCGCAACCGAGGTGAATCCAATGCGCTTCTTCACCCACAAGCAAATGGCCGGCTTTTGCACGCGATATCCTAAATACCTACATACATTACGACTAAAACCCTACGAATAAACTTTGAAGAACTTGTACCTGCCTATCGTCATTATTTTGGGAATCAACTGTGGGACTTCCAGAAACCCCTTCGCTCAAACATTGGTCCTTCGAGCCGGATATACTTCGACTTCCCCAACCATATCCAGCATTCGAGCACGTCATCGCCTTCACCACTACGATCCTAAGATAAGTAATACTTTCGTGTGCCACAAATCCCTTCCATTCGCGATTTGTGTTTCCAATTTCCGCAGAGTCCGAGTTCCGCGATATAGGTACATATATATATTCTTATATATGTACATATTTCTTCTTACTGTGCCAGCCGTTTTCCGTGTCGCTTCGTTCTTTTCGACACCGCCTTATCATCGGCGATTCCGACCGTTCTCCGTTCCTTCAACTCCAACTACCAGTGCTACGGTAGTTTTTTCAATTCCGTTTTGTCTGTGCATTAATTGTGACAACAATTAAAAAGAAAAATATTAACTAAAACGTGCATTCCGAGCATATGTATGTATGTACGCACATTCCAGCCCACACACATCTACATCTGTGTCTCTCCAAGTGCATTCCATGCACGACCCACCCCAATAAAAATATACACTGACACACTCCGAGTGAAACTACAATTAAAATTAAGTGTTTTATTTCCATACCTATACACACATATATTTACTTCCCTACATACATGCATTTATTTCCATAGTTGGCCGCATTATATTACCAACTATATACATACATAACAATATTCCATACAAAACGAGAAGGAACGTGTGAGTCGCTTCTGGGGACGCGACTCTACTTATACCCGTACTCAGTCAGTATATACATTTCTAAACTTAAAATTTTTTAGAATTATAGAATTAAAAAAATAAAATTACATTTTACATTTGTTTGCTACATCTGTTATCTACATCTACATCTACAATGTATATTTTACATCTAACATATAGATTATAGATGTACCATTCATATTCTACATCTCCTCCGCTAGGGGTTGCTCGCGCACTGAACACGGCAGAGTGTACGAGCGGGAAAGATATAGATAAATATAGATAATATAGATAGATATAGATATATAGATAACTGAAAATTAATTTCTTTATTCTGGCTATAATTATGATCCGATTCGATTCAGATTCGACAATCTGGTTGATATGGGCATTCTCTACGATACTGCGCTTTTAGTTTTATCGTATCTTTTAAATTGTGCCTGCTACAGATTTTCGTCCTTTGTGATGGCGGAAGGGGGTGGAGCGAAATTTTGAAATACACTTGTAGCAGTGTGATATCACATGAGTCTGGAAACCAAATTTGGTTACCATAACTCTTATAGTCTCTGAGATCCAGGCGCTCCACAAGACGAACGGACAGACAGACATGGCTGATCAAGAATATATATACTTTATGGGGTCGGAAAATTTTCCTTATCTGCGTTACACACATCCACTTTTACCACAAATCTAATATACCCCTTAACTCTTTTTTGAGTACGGGTATAAAAATAATACTCCCCGTAGGAAAATACCGCACTCCATACTACATATATACTCCGCGAAAGTGCAAAATTTAATATAAAATTCGTGATTTCGTACAATTCGTGCACTCCAGCTATTTTTCTCGATAGCTACACCACCTCCAACATTCTCCACTTTCCAAATAAATTACTCGCGACCAAGGCACGGCGCACTTATAGTAATTATTTGGCAATTAACACTGCCAATTGGTATATTGGTGTTTCGGTCTTTTGTTGTTGTCTTTTGTTCCGTTCATTAGAGGTGGCTCAATCCAAGAACTATCGGCATCATTACCTTAAATCCATCCGAATAGCACAAATACATAAATCACATTGATTGATTGATCAATTGGATCGATAATTGGATTGATGAATTAATTGATTAATTAATTGATTAATTTAATTTATTGATTTAGTTGATTTGATTGATAATAAATTAATTATTTTTTCCACAATCAAAAAATGTATTCCTTCCGCCTTACATCCGCCAATAACCCGGTTCTGCTCACGACTGCATCAAAGGGTAAGCGGAGGAGCACCGCACTAACAATATTTCCCAAAATATTGCCACCACCAGTGTGACCGTTCCTCTCCTCAGCTCGGCTCAATATTAGGTCACTCATTTCTTGGGACCTCTCACCTACAGGTGATCTCAAACAATCCGAGTCGATTTGATTATTGCATTCCTGCTAGCTCCAGGCCTTTTTTCTGCCATCCGTCCGTAACTGGGTTATATTTCCGAAAGAATCTTTCTTCCCTGATTGTTTTTTCGGGTCAAGTCTACTCAGACCCGTCTTTTGTCCGTCTGTAACATATAACCTGCGAGGAGATGTTCGTTTAACTGAGCGGGGTACGCGTTTGCTTCCGGCTTTTCTCTGGTCGGCTGGGGGTGGGTTACGGGGAATTGGCCGACAGTTAAGGATCTCGCGTTCAAATAAATAGGACAAAAAAAAAATCGCGTACTTTAGGATAGGGAATGGGGGAGGAAGACCACGGTACAGCAAAGAACTGAAAAGAAGGGGACGAAAAGATTTACGGACAGACTGGTACTGGTTTTAGGCGATGCTGGGCATTGGGCTGCATGTGCGAAATCGCACGGACGCCCTCCCTACCATGATCTCTTAGGTGCCAAGGTTACATAGAGATCCCTCCCAACGCCTTTCCGGCGTTAGACTGTGGCTTCAAGGTCGGCATGGGTCCAACAAAAAAAATAATATTAGTGCATTTTGCTTAACTGCTATTTATTCATAAAAATAAAAGAGAAATTGTTTGTACTTCATTATCTAACCAGTTGACATTTGCTTATGTTAATAGGGGTCTACTAATAATCTTAACGTCTAGTAACGTGCATAGTGAGGGTTTAGGTATAAATGGAGGCAAATAAATTCTATGTGTAAGTATATATATGGATATGTGTAGATATGGGTTTATGAAATATAGGGTATATATGTAATTCGTAAATTAAGAGAATAAACAATAAAAATATTAACGGATAAAGTTGGAAAGGGGATGCAAAATTATGAGCAGCAAAAGTAGAATGATGCCCATTGTATCGGCAGAAAAATGCAAAGAAATTGCGGTTCTTGCGGTTCCGTTGTACCCGCTTTAAAGCATAGCTATGCTCGGCTCTATGGCACAAGAGCTTTCCTCAGTGTTATCGGGCTCTGGCCTTTACACGCTCTCTCGCTCGTACAAGCCACTTTCTTTGGCAAGACCAAGCTTCAGCGGTGATTAAAACTCACATGCAGTTATGTTGGTACCGTAATCCATCGCCGAAAGATCTTTCGCTGGGGGACTAAGGTTCCACCTGTGCTGCGAACAAGAAAAGAAAAGAACAGAAAGCACCAAAAAAAAAACGAGAGAGAGAGAGAGAGCGCTTAGGAGCTTTCGGGCCTAACCTTCGGCTGCCGTTGGGGCCACTGCACTTTGAGGTTGTGTAAGTGATTTTTTTTGTTTTAATCTTCTTTCTTTATGTTATAAACTGTTTTATTAAAATTTGCTAGCACGGCATAATGCCGTGCCCTTTCGAACCCTTTACAACATTTCACTTTTTCACAATATGATTTACTTTTGCCCTTCCTCGCCTCTCCATTTCGGATCACTTCCACTCACAAGCACAAAAAAAACAATATTGGTGGGTCTTAGGCCCGCACACTTGACACGATCGGCTAAGATAAGACTTTTATGGGGGAATTAAACCCAACAGTTGGGATCCGCGATTTTCCGGTATACACACACCGCTTTGGCGAAAGTTGTAACCTCTCCGCGAGCCATCCGTGTGAAACTAGGTGCTGCTTGCTAAGCGCTTATGCCTTGCCGGGGCTTTCGTGGGAGGTTATGCACATATATGGCATATGTGAGGTTGTGTGCGTACGACACAACAGCTCCCGCTGCAGCGGTTAACAGCGCCAAATCTCAGGAAGCTTTTCTCGAGAAGTTCCAAGCTTCTAAATAAGTGATTCCCAAATAGGTAATTGCCAAATAGGTAATTGCAAAATAGGTAATTGCAAAATAGGTAATTACCAAATAGGTAATTGCAAAATGGGTAATTACCAAATAGGTGCCATTCTGCAGAAATACAAATGAAAATGAGAGTAAGAAAATGCTAAGCCGAATGCCGCATATGTGGGAACTTTCGGTATTAGCTGGAACCAACAGGCCCGGACAATATTTACCCTGATTCGGTTTGGCACCTGCGATAATATCTGCGGTAAATTTTTGTGTCTGAACTCCACTGGTATTGGCTTCTTTTTTTTCCCGGGTCGGAGGGTATGAGCCACGCGTCTTCTCCAGTTGCGGGTCGTTAGAAGAAAGAAAGAACCCAGAACCGGAAACTACTGGGACTCTCAGTGTCATTCTTCTTTCCTTTTTGCATCCTTGTCCCTTGACATTTGCTCCTAACAGCTGGTCTCTCGGCCCTCAGTGTTCCTTGATCGCCGCTTGGGGGCGTTTTAACGGCTTCGAGTACCCTTAACTTTGCCTGCTACCTATCTCTGCCGTTTGGGCCCTATCAGGTCTTTGCCTTCTCACCCTAGTTTGATAGAGATGCAGCCGCTAATATTCTAAAATATATGTATATACCTAACTGCCTTTTTAAAGCTTGGCGTTCCCTTTCACAGTAGAACTGTTCCCAGGCAGTCAACACCAAGCTTTAATATATTACATATGTATATACGTATATATAAGCTTAAAGCTTGCCCTTCCCCTTCAAAACAGTACGGGTCTACTTTTGTTCTAAGTGCTGTTTGATCGGTGTCTACTTTTAGGGTGTACTATATATATACTGTATTAGTATATAGCTACTCGACCAAACGACTTATTACACCTCACAGACTTCCGAAAACGTTTTTTTTGCATGGGTAATTTTAAATTATGCCAACAGGCTACAAGGAGGGAACCAGCTTTTGCCTGTGTCCTCTTTCAACCGGTTACGTACCTCGTCCGCTTCTGGAACTACGCCGACTCAGAAAATCAAGGCACCCCTCACTCCGAGAGCAGCCAGTAGCAGCCCTGCGGGAAGGACCAAATCGGTTCTGTTCCCGTCTCCTGTCACTCTTAAGGTTCCAGCTGTGACCAAACAAGATCCGAAGGGCTCCTTCGTCAGTAGCCCCGTCAGCTCTCGCCACTGTATCACAATGGCTCAATCCGCCACCTCAGTCGCTCGGACCAAATTGGTCGCCGCTATTGGCCGACTGATGCACCTGGCAGAGCGCATCACCGCCGCCCCATCCGCCTCTTTGTCCGAAGTCCGTCGAGGCCAAATCCTCAGCATGTGGACGGACGTCGAGGCCGAATATAAGGCCTGCTCCGCGGCGATGACGGACGAGGAGCCAGAAATTCAAGCGGACCTCCGCGACACATACGGCGAATGCTATGGGGTATTTGAGCAGTGCCTCAGTGACCTTAATGCCCAACTGGGCACATCCACAGTCCTTCCTCCTTCACAGCCAGTCCAACAGAGCGGCTGTCGACTGCCTCCCGTCAACATTGAAGTTTTCTCATGGGACTACGTCGGATGGCCCACATTCCGGGATCTGTTCACCGCGGTCGTTATTAATAATTTAAAATTATTCTACCTCACCGAGAAGACCAGGGGCGATCCAAAGGCCATCGTAGAAAAATCACCACTCACCAATGACGGTTTCGAGTCCGCATGGTTGGCTCTCCGCAGCCGATATAAAAATAATCGGCTTCTGGTGACCAACCAAATTAACATCCTCCTCTTTCTGCCCCGCGTAACTTCCGAGTGCATTTGTGCCTTGAAGGATCTTCAAAGTATGATGCAAGGAGTCCTAAATGCGCTAGCGGTCTCCAACGTCTGCACGGACAACTGGGATAGTCTGCTTGTGACCATCTGCGCTTCCAAATTGCCGAAGTTGAGCCGGGCGTTGTGGGAAGCGTCCGTAACGGACAAAAAGGAAGCGCCGCCCTGCAAGGAAATCGACTCCTTCCTCACTCAGCGCTATCTGACGCTCGAGGCTATTGAGAGCGACCCTTCCACTTACGAGGGGCTACGAATCCGCCACCAAAATCCACCCACCTCTCGAAACCACTCCAATCCATTCCCTTCGCAAGGCAGTCCGGTGCCAAACAAGGTTCTCTCTTTCAAGAACCAAGTAAGTCCGAAGAGGAGGACGTGTGACCTCTGTTCCAAGGAGAATTACCCGATCCGACTATGTCCGCATTTTCTCAATATGTACGCTAAAGCACGTTCTAATTGCATTAAGATAAAACAGCTGTGCCTAAATTGCTTCGCAAGAGGCCATCAGCTTCGCGACTTCTCAACCAGCCACAACTGTTCCACTTGTGGAGACAGACATCACACGCTTCTGCATCCTGCCGCTCCTTCGTCCAGCATGGCGGCTTCGACATCCGCCCAAAGCCCCAGCTCGTCAGAATCTCAGCCCAACGTACAGAGATATTTCGCCTCCAGGAAAAATACCGTTCTTCTGGGCACGGCACTCATTAATATTTGCCACCTGGGGACCAATTTTGACTCAGGCTCCGAGGCGACATTCATCACTGAACGTCTTCTTTAACATTATTAAGCCACCGTTCGAAGCCATCCAGGCGCAAGGCGCGGGTTTAAACCAAACCGTAGCTTCTAAGGCGCAGAAGCGTTGTCTCTTTCGGGACCGCCTCCAGGCCTGGTCTCAAGATCGAGACCATGGCATATGTTCTGCATCAATTACCAGGTAACCTTCCCTCATATCCGATACCGCAGCACTTCTTGGACAAGCATCCAAACATCCAGTTGGCAGACCCCTCCTTCCACCGAAGCTCGCAGATTGATGTGCTTTTAGGCGCTGACATCCTTCCTTCTATTTTGTTGAGCGGCTTCTGGTCTGCTATATGTGGCTCGCTGCTGGGACAAGAGACCATCTTCAGATGGGTCCTATCCGGTCCGGTATCAGCTGACTCGAATCGGACGGTTTCCGTCTTCACCACGAGGCTCTCGTTAGATTAGGATGTCCGACTCGAAAGCTTCTCACCAAATTCTGGGAGGTGGAGGACCTTCCGGGGAGACCGACGAGTGAGTCAGATTTTGTGTGCGAGGAAAATTTCCTCCAGGCCACTAAACGAGCCCCCGATGGGAGATACATTGTTACTTTCCCTTTCAGAAAATGTCCAGAAAATGTCGATCTAGGCCACTCCAGATGCGCGGCACAGGCCCAATTCCTTAGAAAAGAGCAGCGTCTGCAGCGGAATTTGCCTATCAAAGAGCAGTACGACGCCGTTATCCGAGAATATTTAGAGCTAGGCCACATGACAGCGGTTACACCCAGTCATGACTCCGGCCATTATTACCTCACGCCGTATTTAAACCCGACAGCAGCACAACCAAACTTCGCGTAGTTTTCAACGCCTCCAGCCCGTCTTCCAACGGGAAAAGCCCCAACGACACTTGCATTCTGGGCCAGTCCTTCAGTCTGACTTGTCCATGCAAATTCTCAGGTGGCGAGTCTTCCGCTATGTCTTCAATGCCGACATCAGCAAGATGTATCGCCAGTGTCTTCGCGACACACGCCCTATCAGCGAATAACGGGGACGTGTATGACTATGAGCTTTCCACTGTCACCTTCGGAGTCAATTGCGCACCGTACCTCGCCCTTCGCGTCATTAAGCAACTCGGACATGAGGTGCGCCTACAGTTGCCAATGGCATGTCTGTACCCTGCTCACACCCAAAGCCCACGTGGCCCCCGTGAAAACGGTTTCCTTGCCTCGACTCGAACAGTGCGGAGCCGTTCTTCTGATAGAGCTTTCCGAGGACATCCTTCCTCAACTGCCACTAGACACCAGCCAGGTGTCCTTCTGGAGCGATTCCACGGACCTGTGCAAGGTGTGCACCCGCAACCACCACACGCTGCTCCACCGGCCTGGGTCTTGGCGCCCCGCTGGCTCCTCTTCGGCACCGTCGCCTTTACCTCCGTCTTCCCGCGCCGAACCACGCCCTCGGGTTCCGGTCAGCCGCCCTGTCATCGGAAGTCCAGCCCCGACAGCCAACTCCTTGCTCCTTGCTGTTTTCAAAATCGAGCCACTCAGCGACACCGTCCGTACTCGCTTCGACGACCTGAAGTTAGCCAACGAGCAGTTTCATATGCCGGCGACCATCTCGCTCGTCTTGGGTGTAGACCTCTATCCAAGGGTCATCCAACCTGGGTTCCTCGCCCGCGCAGACGGCCTTCGCGTGGCTCAAAGCACTGTGTTTGGCTGGATCGTGTCGGGTGCAAAATCTAAATATATACACTACGAATAAAACCAGAGGAATATTGATGAATTTGGAAGTGCTTCACGCCTTTTATTTTGGGAATTAACCCGTTCACCACTAAAACTGGAGTACAAAGTACTTTTCTACAACGCAGTTCTCAAACCCATCTGGACATACGGCTCCGAGCTATGGGGAAATGTTTGCGTCAGTAATTTAGAAATAATCGAGAGAGCTCAATCGAAGATACTAAGAAGTATCACTGGGGCACCATGGTACATACGTTATGAAAATATCCATAAAGACTTTAATGTAGGATCAGTTAAAGATGAAATTTCCAAAGTGAAAGCGAAGTATCAGGCCAAGCTTAAAGCGCATCCTAATAGACTTGCGCAGTCTTTAACTTGGCACACTAGCCATATTAGATTAAAATTTGCATACTTGTCGTAAGTCTCTATTAGGAAAGATTCGGTAATAAAATGACGTAATTAAAAAAAAAAATGTATTTATTTTAACACTTGAAATTAATGTTTACAATTTATGGTATTTAAAATGATATTTCTCGAAACTGAAATAGTATTTAATGGTATTTCTTTTTTGGCCGGATAGAATTTTTTATCGTTATCGGCGCGGTCTCACTGAGCATAATAATGTCGAATTCCAACGGGTTTTAATTTCTGGCTTTAAGGTTTTGTAACGAACCATGGTTCTACCCATGACTCGTTACAAGCGGCGGAGTGGCGACGCGTCCAAGACGAACAAGAATGAAACTGATCTACACAGAGCTGACGAACCATGGCTCTACCCATGGTTCTCCACAAATCACGGTGTGTCAGCACCTCCAGGAAATAAAATAGTCTTAAGCAACACATGCAATTACTAAAAATAAGAACTTTTCGATCAATCAATATTTCGCAATCAGCTAAAAACAGCATGAAATTATCGGTCACCCACTTCTTGGCGATACTTCGCAACCACTCGGCCTCGAAACATCGACCTAAGTACCACATTCCGCGATGCCGAGTTAACAAAACCAATTCCTAAACCCAATTCCCAACTGCAGCCCGCACCTACTGCGATGCAGTCTCAGCAAAACCTTTTCCTGAACTGACAAATTGTCAACGAAGCACCAAGCTTCGACCCACTTACTAGCCCCACAATTATTGACACAGAATTAATCGTAAGTTGGCAATAAGAAATCAGTTCCGTGTCAAAACCCAGGTGCCAGCAGCTTAAAAAGGCCAAGCGCGGCCAAGTCAGCACGCAGTCCACCAGAGCATCGCACCGTCAGAACAAAGCAACAAATAACTAAGTGAATGAAAAGTATTGAATAAACAAAGAAACAAACCAACACAACTACCGCGTCATCAATTCTCCCTTGCCTGCTCGTTTCAAGCCAGCCCGACACCTGAAGTCACCTGCGATCTACAAATCTTTGTTGTAGAGAACCCTGGACAGACTGAAGCATACCTCAGCCTGAGATAGGACCTCACAGTTTTTAAAAGCTTGTTATTAAGCTCGGAGTGCTTAAAATATTTAACAATTTTTTTTTAACTGTCTATTAAATTAGAAATTTCAGGAAGTGGATTTCAATCACGTCTTCCATAACTAAATTTAACAATATTTTGTATTGTTTAAAAGCAGCTTCAACGTTTGCACCGTTCTCTCTCTCTCTCTGGCTTTTGAACAAAATTTCAATAGAGCCTAGAGCCAGCCTGAAAAATATGAGTGCCAAAATTTCGTATGGCGTTACGCATCTTATTGTTGTATTGTTACCTATCGGCTGTCGAGAATCTCACCATGCAAATTCAGGAGGCAGCGGCACTTGCTGCGCCCAGGCTCTCAATCCAGCAGAGAGCAACCTGCAGGGACGTCCACTTTTGGAATCCGGTGATCGAGCTCAAAAACTGAACTGTAAGGTTCTCACACGTATAGCCAAAACTCGCAGCTGCACATGAAGACATCGATGTGCACCGTCTTGGTATTGGAGTGTCGCATCGCGTGATCTTCTAATTCCCTTTTGGGCTCGACTTCATTTGTGGAGTTGAGTCAGTACAAAATTATATTTGAGAGTACCCGCACGCGTATTTAGTACCGCCCGCTTTGTATATAACCCGCTGTGCAAATAACATTTAAACCACAAATATTACATATGAATAAAATAAAAATACATAAAGATTAATACAGTCCACTCATTCGCAACCAACCAGGTTTTATCGCATCTTTAAAATTGTTCCTGCCACAAGAACACTTTGTGGTGTGGAAAGAGGCGGGGCGAAATTTTTAAATATACTTGTAGCAGTGTGAGTAGCACATGAGTCTGGAAACCAAATTTGTCTGAGATCTAGGCGCTCAACAAGACGGACAGAAGGACAGACAGACATGGATGTATATCGACTCGGCTATTGATGCTGATAATGAATATATATACTTTATGGGTTCGGAAACGTTTCCTTATCTGCGTTACACACATCCAGTTTTACCACAAATACAAGATACCGCTTAACTCTTTTTGAGTACGGGTATAAAATGTTGGGGCAAATCGGCCAGATTGGTTATATGGCAGCTATATGAACTATGGCCCCAAATCAAATGAAACTTGGAAGCTGTATCCTGGGGACTGGCAATATACGGTGTTGCATGATATGCTCAAGGGTTGAGCTATGTCGGAAGGTTCTCCTGTCCAAATCACCCTACTTGAACATTGTAGCTAATTCCACCGAGTTGGGCAGTCAACGACTTGGTCCCTGTCAAGGATCAGCCTCCCATGACGTGGCCACTAGCGAGTGTGGTCGAGCTTCTATTTGGAACAGATATAGTTGCCCGAGTCACAGCCTAAATGTTATTTAATAGCCAGTTGTACAGCCTAGAGAAAATTCGTACTATTTAATGTTCACTATTTGCACTGTTCACTGTCAAATTATTCTTAATCAGCCGATGCTAATGCACGGCAGCAGCCTCTCTTGCCTTTCTATCCCGCTTTCTTCGCTTTGTTCTTGCAGTTGCAGCATCTAAGCTGGTCTCTCGCGCTCCATATGACGTTCGTGCTCGGCTTAACATCTGCCCCGAGCTGCTCTCCTCTTATCGCTCACTCTCGCTCTCTTCCAAGATTTGCTTCATAGGGTGTTGGAAATTCTGTCCATCTGCCCTGGTAGTCAGTCAAGAGATAATCTCTATAGCTATTGAATCGCATTTATTGTATCGGTCATCATACTGACGCATACCTTCCTTTACTAATAATAATAAATTGTGAAAACATTATCTATTGTAAACGCTCTACATTTTCTTCATATTAAAATAGTTTCAACGGCTGTTTAAAATTCTTAATGATATGTACGTATGAAATGGTTAGATATGCAAAAACCATGTTCGATGGGGAAAGGTTTAAAGACTGCGGAAATTAAAGACGATTAGTTAAACAAAAAATATTCGTTTTACTGTTTTTTTATTTTATTTTATTTTATAATTTGTTTCTTTCGTTTCTCGGTAAATTATTTTTGATATATGTTTTGTAATATATATTAAGATAACAATTGTAGACAATCCAAAAGCCACCAAGGGAAAAACGTTGTCAGCATTCGCATAATTTTTGAGGCGATCAAAGAGTAATGAGCTTCTGAAAAAAAAGAACAGTCACAATTTGTATCACAAGTAATTTCCTCAAGGAACCAACCCCACTTTTTCTGATAAATTTGGGGATTTGAAATTGTTTGATGATTTTTTTCTACGGCAGAAATTTGTTACAAATTTGTAAATCTGATAATTTTTTATTTTTTTATTTTCACATAACTTAAGTATGACATCTGGTTTTAATCATTTTTTCGAGTTCGAGTTTAATCAAAGTTCGAGTAGTGTAATTTAATTCGAGCTACCTAAAGGCAAGACAGATCAAAAGGTGTCATGAAAAGGATTGATCTTATCATATGATTCATTATTAGGTCTAAAATAATAGTCTGGTATAGTTTTCGAACGTTTTAAACATAAAAGGCCACTTGGCCACCTGCTAAGGCAAAGTTTGCACTGTCGACTGAGGAGGCTAAGGTCAAACCTCAAGGTTATCTACACATTTCCGATGAAGGAAATGATCTTCAATGTATGATTAACAAGGCTTCCTCCTGGTCACATCTCTTGCAGACAATAAGCCACTGCTTTCGCTTCGTACACGGTCTTCGCTGCAAGGAACGCCTGTCATCGTTTTTATTATCATGGGAGCTTCAATATGAACGCTGTAGGATAATCAAACACGTTCAGATGGAGTTCTTCCAAGTGGAGTACATTTAGCTAAGCATTGGACACTCCATTTATTGACGACCAACGAACAATGCGCGTAGGAGGACGCATTGACAATTCAATGGCAACTTACGATGCAAAGCATCCCATACTTCTTCCAAAGGAATCACGAGTCGCTGTTTTATTAGCTAGACACCAGCACGTCACATCGCTACACGCTGGAGTTGAATTTATGTTCAACACTTTGAGACAGAAGTATTGGATTCTCGGTGCCCGCAACTGAAAGATTTTTTTTCTCCAGCGCAAAAGTACGAGCGCACAACTCATGGCTGATCTTCCCGCTTTTCGGGTTCAGCCCACCCGCTGTTTTCTCCATTCTGGATTGGATTACTCTGGACCAGTTACTATCAAGACATCGGTAGGTCGGGCACATTTATCGCAGCTTTCAAACGATTCTGGTCTCGACGTGGGCCTATATCCGATTTCCACGGAGCCAGACGGGAACTAACGGAAATGCAACGGATAGCTGTAACTCAAAGTCAAGACGAGGACATTGCAAGTTTTCTGACGAGTCAGGAAATCAACTGGCAGCTGCGCTTCACCTTCGCCGAGTAATTGGTAGCAGTGCATTAACTTTCGAAGAATACTCAACCGTTTTAACCCAGATTAAAAGTCTTCTCAATTCTCGCCCACTGCGCGCTCCCAGCGATCACAGCTTGGATCCCCTTACCCCCGCTTATTTTCTTACAGGTCAACAGAGCCGTCGTTCTTGGACGTGAACATTAACAGAATGCAGTGTTGGTTCAAGGGTTCTGGAAACGTTGGAAACTTGAATACCTTTCTTCCTTGCAGTCGCGCACCAAATGGCAGCAGGAGACCAACAACAAAGCAATGGATACGCTTGTGGTACTGAAGGAGCCGAATCAACCTCCTAGCAAGTGGCTGCTTGGCCGAAACACCGACATTAATCGCTTAGTTTTAGGTCAATATTCATTCAAATAATAGTTGCCCTAATCAGATGCTCGCTATTGTTTTGCCCGCTGTTCTTATTGCTTATGTCCAAAAACTTAACTGTAAGGTTCTCACACGTATAGCCAAAACTCGCAGCTGCACATGAAGACATCGATGTGCACCGTCTTGGTATTGGAGTGTCGCATCGCGTGGTCTTCTAATTCCCTTTTGGGCTCGACTTCATTTGTGGAGTTGAGTCAGTACAAAATTATATTTGAGAGTACCCGCACGCGTATTTAGTACCGCTTGCTTTGTATATAACCCGCTGTACAAATAACATTTAAACCATTAATATTACATATGAATAAAATAAAAATACATAAAGATTAATACAGTCCACTCATTCGCAACCAGGCCTATACACAACGAACGCGCCCAACGAATTTAGAAAATGAAAATAGATCTTACCAACTGCAAACCATAGGTACAAAAAGTTATGCAGAATGAAGCAGCAGGAGTACTTAAGAAAAATGGACGAGAAATAAGAAATAGATTAAGTAAGGGAAGGTAAATCATATTGGAAACTGTTGAATAAGATGAATAGAGACTCTGGAGAATTGGAGCATCAAATAAAAAAGCTGCTTTGCAGCGAAAGCCTTGACTGACTACCAGGGCAGATGGACAGAATTTCCAACACCCTATGCAGCAAATCTTGGAAGAGAGCGAGAGTGAGCGATAAGAGGAGAGCAGCTCGGGGCAGATGTTAAGCCGAGCACGAACGTCATATGGAGCGCGAGAGACCAGCTTAGATGCTGCAACTGCAAGAACAAAGCGAAGAAAGCGGGATAGAAAGGCAAGAGAGGCTGCTGCCGTGCATTAGCATCGACTGATTAAGAATAATTTGACAGTGAACAGTGCAAATAGTGAACATTAAATAGTACGAATTTTCTCTAGGCTGTACAACTGGCTATTAAATAACATTTAGGCTGTGACTCGGGCAACTATATCTGTTCCAAATAGAAGCTCGACCACACTCGCTAGTGGCCACGTCATGGGAGGCTGATCCTTGACAGGGACCAAGTCGTTGACTGCCCAACTCGGTGGAATTAGCTACAATGTTCAAGTAGGGTGATTTGGACAGGAGAACCTTCCGACATAGCTCAACCCTTGAGCATATCATGCAACACCGTATATTGCCAGTCCCCAGGATACAGCTTCCAAGTTTCATTTGATTTGGGGCCATAGTTCATATAGCTGCCATATAACCAATCTGGCCGATTTGCCCCAACATTTTATACCCGTACTCAAAAAGATTTAAGCGGTATCTTGTATTTGTGGTAAAACTGGATGTGTGTAACGCAGATAAGGAAACGTTTCCGAACCCATAAAGTATATATATTCATTATCAGCATCAATAGCCGAGTCGATATACATCCATGTCTGTCTGTCCTTCTGTCCGTCTTGTTGAGCGCCTAGATCTCAGACAAATTTGGTTTCCAGACTCATGTGCTACTCACACTGCTACAAGTATATTTAAAAATTTCGCCCCGCCTCTTTCCACACCACAAAGTGTTCCTGTGGCAGGAACAATTTTAAAGATACGATAAAACTAAAAACGCAGTATCGTAGAGAACATACCAGACTGCCGAATCTGAATCAGATCGGATCATACTTATAGCCAGAATGAAGAAATTTAAGTAAAAGCAGTTTCTCATTTTTCATACTCACTTAAAACTCTTTGCCATGCAAAAGTACTGATCCACGAAACACGACTACATTTGTTAAGGTCATTCTATAACTACACATACAGGCAGGCTCCTGTTTTCACATTCACTTTGAGTTTTACTTTTCAGCAAAAAGTAATACTTTTTATTTCAAGGCGCTCTGGAATCCACTTTTGTGAATTTGTTTGCTCTTTGTACTGTTAAGCGCCAAATTTACTGCTGTTCTATCTATCTTTTAAGGCCAGCTCATACATGCTATGTTTAACACAGATTTATCGCTAGCCAAATCGGGCTGCCACAACTGTTCGGAGAACTTCACTATTTGTTGTTGCCCTGGCCAATTTTTTCAGAACTATATACCTAACAAAACAATAACTGTAGCAAAAAAAAAGGAAAAAAACTGTGCGTGGTGATCATTTGATCCAGCTCTTCAGCATTAGTGCATTGATAAGGCTTTCGCTGCAAAGCAGCTTTTTTATTTGATGCTCCAATTCTCCAGAGTCTCTATTCATCTTATTCAACAGTTTCCAATATGATAATCTCTATAGCTATTGAATCGCATTTATTGTATCGGTCATCATACTGACGCATACCTTCCTTTACTAATAATAATAAATTGTGAAAACATTATCTATTGTAAACGCTCTACATTTTCTTCATATTAAAATAGTTTCAACGGCTGTTTAAAATTCTTAATGATATGTACGTATGAAATGGTTAGATATGCAAAAACCATGTTCGATGGGGAAAGGTTTAAAGACTGCGGAAATTAAAGACGATTAGTTAAACAAAAAATATTCGTTTTACTGTTTTTTTATTTTATTTTATTTTATAATTTGTTTCTTTCGTTTCTCGGTAAATTATTTTTGATATATGTTTTGTAATATATATTAAGATAACAATTGTAGACAATCCAAAAGCCACCAAGGGAAAAACGTTGTCAGCATTCGCATAATTTTTGAGGCGATCAAAGAGTAATGAGCTTCTGAAAAAAAAGAACAGTCACAATTTGTATCACAAGTAATTTCCTCAAGGAACCAACCCCACTTTTTCTGATAGATTTGGGGATTTGAAATTGTTTGATGATTTTTTTCTACGGCAGAAATTTGTTACAAATTTGTAAATCTGATAATTTTTAATTTTTTATTTTTTTATTTTCACATAACTTAACTCTGTTTTTAATCATTTTTTCCACTCTGGTTTTTTTTTCAAACATGAACTTTTTTAGCGGAATCGAATCCTAACAAAATAAGCTACTAATAAATAAAATTGTTTAAAGAATTCCAACAGTACATTTTTTTTAGTAAATTTATTACAATTTATATATCTCAAAGCAATGCTTGTTTACTTGGTATGTCCAAACAAGAAAATGTGAAATGTGATTTTCAGAGAGTTGGTCAACCACAATTATCTCAGCCGTTTCTTCATAGATTTTGATAAACAATACTTTAAACGACGCCTATTTAAAGCACTTATACACACAAATTATAAGGTAACAGGATATAATATTTTTCGACTTCCTGAGTATTTAAAGTCAAAATGTTTGAAAAAATATCCCACAAAAATCTTAAAGGTAAGATGGCAATCACAACTAACTTAAACTTACTTTTTAGCTGCACATATAAGCTTTTCAGAATGGCAATTATTATTATTAAAACCAGGTGTAAGATACTTTAGTTATGTAAAAAAATAAACGCTACCTCTGAAAACAGTTTTAAAAAGTTCTGCAGTATAAAAAAAGCATTATACTTAAACAAAATTTAAAGCCTCAAATCTATCAGAAAAAGTCGATTTGGTTCCTTGAGAAAAAAAGTTCGAGTAGTGTAATCATATGTATCATTATGATTCATTATTAGGTCTAAAATAATAGTCTGGTATAGTTTTCGAACGTTTTAGACATAAAAGGCCTTGTTGAGAAATTAATCGCGTTGTTTTAGGTCCATATGCATTCATATAATAGTTGCCCTAATCATATGCTTGCTATTGTTTTGCCCGCTGTTCTTATTGCTTATGTCCAAAAACTTAACTGTAAGGTTCTCACACGTATAGCCAAAACGCGCAGCTGCACACGAAGACATCGATCCCTTTTGGGCTCGACTTCATTTGTGGAGTTGAGTCAGTACAAAATTATATTTGAGAGTACCCAAACGCGTATTTAAACCCGCCCGCTGTATATATAACCCGCTGTGCAAATAACATTTAAACCACTAATATTACATAAGAATAAAATAAAAATACATAAAGACTAATACAGTACACTCATTCGCAACCAGGCCTATACACAACGAACTGGCAAACCATAGGTACAAAAAGTTATGCAGAATGAAGCAGCAGGAGTACTTAAGAAAAATGGACGAGAAATTTTAATAGATTATGTAAGGGACGGTAAATCATATTGGAAACTGTTAAGTAAGATGAATAGAGGCTCTGGAGAACTGGAGCATCTAATAAAAAAGCTGCCAAAGCAAACAGCTGCAAACAGCGAAAGCCTTATCAATGCACTAATGCTGAAGAGTTGGATGAAATGATATGATGTCAATTATTGTTTTGTTAGGTATATAGTTCTGAAAAATTGGCCAGGGCAACAACAAATAGTGAAGTTCTCCGAACATCTTTTTTTTTTTTTTTTAAATTACGTGATTCTATTTATCGAATCTTCCCTAATAGAGACTTACGACAAGTATGCAAATTGTAATCTAATATGTTTATGTTTATGTAGTGTATGGCTAGTGTGCCAAGTTAAAGACTGCGCAAGTCTATTAGGATGCGCTTTAAGCTTGGCCTGATTATATGCTTTCACTTTGGAAATTTCATGTTTAATTGATCCTACATTTAAGTCTTTATGGATATTTTCCTTCCGTATGTACCATGGTGCTCCAGTGATAGTTCTTAGTATCTTCGATTGAGCTCTCTGGATTATTTCTAAATTAGTTTTAGTGGTGAACGGGTGTTTATTAGCCAATGTAGATTACTAGCTTTAAATTTAAGTATATCTCTTTTCGCTTCGATGTGTTTACGTCAAGTAAGCCTTCTATTCAGATGAACTTCGGTGTTACTTCGGTGGTTTGTGGAATGTGGATCTTGTTCAGATGTAATGGAGGGCAAGTTTGTCTGTTTAACGTAAAAGTGACATGCTTGCACTTTTCTAAGGCCACGAGATGAGACGATAATTGTTCCGTGGCCCTAGTTGGACAGTTCGAGCGACTTAGTATGGCAGTATCATCAGCAAACGTCGAAGTTGTTGTTAGGCTGTTTGTCGGTAGATCTGCTGTGAATAGGATATATAGTGTCGGTCCAAGCACGCTGCCTTGCGGTACACCAGCTTCAATTGGATGATATTCAGAGAGGAAATCTTTGAATCGTACTGCGAAGCTTCTTTGCTGTGGGTGGGACTCCAATATTCCATGGATGTTCTGTGGAACTAATATTATGATTTTGTGAATTAAGCCGTCTAACCAAACGCGGTCGAAAGCCTGGGCGACATCCAGAAAAATAGCGGAGCAATACTCCGCTTTCAAATGCATTTCGTATCTCAGAAGTTATACGATTTACTTGTTCAATGGTTCCGTGTTTTTCGCGAAATCCAAATTGGTGAGTCGCGATGGCACCGTTGATGTGTAGGTGTTGTTTGATACGATTCATGAGCAGCTTTTCAAATATCTTTGATAGGCAAGGCAGTAGGCTGCTAGGTCTATATAATGATGGCTTGGACTTGTCTTTTCCGGCTTTATGGATCATTGTGATGACTGATTTCTTCCATTCTTGAGGATAATAGCCCATTTCATCATGCTGTTGAATATTACAGTAGGGAAATACACTGCACAGCTCGGCAATTCTATAATCATATTAGGGGAGATGAAATCGTGGCCCGGAGCTTTCTTTTGCTTTGAGATTTGGTCTTTAATGACCCTTGTGACTTCTCCTGATTGGAATATGATAGGCGGACTAGCTTCGGGATTGCTGGTTGGTGGGAGCTCAAAGCTATTTGTTGCTGGGTGTGGTTGGAAGACGTTTTCTACATGGACGGCAAAAATATTTGCCTTCTATTTGTTGCTGCGAGCCCACTCTCCTGTTTGTGCACGCAAAGGTGATTCACTCTCGATTTGTGGGCAAACGCCTGATTTAGCTTTCCACAGTGGGAATCGTTTGCTAGTTGGGGAGAGTTGCTCCATATAGGATATTTGAGCTCGGTTTTTCATCTTTCATCTTCTAGGGCTCTGCGTAGTAGGTGGTTGGCTATTTTTAGCCGCTCTTTCGAGGCAGGTGATCTGTGTGCTTGCCACTCTCGGCGAAGCCTTCTTTTATCGCGTAGCAGCACTTCAATGTGCCTAAAAATATGACTGCTGTTGGAAAGTTTATTAGGTACTAATATTGGCGTTGAGTGTTTTACCGCCAGTGACATTGAGGATACTTGCTTCGACTGACCTATCAATGTCATCTTTACAATAAATGTTTGGGCAGCTTTCAATATGACAACATATGTACTTTCTGTATTTGTGCCAATCTGTTTTGCTAGAAGTTAGAAAGTGTGGGCGTTCCGAAAGCTTTGGATGGTCGTAAAGGTGAAGTAGAATGGGCGAGTGATACGATAATAGATCTGTTAAGTGATCTACATGAATGAGCTTGCAGCACCCTTCGTGTAACTGCAAAATCAATCATGTCGGGTTGCTTGTTTGGATCTATGGGCCAATATATAGGCTTGCCCGGAGAGATAAAGTCTAGCTTGTTTCGTGGCGTTATTAAAGCGTTTTATAGTTGTCTTCCTTTCAGATTGGTAAGTCTAAATCCACAATGGGTGTGCTTGGCATTGTAGTCACCAGCTGCTATAAATCGGTCACCTAGTAGGTCAAAGAATGTTACAAATTCTGTTTCCGAAATGCAGAAGCGCGGTGGGCAGTATACTGCAGCTAGGTTTAGGTAGCCGCTCTGAATTTTAATATGAATTGATGTTGCCTTTAGATAAGGTGTATCAAATGATGGAAATGGATATTGAATGATGCGATGCTTGATCAGAACGCCATTACCTCCATCTGCATTACCGTTGGGATGATTTTTCGCATAGAAGTTATAGCCCGAGGTGAAAATAGTTTTTATTTGTTATTTGAGTCTAATATGAGCATGGAGTCAATGTCGTTATGAGCGAGGAACTGTAAG
This sequence comes from Drosophila ambigua, assembly GCA_018150905.1. Lineage (NCBI taxonomy): Eukaryota > Metazoa > Arthropoda > Insecta > Diptera > Drosophilidae > Drosophila > Drosophila ambigua. The sequence continues at coordinate 403,417 of JAECWS010000103.1, forward strand.
AGCTCGCATTTGTGATGCGAAATGCCATTTGCATTCCAGAAACATATATTTAGACGAGCCATTTAAACAGATTTCTGTTTGATTTGGAGCTCCAGGAGAAGATTTTGGTTGCGCATAAGCTCCTGCATCGTTTGTTCTATTACTACCATTGTGTTTGTTATAGTTACCAGCATAGACCCAATTCCACTAGGCAATTGGGATGGATTTGCATCGGTATGTTGGGCAGAGATTTCTGGGATCTGATTTGATGCATGATGCTGCCTTATTCCTGCTGTGGTTGGTTGAAGTGTCGGCTTAGAGAATGAGGCGTATGACCCGTTGTTGTAACTTAGCGCCTGAGCAAAAGAAACTCCTGGAGTCGTAGTTGATGGTATATATGGTAAGTTTTGTCGGACGACCGGGTTTCGAGCTGCAGTTATTTGTTGGCTTAGGCGATTTTTAAATTCCTTGTAGACTGGACCTCCTCTATAGTTGGCAGTATGGTTTTCTCCACAGTTGCTACATTTTTTGGCAGATGGGTCCTCCATATTTACGGGGCAGGCCTCAGTGAGATGAAAATCACCACAGGCAACGCAAACTGCCCGTAGAGTGCAATAAGTTTTCGTGTGTCCATATTCCTGGCAATTTGTGCATTGAACAGGTCCATTTCGTTTGTGTGGTTCCTCAACGGTTATCCTACGGCGCAGTAGATACTGAAGCTTATATATTGGGTGAACTTCATTTTTACTTATGTGCATACTTTCAGGTGTCAGTTCTACTTTGAACATTGGCTGGGGAATTTTATTTATATTTATTATGTTCATAGCCATTTTGACTTCGAAGCCCTTATCGTTGAGTCCATCTATTATCTCATTGATTGGGACTGTTGGTTCGATTCCTTTGATAACCACTTGTAATCCTTTGCTACTTTTAAGTTGGTAGGTGTAGTAATTCACAATTTGCCTGTCGAACATAAATAGGTGGCGGTTTTAATTTGTTGGCCTTGAGTGTTTGGGCGATCTCATATTCATTCGGAACACTTAGTATCGCAAATCTATTGTTTGCTAGTTATTAGTTATTTTAGCTTCATTGCTGTTCTTCGCAGTTGTGGGCTCAATTTTAATTTGATTTGCACATAGCGATCGAGCCCAGTCTGAATTAACGCTCCGTTAGCGTTTTTCGAATTTATTGGTTGGGAGAGGTGGGGCTTGTCGCAGTGGGTCGACAGTATCGGGCGCTGAGCAATTGCAATAGTTGTTCCCCACTTTGCAATGCAGGGGAAAGAGAGCGTACTCTCTCCTCGTTCACTTGCAGTGAAGAGCTGGCGCTCTTAGCCGTTGACATCTGTTCCTTTCTAATACTTATATTATTCTTTATTAATTAGATGGCTGCCCATGGCACGATCGGAAGTGCCCATGCCTACCCCGAGCGCTTTTTCGCGAATTAATTTACGATTAAAATGTACGATACAAAACTACGTCTGAAGTTGTTGACGGTCTCCGAACAGCTGTGGCACCCCGATTTGGCTAGCGATAAATCTGTGTTAAACATAGCAGAGTCCTTTTTGTATGAGCTGGCCTTAATAGATAGATAGAACAGCAGTAAATTTGGCGCTTAGCAGTACAAAGAGTAAACAAATTCACAAAAGTGGATTCCAGAGCGCCCGTATGTGTAGTTATAGAATGACCTTAACAAATGTAGTCGTGTTTCGTGGATCAGTACTTTTGCATGGCAAAGAGATTTAAGTGAGTATGAAAAATGAGAAACTAATGCTTTTAATTAAAATCCACGTTTTCGAAAAAATCGATTTTTGTAGTACATATTTGTGTCGATATTTGGAGCAACAACAATCGGGCATAAGACTCAGTACAACACAACATATGGCAAACTATCACCCAAAAACATTTGAATGACAAAAGGAAAAGCCCTCGTCAATAATATTAATACACACTTGCCGAAATGCAATTTAACACCTCGTTGCAAGTCGACCAGATCGGTTTTATAGCTGCTATATGAAATACTGGTAAAAATCATATGCAACGTGGTAGGTCTTGGGACCGTAAAATACACACTCAATCATCAATAACCTCATAAACAAACAAGAAGGAACATGTGAGTCGCTTCTGGGGGCGCTACTCTACTTATACCCGTACTCAGTCGGGTTTATGATTATTTAGAATTTTAATAATTAAAAAAATTTTTTTTCCATTTTACATTATTTTGCTACATCTAAAATTTAAATTCTACGTCTAACATATAGATTATACATGTACCATTAATATTCTACATCTCCTCCGCTAGAGGGCGGTCGCGTACATAACGAGGCAGAGTGTGCGAGCGAAAAAGAGAATGAGTAACGGGTCTCTTGCTCTAGGAGGTCGGGGAAGAAACTGAAAATTTATTTCTTCATTCTGGCTATAATTATGATCCGATCTGATTCAGATTCGGCAGTCTGGTATGTTCTCTACGATACTGCGTTTTTGGTTTTATCGTATCTTTAAAATTGTTCCTGCCACAGGAACACTTTGTGGTGTGGAAAAGGGCGGGTCGAAATTTTTAAATATATTTGTAGTCTGATATCACATGAGTCTGGAAACCAAATTTGTTTTCCCTAGCTCTAATAGTCTCTGATATCTAGGCGCTCAACAAGACAGACAGACATGGATATGGGGTCGGAACCGTTTCCTTATCTGCGTTATACACATCCAGTTTTACTACAAATACAAGATACCCCTTAACTCTTTTTGAGTACATGTATAAAATGTTGGGGAAAATCGGCCAGATTGGTTATATGGCAGATATATGAAATATGGCCCTAAATCAAATGAAATGTCGAAAATGAACGGAAAAAACCATAAACTTTAAAAAAAGAGTAAGCCCAATAAAGCGCCTGGAACAGATCCCCAGTGAATTCCAACAAACGCCTCGTCAACATTTACGCACCAACTGACAGCAGCATTCATCAGAATTTATGACACAGTGAAGGTCCCAGCTAGCTTTCGGACAAACATCATATACTTTTACAAAAAAGGAAACGACAAAGAAGAGGGGAATCTCGTTTATAAACTAAATTAAAAAAATGTTTGTCTCTGTACAGCTTGATCGACTGACCAAATATGTAGCACACAACATTTACTTCTCAGCGAAAATCAAATAGCTTATTCGTAGTTAGAACGATAGGAAAATAACACAGGCAGAAAGGCAAAAAGATGTATCTGTTCTTTGTAGACTTCAAGGAAGCCTTTGATACCATTGATAGAGGTCAACTAATGCATAACGTAGCCAACAAGGGTCCATCGTTGAAAATTATTAAAATTCTCCAAAGTCTGCGAAGCAACAACAAAACGGCAGTGTGGGACGGGGATATGCTTTCAGATGAATTTTAAGGGAATCAAGGGCTGAAACAAGGGTGTTTGGTTAGTCCCCTTCTATTCGATCGATTTTTGGATGATATAGAGGATAGTCTCCCGGGAGGAGTAAGTATAGGGGATCACCGGTTTAAGGTATTGATGTACGCCGCCGATATGGTGATGCTTTCCGAAACGCAAGAAGATCTCCACGGAATGATAGACGCCATATGCGCATATTGTGAAACCTGGAATTTAAGGATAATTCGCGAAAAATCAAAAATACTATTAGTGCTGAATATGCGGGGCAGAATCGCTCGAAACGAATCCTGGATTCTTAATAGTGAAAGCTTTGAAAGTGGTAAAGGAATATAAGCAACTAGGTAATTTACAGTAATTAAAAGTTTGAAAAAAACGTGGCTTTGAAATTAAAGGATACTAATCAATCGGAAGTACGTGGAATACTTTTATCAAGCGAGAAAACATCAACCCCAGCAACGAAGCAAGAGCAATTACATGTTACGCCGCGGAAGTATGGGGCTGCGATGCGTCTGAGGAGGTAGAAAAATAATTTCATAAAAATAATGTTTTACCTACCACAAAATAGCCCGACTATGCCGACTATACATCTGGAAACTGGACTTCCCTCTATGTTCACCATTACGCTCAGAATGTATATGTATATATATGTAAATGTCAAAAAAGCTTTGGATACCTGCAAATTACCGACTTGAAAACCGATCTCAATTCTTCCAAAAGTGGAAGCTGAAGAACTAAACGTTTTTTTCGCAATGGAGCGTCCTGAAATATATCGTAATCGCGGAACGAAACAAATGGGAAAACGACGCGCAGCAGAGTAGCTGAGAAGAACTGGGAAGATTTCGTAGATTTTCAAGGCAAGAGAAAAAATGCTGAAATTAAACTACAGGCCAGGCAATAAGTCAAAATAAAGTACTACTACTACACAAGTATAGGTACTCGTACTCTTGCTGTTTTTAATATCTTCAACGTTGTTCTTTTAAATTTCTTTACAAAAGAAAAGAAGAAACGCAGTATCGTAGAGAATGACCATATCTACCAGAATACCGAATCTGGGTCAGATCGGATCATTATTATAGACATAATGATGAAATTAATTTTCAGTTGCTACCCCCACCTCCTCCGGCACTGATGACGCTATCGCTCGCAAACTCTGACAGATGTAGCAAAAAAAATGTAAACTATAAAACTTTTTAAATTCTACGTAAATCATAAGCTCACATATTTATATACTGACTAAGTACAGGTGTAAAAGTAAAGTCGCGTCCACAAAAGCGATGGGGCAATGGGGTAAGGAAAGATCGAATTATTAGTATAAAAACGAGCCTCAGGATCGGTTTTATAATCCTGTTGAGATAGCATCTGAGGTGCAGCAATGTTTTGCAAACCATATTTCGACTCCAACTATTCAGCGTCAACCAATGGAGGTGGTCGTTCCGCTGTTTTACGGCGAACTGTGCGGAAGCCCTCGGGCCATTAAATTAAATTTGGACTCATCCATCTTTACGAACCAAACCGACTTTTTCTGATAGATTTGGGACTTAAGAAGTTTTTAAAAATTGTATATTTTTTTGTATTGTTTTTTTTATAGAGGTAATTTTTTAGTATAAATTAAGTATATTTCATCTGGGTGTATTGAACTTTGCAATTCTAAAAAGCTAATAAATGGCCCAACTGCCAGTGTAGTTCTAACATAAGTTTACAAAAAATAATACACTAAATCGGTATTTAATGTTAAATGTAACTTTAGGAGGTTTGGTCAAACGGCTGCTGCTCAGCCGTGTATCCAAAGTATTCAACTTATCCGGTGTTTTTAACGTCAGAGTTTTGAAAAATTATAAATTTTACATTTGAAAACCTTTTATTTTGCAGGCCGCAAGCTGAAGCTACAGTGTTCAGTTCCAACTTTTAGCTGCATTTATCAGCTTTTGAGAATTGCGAAGTTCGATGCCAGATTTATGATATTTATTTCATTTAAAAATTTAACCTTTTTTTATATCCGTTTTGTTAAAAAAATCAGAAAAAAATCGTTTTGGTTCGATGAGCAAAAATGGTGCTGAATAGTGTATTTATTATCACCTATAAATATTCTGAAAACTAAATTTTAATTTTTAATGTGTGATTTTTTAAATATTATTTTTCAAATTAACTTGTATTGTTCAATCAGAATATTAGTTTTCATAGACATAGGAAACAGACAGACATGACGAGCTTGATTTTACATGTATGTATAACCAAACCGATTTTATGTATTTGTGTACATTAGAGTGGGCCAAAAGACCAAATTTGTTTATAGAAAGTTGTGCTAAGGGATTCTAAAACAAGGGATAACAAAAAAACAGCAGTGTTCTTTATCAATTGAGCGGCAGTGTGTATCCATATATTGTTCTTTTTTTTTAAAGAAGTTTTATGCGGTACGTTATATATTTAATACGGCGGAAAGCAAATGTAAAACTTACATCAGGCTAGATGGTTCTGGGACCTTTTGGGAATGTGTTTCTAGATAACCCTTTTCTGCAAATTGAACGAAATCTTCTGGACGATACGTTTTGGTTATATAACGATACATTTTTCCTTGACGTATGCTGAAAGAATTAATTATTATATTTTTGAGACATTTTAATGAATATTACTCACAAAATGAATTCGGGAGATTCCAGTATTCCCAGTCGTATTGCTGTGGAAATTCCTGTCTCTAATCTATTCATTCGAGCGATATTAAACTTCCGCCTGAGCTTTCCACCTACAGATTCCCAAATAGCATACAAGCGTTGGCAGAGAACACATTCCGTGGAATAGCTATATATAGGAAAAGGATGTACATTAACTTTATTTATAATAGCTAATACTTAAAAAAAACTTACTTAGGCCCGTATAATGGTTCTACAATAAAGCGGTTCGTTAGCTTCGGCACGCCGAAGCTAGTTTATAAACTCTTCAAGTCGGAAAACAGCTAAGTCTTAAGAACAGGTTAGGATGCGAGAATGATCTTCTACACTCAACATATGTATGTCTATAATGTCTTTATTCTGGCTATAGTATTGATCCGATCTGATCCAGGTTCAGCAATCTGGTAGATGTGGTCATTCTCTACGATACTGCGTTTTCAGTTTTATCGTATCTTTAAAATTGTGCCTACCTCAGATTTTTGTCGATTGTGTGGGAGGAAGGGGGCGGGGTCTGAAAACATGGACAAATCCCAGACACATGGCTTCAGACCAAAGTCGTTTTTATACTCAAGTCAGCTAAGCGCTCGCACACTTCCCCCAAAGATTTCAGACCAATAAGTCTTTCGTCCTTTCTTTTAAAGTCGATGGAACGGCTTTTAGGGCTGCATCTCAGGGCGAGTATTCCGCCCAATCTTATCTCTGATTCTCAGTACGCCTATCGGGTCCTGACGGACCTGGGGACTGATTCCCGGACGGTGAGTCTCATCGATCAGATGCTTCGATGCAGGACCGTTGAGGCCTCACTGGGGACGTTAACTTCCACAAGGTTTGTCAGCAGAGGTACGCCGCAGGGTGGTGTCCTCTCGCCTCTCCTATGGAACGTAGTAGTAAATGAACTGCTGCGAGAGGTGGAGGGGGGTGGATGTCACGTGGTGGCGTACGCTGATGATGTTGCCATTCTCTGGGAAATTTCCACAGACGCTATGCGAGTGCATGATAAGTACTATCATGAAACTGTCCCAGTGGGCAGAAAAATGAGGGCTAGGTGTTAATCCGTCTAAAACGGAACTAGTACTCTTCACCAGGAAGTACAAGATTCCGACACTTCAACACAAACCATCACCTGTAAAACTTCCAGGTCGATCCGGCCAAGTCTACAAACTTAGCAGAGTACAGTGCTCTACCGTCATCCGAGCCGACACTGGCAGATCGGCACACACGCTGCCAGACTGTCAATCCCTCATAACGACTTCTGCAGGGGCGAGGAGGAGTCGGTCCCCCACTTCTTCTGTCACTGTCCGGCCCTAGGAAACCGTAGGCTACGGCTTCTTAGGGCTCCCTTCCTCACCGACATTTCGGACCTGTCCGAAATCAGACCAGGGATATTGTCCAAATACATTCAAGCCACCGGATGGGACTGCCCGCAATCAGATTGCTCACCACGGTGTAGGGGAGAAAGGGTACGGTCCTGTAGCAGGATCAAGTGAGTTGTGGTGGGGGGTTTTTCACAATCTCTCCAAATACCGCCATAACATAACCTAACTGTTAATGTGTGTTTGTGTGTGTGTGATTTGGTATGCATACGGTACATAAACCGATTACAAATTTGTCGTCGCAACTAGAACTTGAACCAGTTGGATTGCGGAGAGGGTTTCCTACGTCGAGCAAAATGAGGGTCTGAAGACACAGCGACAGCCTCTGATGATTGCAGTTGTAGAGAATGAGTGAACAGGCAGTGATGGTACTGTTTCTGATACTGATTTTATTCAACAAACTTAAATTCTATTTATAGGTAAAAAAAGGTACAGAAAGTGCTGAGTCTAGTAAAAATATTGTAAAAGCGAATTGGAATTAATATTGAATTAATTTGGATTTACTATAATATTGTATTATTGGGCAATTGTGATTGTGATTGCACCACTGTGTTTGCCCTCTGAAGATAAATATATTTATTGGGGACATGAGTGGCAGTATGTCATCTTTAGTGATGAAAATAGGTTTACAAAGTAACTGGCGAAGTAAAGTTTAAGTGAAGAAAATCCAGAGTCTCCGGCTGGGGTGTTTTGGTCGCTCAGCTCGTTGTCGTCACTTTTGGCTTATTAGGTGACGCGAGTTGCGAAAAAATACCCTTTACCTTAGAGTAACTTGAATATCTCTTATATTTTGTAAGGGGGAGGTCGGGGTATCCTTTAAATTTTATGTATAGGTGCATTAATTCGGCGTCGTTTAAGGTATTGCTCATTAAAATCTATGGAAAGACGGTGGGGCGGGGTGTATTGTATTTGTGAAAAAAGTGGATGGTTGCAACGCAGAGAAGGAAACATTTTCGACCCCATAAAATATATATATTCTTGATCAGCATCAATAGCCGAGTCGATATAGCCATGTCCGTATTGATGAGCGCTTAGATCTCAGAGACTATAAGAGCTAGGGCAACCAAATTTGGTTTCCCGACACATGTGATATCACACTGCTACAAGTGTATTTCAAAACTTCGCCCGCCCCCTTCCACCCTCGCAAAAACTGTGACAGGCACAATTTTAAAGATACGATAAAACTGAAAACGCAGAGAATGACCATATCTACCAGATTGCCGAATCTGAATCAGATCGGATCATAATTATAGCCAGAATGATGAAATTAACTTTCAGTTGCTTACCCCGTCCCATCCAGCAAGAAAACAACCACGTATTCTCTTTCTCGCTCGCACACTCTGCCGCGTTCAGTGCGCGAGCAACCCTTAGGTGAGGAGATGTAGAATATAAATGGTACATCTTTAATCTACATGTTAGATGTAAAATATACATTGTATATGTAGATAACAGATGTAGCAAAAAAATGTAAATGTAAATTTTTTTTTTTAATTCTAAAATTCTAAAAAACTTATGCCCAAAAATGTATATGCTGACTGAGTACGGGTATATGTACAGTCGCGTCGCCAGAAGCGACTCACACGTTCCTTCTCGTTTAATTCTAAAATTCTAAAAAATCTTAAGCCCAAAAATGTATATACTGACTGAGTACGGGTATAACAAGAGTCGCGTCCCAAGAAGCGACTCAGACGTTTTCTCGTTTTCCAATTGTGACATTCGTCATTTTGCCGATTTGCATCGTATTTGCATCATTTCGTATCTCTACTTATTAAGATTCATGCAATTGGGATATGCCCTTATGTCCATTTTCGTTCCATGCGTTCGACTGACCAAATTCCCAAAGTCCCCAAAAAACAAAAAAAAAAAACACCGACAAATATTAAAAAGAGATCATATCGAGATAATCCGCTATACTCCGGTTTTCGTAAATTTTTGCGATTACGATTTTGGAGCAATTCGAACGAATTGAAATTGTGTGCGCTCCGGTTTTCGTAACTTTTTCCTATCAATAGTGTTTCATTCTTAAATTGGTTTGGGATATTTGCATTGAAAAAAATCTTTGTTTGGTTTGGAAATATTTTAGTTAAATTATATATTAAATATTTCGTGCTGATACTTTCGTGTGAAATAAAATAATAACAGGTAACATACTAACATATGACGCATATGTTCCCAATTTTCATTAAACATGTTTCCTCTCAGTGTCGCATCAAATAGTTGCGCAGCGTGGTCTTGCATTTGTCGAAGGCTGAACGCAACTGATTTCATTTTCGTTCTTGCTTTGTGGAAAAAGCGAGACAACAAGAGTCGAAGTCTTATTGCCGAAGCCACACAAAGGCTTTTTTACGATTTGACTGTCAAATCTCTAAGGACCTATCTCAGGTTGAGGTAGGCTCAGTCTGTCCAGGGCTCTTGAACGACAAGGTATTTCTAATTCGCAAGGACTTTTATGGAGAAGGAACCAGGAACTTGGGCCGGGATGCTGAAAGAAAGCGGTTTTAAATCACAACACCTTTTTTGAACGTCTTTAAGTGGGTTTTTTACTATCGGTGTATTTAGTGTTTTATTTAGTTTTCTTCGTATATCGACGTATATCGGCTCCCGCGATCGAATCTCGATTGACTGCCTTATGATGGCTGGTGGACTGCCTATCGAATCGCCTATCGATTTGCGAACTGCTGGCGAACTCCAAACAAACTGCCTTAGTACAGGGAGAACTCAGATATATATATCGTTTTCCTTTTCTTAATAGGGCCAGTACTACTATGTATGGGACATTGCACCGAGCCGGGCTCGGGATTCGCTTTAGCGCGTTGATCGGCACTTTTCTATGCTATTGGTTGTATTTTGCTGTTCCCATTTTCGTGGATTTTTGGTGGCGCGTGTGCTGAGTTTTCATTTCGTTGGGTGTTGACTTCGTCATTTGAGAGCTTTGGTTAATTGGTTTTCCTGAGTTTGGGGTCAGTTATATACATCTTGGCCCGCGCCTTTCCGTCGATTGGCCGCGCGTGTGCTGACATCTCGGTTTTCTGTCTTTACTCGGTCGACGTCCCTCCGTCTTTTGACCCGTGCTGCATCTTCCAGTTCGTTGGTGTTGATATCTTCACCTGGGGGTAGCGTTGGTTGTACCAACTGCTTGTGACGAACCATGGGATCCATGGTTCGTTACACCCCTGAAGTTCGAGGGCCCATCTCGCCACTCTACCGTATGGGCTGGCTGTCAAGCGTATTTAGCCATTTTAGCGCGAGATGATCTCGCATCTGTTTGCAGCGAAAATTTGACGTTGAAATCGGGGCACGCGAGGACTGGGGCGGTCGTGAGAAGTGTCTTCAGTAGGTCAAAAGCAGCCTGTTGTGGTTCGGCCCGGTTTTCCCTTCTTGAGTAGGCAGGACATCGACTGTCGCGTAGTTTGGTACAAATCTCCGGTACCAGGATGCCATCCCGATGCATTGACGAAGTTCTTTCAGGTTTGTAGGAGGCATGAGTTCTTTGACGGCGGCAATTTTGTCGGGGTCGGTATGGATGCCTTCTTCGCTGATCATGTGACCCAAATATTTGATCCGGCTTTGAAAGAAACTGCATTTGTCCGAGTTTATGCGTAGATTTGCTTTTCGTTGTCGAGAAAAAACCACTTCTAGATTGTGTACATGTTCATTAAAATCTCGCCCTATGACGATAATATCATCTAGGTAAGCGAATGCGTAGGGTTCCATATCGGCGCCAATTACTGTGTCGAGGGCCCGCTGAAAGGTTGCCGGCGCTGAATGCAGTCCAAAAGGCTACACTTTCCATTGATAGAGGCCTCGGCCCGGTACTGTGAAAGCTGTTGCTTCTCGACTTCCGTTTGCCATTGGTATCTGCCAGTATCCGTTCTTTAGATCGAGAGTGGAGATAAATCGTGCGTTTTGTTGACGTTCCAAGATGTAGTTGATTCTGGGCAATGGGTACGCGTCCGGGATGGAATGTTCGTTGAGCTGTTGAAAATCCACGCACATGCGCCATTTCCCAATCTTTTTACGAACAAGTATGATTGGTGCGATGTGGGGGCTTCGAGAGGGCTCCATGAAACCTTCCGTTATCAATTGGTTCGTCGATGATTCACATCATGGCGGGTTTTTGGGATAGTATCGTTGCCTGATGGGTCCATTATCCTTCATGACGATGGTATGCTCAACAAGGGGATAGCGTGGCTGTTTCCCTTGTTTGCTGGGCTGTTGATCTGTTGCTGCCGTTGTCGGTGTCGATGTTGTTGCCTTGGTTCATGGCTGATGGTCGTCTCGGAGGGTGTTCGTCGCCTTGTACGCTGTTGGTTGGAACGGGGTGGATTTGTGGTGAAGGGCACTGATCTCGTAATTGTAGAAGTGTGGTACCGCACTTTATCGTTGTTTCAATGGCACATAGGAAGTCCATGCCGACGATAACTTGATCCAACATGTTTGGTAAGACAAGGCGGGGTATTTGAACTTCTCTTTGATCCAGCCTGATGTGCGCCAGTAGAATCTGAGTGATCTCTCTGACCGAGCCGTCGGCCAGGCGTATGCGGACGCATGCATCTTGCAGGTTGGTGTTGTTGTCTAGTTGTCGGGCGAGGCTTGCACTAATAAAGCTTCGGGATGCCCCTGTGTCGACGGTGGCTTCCGTTGCCTGTCCTCCTATGGTTACCATTGCCACTATCCGGTTCTCGTTCATATGTAGCGGGGGTTTCATTCGTGGATCGGACGTCGTTCCCGGCTGATCCCGTGTCAGTCGACATCTGTTATGCTGGGAGGGCGTTGTCGTAGATCCTGCTTAGCTCCTTGGCTGCGTGGTAAATGAGTAGCCGTATCTCGATGAGGAAATCTTTGAGCAGTTCCCCCGACGTTCTTCGAGTAGTTCAATGAATGATAGAGGGTCACCTTGGCCGTCAAACTGGATTCCCCATTTTCGGATGTTTTCCGCCATTAGTGCGGCGTGGTTGTAGTAGTGTCCTTGCATGGGTCGGTCGATCGCTGGAAAGACCCTCGGTACAGGCGCTGGGTGAGTCTCTGTAGCTAGGGGCCTTAGAAACGGGGCTGCAGGAGTGCGGTATTCGGTAGCTGCGGGGACTCGTAATCCGGTCTTAGGATCCATTTGGCGAGTGTCGGATGGTCCAGGAGTAGTGGGTAGTGGTTACTTGGAGCGAGAGCGTGAGGCTGGTTTGGCATAGTACCTTTCAAACTCTCCTAAGCGAACCCAGGCATCTTGCGCGAGTGGTCCGGCGACTAGCGCGGCAAATTTCTTTCGGCGTTCATCGACCGTTCTTTCGCTGCCGAATCCGAATTCTTCGGCGAGGACTTCTAGCTCGTCCCGTCGAAGTTTGTGGATCCAGCCGGTGCTGATCCCTGGATTGGAAAAGTGTCGTGATGTTCCATTGTGGTTTTCTGTTGGTTTTGGCACTGATTCACGGTTAAACGGTACTTTTACTTTAGCGATTGTTTTCGCCCCTGGATTACGTTAGTTAATTATTGTTGCGTTTCTATTCAACTTTCCTTTTGCTGGCAGTGGGTCTTTAATCCACGAAGTGCCTGATTTCGGTTTTTCTTGATGTTAAAAATCCTTTAAAGTCCCTGCTCGGGCGCCACTTGTAAGGACCTATCTCAGGCTGAGGTAGGCTCAGTCTGTCCAGGGCTCTTGAACGACAAGGTATTTCTAATTCGCAAGGACTTTTATGGAGAAGGAACCAGGAACTTGGGCAGGGATGCTGAAAGAAAGCGGTTTTAGATCACAACACCTTTTTTGAACGTCTTTAAGTGGGTTTTTTACTATCGGTTTATTTAGTGTTTTATTTAGTTTTCTTCGTATATCGACGTATATCGGCTCCCGCGATCGAATCTCGATTGACTGCCTTATGATGGCTGGTGGACTGCATATCGAATCGCATATCGATTTGCGAACTGCTGGCGAACTCCAAACAAACTGCCTTAGTACAGGGAGAACTCAGATATATATATCGTTTTCCTTTTCTTAATAGGGCCAGTACTACTATGTATGGGACATTGCACCGAGCCGGGCTCGGGATTCGCTTTAGCGCGTTGATCGGCACTTTTCTATGCTATTGGTTGTATTTTGCTGTTCCCATTTTCGTGGATTTTTGGTGGTGCGTGTGCTGAGTTTTCATTTCGTTGGGTGTTGACTTCGTCATTTGAGAGCTTTGGTTAATTGGTTTTCCTGAGTTTGGGGTCAGTTATATACATCTTGGCCCGCGCCTTTCCGTAGATTGGCCGCGCGTGTGCTGACTTCTCGGTTTTCTGTCTTTACTCGGTCGACGTCCCTCCGTCTTTCGACCCGTGCTGCATCTTCCAGTTCGTTGGTGTTGATATCTTCACCTGGGGGTAGCGTTGGTTGTACCAACTGCTTGTGACGAACCATGGAATCCATGGTTCGTTACAAATCATATTTTTTGCGATAGCCGGAGCATGGCTGTATGTCACAAAACACATTAAAAACTAAATCAGGGCACTACTTGTTAAAAAAATGTAACATCCTATGTCACAGAACACACTGACAGCTAAATAAAGGCAATAATTTATCAAAAAAACAATAAAAGATCAAAACTATGCGCACCCCTACTTAATATACGACAAAAATTTCACGAAAATCGGTCTAGCCGTTTGGGAGGAGTTCAGTCAAAAACACTGCAACACGAGGTTTATACATATATATAAATATATAGATAAAATATTACATTACAATACAATCAATACAATGTACAATATAGTACATATAGTACATAGGTACGAAAACTGTCTATACAGATTTTTGGGGCTTAGAAAATATTTAATTATAATTTTTTTTTTCTGTCAGAATTTTTTTTTTGTAAAATTTTTGAAAGCTCGTATTTTTGTAAAGCCATTTTCAGCAAAGCTTCTTTTTTCACATAACTTTAGTATCTTGCGTCTGGTTGTAAAGAACTTTGCTATTTTGAAAATATAATTAAAACAGCTAGAAGTTAACAGCAAAAAAACCATAATTCCATAAAAAATTTTAAAGTCCCATATATATCAGAAAAAGTCGCTTTAGTTCCTTGAGGAAAAAAAAAGTTGGATTTTGTCGATTTTACCCAGACGGTAAGCTGAAATCACAACGTGTTTGGGCTTAACTTCTAGCTGTTTTAATTATATTTTCAAAATAGCAAAGTTCCTTACAAGATACTAGAGTTATGTGAACCCAGCAAGCAATTTGAGCGTTTTCGGACTCTTTTCCGACACTTTTTTATGAGCATTCAACATGTGTCCAAAAAAGAGTCTGGAAAGAGCTTCTTTTCTATGAAAGCGGTCGCACTTAATGTGGAAGATTTCTGAGTCCGATCGGACTCTTTTCTGACACACATATAAGTGCTTTCACCCTGCCATTGAAGCATTGGAAACCCTCAGAAATAGCACATAAAAGTAGTTTTTTTAGGCACTTGAATTACCTCTTAAGAGGGTTCATTTGAGATGCTAATTGGAGTGCTGATTTATTTGCAAAAAGTGAACTGAATAAGCGACGCAAACGAAAGTATTTTTAATTTCTTAATAACATATTATATTTGTTCCGAATATACTCAGACATAAGAGCTTTTGTTTAGCCCGTGCTTTGAAAGCACTAAATGTGCTCCGAAAACGCTCCAACTTATGTGTACTCCAAAAACGCTCTGCTCTTTTCAGACACATAATTTTGAGCGCTCCTAACTTTGCTTGCTGGGAAAAAGAAGCACTACCTCTGAAAAAAGCTTTAACAACATACCAGACTTCAAAAAGTGTTTAAAAATAATTCTTTAAAAAAAATTTAAAGTCTCATATCTATCAGAAAATAGATCCTTGAGGAAAAAAAAGTTCAATTTTGTCGAGTAGTGTTTTATGTTCACCAAGTTAACAAAGTTTTGTGCAAGTTGTCTGGCCCTGAATAAAAGCATAGTGCAAAGTTAGATTCAGAATCGGACTACATCTAAAAAATAGTCGTGAGATAAATATGTTTGCTTTGGATATAGCCCAAGTAAAAAGGAGCCCTTTGCTAATAAAAAAATATTATTAATAAGGATATAAAAACTCATTAATTATGCTTACAAAAAAATAAACCAGTCTCCCGTCGTGGCACCAGTTGAAGCTTGGGTAAGATGCTCAAAATTTTCATCCGATAACTCTTTAACTGCTGGTTCCTTATTATCATTAAAGAATTCAATAATTTGGTCTTCAATAATGTTTCCATGGTATAGAATAGGACTTCCATGCCTAAAATATACAAGAGCTGGTTCCTTGGTCGGGTCGTATATTCCAACTAAATTACTGTCATAGGCCTGAACAACCATTGCTCCCAAAGCCTCCTTTAAATCACTTTGTATTGCAGAAACAGCAGTTTCATATTCCAAACACCCTTCGCAGTTATTTTTGGCTAGAATATACGGAAAATTTCCTCAATACATATAGGTAGGTATGGGCTATAAAACTACGTACTATATTTATATATATATGTTCATATATTTAAAGATATCCTAAAGCCAAATTAATACATATAAAGGCAGGCTACGGTTTTCACATTCACTTGGCATTTTACTTTTCAGCAAAATTTCATACTTTTCATTTCAAGGCGCTCTGGAATCCACTTTTGTGAATTTTTTACTCTTTGTACTGTTAAGCGCCAAATTTACTGCTGTTATACCCATGCGTTAGTGCCAGCTCATACAACAAGGCCTCTTTTATGTTTAACAGAGATTTATCAAGTTTTTGTTATTAGTGGTGATAGTTGCGCTGATGGGCAGATAAGTGCAAAAATGTGCTGTTAAGGCTACCACCTCCATGTTTCACAGTTTTACATGTGTACCTGGGATCAAACTAATTGCCTTTCGGACAACAAACATTCCTTTTATAATAAGATGAGCAGGAGCGCTCCCAGATGACTTCCTTGAGGCACTCTAGATGTAACATTAACGATATCAGACAACACATAAGTAGACAAAACCCGCTGTGTGCGACATGAAAGATACGACGAAATCAGATGTTGCAGCGGAGATATCAAAATAGAGCAAAGATGTTGCAATTGCCGGGTTTGGGGATGGCTTGGGGATGGAAAGCTTTGCAATACCTCTGTAATTTTCGATGTTGGATATTGAACCTTTTTGTGAAGCGATTCGTTGCAAATCACTGGGAGTTAAGACTCTTCCAAGGATAAGTTGAAAATGAAGGTCAAGGGTTGACAAAGTGACTGTGCACAATGTTTTAAAATACAACTGGGCACTTTATCTGGACCCGCAGAGAATGAAGTGTCCATCAGTTTCAAGTATTCTAAAACAACACTTTCCTCAAAAAAAAGTAGAATAATGCTGTTAACATGAGGTAGATGGTAAGGATACGGGGTTTCCACCCCAGCTCTTCCGAGCTGTATATATGAGAGCAGTATGTACATTGGAAAAAGGTGGCAAATAAGTTTGCAATGCCAGCAGCAGAGGATTCTGTTTTGTTAGAGTTAAGGAACAAAAAGAATTTTTCAGGATTACTACGAAAATTACTACTACATCGGGAAAGGCATTGCTTTTAACACAGACTAGTGACAGTAATGAATTGACAACGAGCGGAGAAATATTGTGCGAAGACAGACATAGAGCCAGACTCCTACTACTTTTTGAAGAGTCTGGATTTTCGATTTTTTAAGTAGGACAAACTACCAGGATAACCAGGCAGGCTTGGACGATACTGGTACAGTAAATTCAGGGACATATGTGTCTAAGGCAGAGTTTATGGTGTTGCAAAACGAGTTGACTGCAACGTCGATATTCGGTAACGGCTGAAGAATAGACCAATCTATACACGAGAGAGATTCAGGTTTAGATCGGTGAAATTGGTGCGGTCGACCGTTCCTAACGAAGCTCAATAAGTCTTTCCCTATTATTTTTAATTGCATTAAGAGAATTCCGTACTGACTGAAATCAAAACGCACCCGCATTAGATGGGAGGAGGAGTTAAGCCAGGTTTCAGTAAAAGCGATACCGTCAAAATCAAAAGAGGCACTATTCGTATTCAGTTGACTCAATTTTCTTAACAGGCTACGTACATCCAGGTAGTTAATGGAAAAAAGATTTGAATTATCAGTGCCAGTAATAGTGGGAATCCGGTTAGAGTCTTTTTGTAGAAGTTCGTGAATAATTGTATGCTCAGGCCACATAGACGCTTCAAGTGATCTAGACAGTCAGTCTAGCATAGTCAAGTGATCTAGACATGAAAGAATCGGGGAGAAGAATCTTAATGCTAATATGAATTTGGTCACATTTATATCATTAGGCGAGGAGTTCAGTTTAGAGCAAAGATGTTGTTTAACATCCTCTATGTGTAGCCTTCGGTATAAGACGGCAAACAAAGATTGCTTTTCGAGGTACCACTGCTCTTAGTTGAAGTCCCGAGCGAGTGAGAGAAGGTGGAGTCACTCCCAAAAGAGATCTCAGCGCAGGAATTTTGAGATGAGATCGCGTAGCTGTCAAAAATTACCACCACCAGCAAAATTTATATGGGCGACATTGTGACATAGCCAGCAGCTGAGGAATAAATGCGAATTCGCATTTGCACTGCAGACAACAGAAAAACGCATAGTGGGAGCGCAAGCTATATGAAAGAGCACGCAGCAGAGCGAGCGACGATCTGCAGCAGCGACGGAGGATCCAGCGAAGTGACGAGACACATGAGAAAAAGAGAAAAGAGAGCTTGCCCTTGTGCTCTCCAGAGCGTCAGTTGGTAGGCGTTTCTACGAACGGTGAGCATAGAGATCGGTAATCCAAAGCGGATTGGATAAATGCACTAAAAAATTGCTTGGGCAAGTCTGTTTCACGATCGGAATTTTGAATTTATATTAACTCAATTGTTAACTAGCATAGCAAAGATAATCGGCATAAATAATGATCAACTATGGTGAGTTTAAACATGTACACGATTATTTGTAATTACTATTGAATTATTTTAACGAAAAGGCAGTAAATGCAGGATATCCGTGTGTGGAGAATTTCGTTCTTTAGATACAAAAATGTGTTCATGTTTGAACAATACATATGTGTGTCAGAGACTCGCCTCCCTTATTAGTTTCGCTAGACATCTTGACTTTTCTTTTTAGAAGCGCAGTAAGTCCAAGTGTGTTCGTTCTCCCACCAACTCTGACTGACTGACCGAGTTCAGACTCACCAGGGTTGCCACTCTTCTCCTTTTCCTCGCTTTGACATATTCGGCTGAGAGCTTTCACTTCGCTGTCACGCCACGCTCTCTGCAGCAACTCTACAACATCTATTAAGGGTACACACCAAAACTTCCCTTCATCCGTTCTCATCTTTTTTATTCGATAAACCATATAATTACTTATTAAATTTACGACATGGATATAACCTTTTATAATCCATAATCTAGCATAATAAAATGACAACATATCCATCTATCAGGGGTGCCACAGAAATAAGTTTGTTTGATTTTTTGTATGGAAAGTGTTGCATAAATCAAAAAACAAATTCAGTCGGTTAAGAGTGCGTATATTGTACAGATTAATAAATCTGTTCAGATCGATTTTGCTAATTACACTAGTCAACACGATTTTTCCTCAAGGAACAAAACCAACTTTTTATTAAAGATTTGGGGCTTAGAAATGGTTTGATGATATTTTTTTTTTCTATAGCAGAACTTTTTTTTGAAGAATTTTTGAAAACTGGTATTTTTTTTTAAGTTTTTGTCAGAGGTAGCGCTTGTTTTTTTCACATAACTCTAGTATCTTTCATCTGGTTGTTAAGAACTTTAATATTTTAAAAAGATAATTAAAACAGCTAGAAGATAAGCCCAAACACTTTGTGATTTCAGCTTACCGTCTGGGAAATATAAAGCATTAAAAAGCAAAAATGATGATTTTTGTGCGGTATTATTTACGAAATTTTGACTTTAAAAACTCAGGAAAAGTCGAGGAAAAGTGTTCTCTATTTTTTTGTGTAGAGGTGCATTAATTTGGCGTCGTTTAAGGTATCGCTCATTAAAATCTATGGAGAGACTTTGGAGCTAAAATTCGTTAACCAAACCTAAAAAATGGAAAAAATGAACAAAATATACCTTTTTGAAGGCTTCGGGCCCAACTGCCAATTGGGAACAAAGCAAACGAAAAAGGGTTGTACATTTGGTACCTGATCGCGATCGCAATTCCCGATGGGCAGTTGGGCCCGCAACCTTCAAAAAGGTATATTTTGTTCATTTCTCTACACAAAAAAATAGAGAACACAGGATATAATTTTTTTTCGACTTTTCCTGAGTTTTTAAAGTCAAAATTTAATTAGTTAGTTAGTTTTAATTATCTTTTTAAAATATTAAAGTTCTTAACAACCAGATGAAAGATACTAGAGTTATGTGAAAAAACAAGCGCTACCTCTGAAAAAGCTTAAAAAAAAAAATACCAGACTTCAAAAATTCTTCAAAAAAAAGTTCTGCCATAGAAAAAAACCATAATTCTTTAAAAAAATTTAAAGCCCCATATCTATCAGAAAAAAATGGTTTGGATCCTTGAGGAAAAAAAAAGTTCGGTTTTGTCGAGTAGGGTTACACTAGTCAACACTAGAATTGGGCTGTGGCCCAAAATAACTTTTTCTTATTGATTTCGGGTTTTAAATTTTTTAACATATTATGGTTTTTTTATTAAGTAGTTTTTCCTTTAAAGAATTTTTTAAAATCTGGTATTTTTTTTCAGAGGTAATGATGATGAAATTTGAATTTGAAAATTTAGTATCTTTCAGGCGTTAATATGCAGATACAAAAGGTCTGGGTCGAATTTTAAGCTGCATTTGTCAGCTTTTCAGAACTACACAATTCTATGCAACCAGATAAAGCCTACTTAAGTTATGTGAAAAATAGAAGCACTACCTCTGAAAAAAACACAAGAAAAAAATACCAGATTTGAAAACTTCTTTAAAAACAAAATGACATCATAAAAAAAATAATAAAGTACTACAACAATTTTTAAATCTCGATATCTATCAGAAAAAGTAATTTTGAGTCACAGCCTAAATCAAAAGTTCAATTTTGTCGAGTAGTGTAATCAGGGGTGCCACAGAAATCACTTCCGCTGGAAAATCACCTCAATTCCATTCCGCCGTGCCACATACCGATTTTTACTTTACGATTTTTACTCGAATCTTACTTTCCCATAAAGGTTGTTCAATTGGTGGTTAACCCTCATCCAAATGTTTTAACATTATACGTGTTAAGTTAATAAAACAAGCATTTTAGTAAATCACTATTCACTATTATTCCGCTGACTGAATTATCACTTAACGATTCCGATCTCAATCCGATGCAGACCGAGGTGGCCACCTAGGGCGATTCGGAATTTCGAAGTTAATACTGTAATGCCACCTTTTTTAAGTCGAGTTCTGAGCAATATATTTAATATTAATTATATTGAAATCATTCTGTTTTTCTTTAATTAAGCATTTCAAAAAATAGCTCATTGTAGTAAAACTTCCTTTACGTCAAACGTGTGCATACTTTTTGTGCTAATACTGAAAAACATTTTCTCTGCAAGGTTTGTATTCTAATACGTTCCCTCCGTAGTTTTTCGATGGCCAACAGTCTCGGTAAAAGCATTTTAAATTCGGTTTACCGTAAAATTCAGATGTCTGGTTTTTTTAACAATTGCTAGAGTTTCCGATTACATTGTTTTCTTTGACTCGCACGATATGGTATGTTTTTTTCTGCTTTGAAATCATAAAAGTACAGCTTTGAAAAAACAATCATTTTATGTCATAAAAGAAAAAATAAAAACCAATTGTTTTGATATGATAAAATCAATAAAACTGCAAACTGACCCCTATTCGAATTTAATATTGAAAAGTGTCAACCCTAGCCTTAGTTCGAATTTGGTTTGTCACAATGCTAAGAAAAATGGAATCGCTCGGAATTCTGTGGCACGGCGGAAATTTTTAAGCCGAAATCCTCTGCGCGGTTTCCAATTTCACTAGTTATTTCTGTGGCACCCCTGATAAATTTATAATTTCACCTATGCAAATATGCACTGACAGCAAAGTTCAACTTTTACAATCTATTGTAAAGCTTATAGGCATCGTAGCACCAAGTAGTAAAACTTAATTTTGAAAGCTTTTTTTCAAAGTTTATTTCATGAAGATATATTTCACGAGCTAATTTTGAAAACTGAAATGGCCGAAGGATTATGCGTGGGCACATGTTGTATGTTGTGCTTTTACAGGTTATTGCAATTAAAAAAAATGGAATTCTTTTTAAAAGTACTCTTCAAATCATAAATGAAACCTTCGTAGGAAAAGTAAACAGTTTTAATTTACGTTATTTTTCTAAGCTTACTTTAAAAGATATCTAAATGAAAATATGTATGTAGCACATAGATACATACTATGTACATACATACATATTACACAGGTGCGACCAAAACTAGATTTGTAGCATTCATGTGTTGTGTGCATACATTAATACATAAGTAAATGTGTACATACTAAATAAAACCACAAGGTTTTGTTCGACGTTTAAGAGATGGATCAAGCCAGTATCGTCTGTACGACGCAAATCAGAGCAATTAACATTCCTTAGGCTTACGCCTAAGACACTAAGGAGAATAGACAGTAACATATCCAAGATTTCTAAAATGAATCGATCAGCACTTAAATACCTATCAACCAGTGGACTTATCGATAAGATATACAGTCATAGGGTGTTTACATTGGGCTGCGTCATGCTTCTTTGCGTCTTGCCGGAGACGCAGTTTTTTTTACATAGGTTAAGCATAGGGCCCTAGTGGTGGCAAAAAGTTGCGTCAGTTTCTGATTCATGTGCGTCTATTCGATATATTCGATTAATTTTGTTCATTTTTGCGCTTTTCTGCCTATCAGCGCAGCTATCACCACTAATAACAACAAAAACTTGTAGATCAAAAATCAAAATATTGGCGCGAAAAATGTATGATTGTGCAAAAAGGCGAAAATATACATAAAATCATTAAATAAAATACTTGAAACTGATTGTATTATTATCACACGAAATTTTTCTGACCCACTGATGCCATTAATGCACTGCTGGAGACAAACTTCGGTGGTTTTCATAATTTGAAGAAAAACTCGCACAAACTCAACAATGAAATGTCTAAAAACAATATATAAATATGAGAATAAATTCTCTTTCGTCCATTTTCCTGCCGTCTTGCATAATTCTGTTTATATTCAAAAATTTGTGTTTCTTTCCTTGTCATCAAGCACCCCAATCCAACTTCAAGACGCACGTCTGCCAATGTAAACGCCTTTTCTGCTTAATTGCGTCTATTCCGATATCGATAGCAGACGCGCCAGTGTAAAAAGGCTATCAGACCATCAGAAATATACCAAAATAAACCGTATCAATTTCAAAGTATACCGTACATATTAAAAAGTAATAAATTATTATATTTCTTTATTGGAGATAATTTATAAAAGATTTAAAATATTTTAATTCCTAAATCTGTTTCTTATATTGGTTTTTATTTAACCCGTACTCAAGATGAGTTAAGAGGTATATTGTATTTGTGGTAAAAACGGATCTGTGCAACGCACAATAGCTGAGTCGATATAGCCATGTCCGTCTTGATGAGCGCCTGGATCTCAGCGACTATAATAGCCTTTTTACATTGGGCGCGTCTGCTATCGATATCGGAATAGACGCAATTAAGCAGAAAAGGCGCTTACATTGGCAGACGTGCGTCTTGGAGTTGGATTGGGGTGCTTAATGACAAGGAAAGAAACACAAATTTTTGAATATAAACAGAATTATGCAAGACGGCAGGAAAATGGACGAAAGAGAATTGATTCTCATATTTATATATAGTTTTCAGACATTTCACTGTTGAGTTTGTGAGAGTTTTTCTTCAAATTATGAAAACCACCGAAGTTCGTCTCCAGCAGTGCCTTAATGGCATCAGTGGGTCAGAAAAATTTCTTATGATAATAATACAATCAGTTTCAAGTATTTTATTTAATGATTTTATGTATATTTTCGCCTTTTTGCACAATCATACATTTTTAGCGCCAAAATTTTGATCTACAAGTTTTTGTTGTTATTAGTGGTGATAGCTGCGCTGATAGGCAGAAAAGCGCAAAAATGAACAAAATTAATCGAATATATCGAATAGACGCACATGAATCAGAAACTGACGCAAATTTTTGCCACCACTAGGGCCCTATGCTTAACCTATGTAAAAAAAACTGCGTCTCCGGCAAGACGCAAAGAAGCATGACGCAGCCCCAATGTAAACAGCCTGTAAGAGCTAGAGCAACCAAATTTTGTTTCAAGACTCATGTGATTTCACTCTGCTGCAAGTGTATTTCAAAATTTCGCCCGGCCCAATCCGGCACCTCAAAAGACGAAAATATGTTGCAGGCACAATTTAAAAGAAACGATAAAACTGAAAACGCAGTACCGTAGAGAAAGACCATATCTACCATATTGCCGAATCTGAATCAGATCGGATCATAATTATAGCCAGAATGAAGAAATTAAATTTCAGTTGCTTCCCCCGCCCCCTCTCGCAAGAAAACAACCACTCATTCTCTTTCTCGATCGCATACTCTGCCGCGTTCAGTGCGCGAGCAACCAATAGCAGAGGAGATGTAGAATCTAAATGGTACATATAGAATCATATAGAATATACATCGTAGGTGTTGATGTAGATAACAGATGTAGAAAAAAATGTAATATGTACAATTTTTTATACCCGTACTCGAAAAAGAGTTAAGGGGTATATTAGATTTGTGGTAAAAGTGGATGTGTGCAACGTATATATATTCTTGATCAGCATCAATAGCCGAGTCGATTAAGCCATGTCCGTCTGTCCGTCTGTCCGTCCGTCCGTCTTGTTGAGCGCCTGGATTTCAGAGACTACAAGAGTTAGGGCAACCAAATTTGGTTTCCAGACTCATGTGATATCACACTGCTGCCCCGCAAAGGACGAAAATCTGTGGCAGGCACAATTTTAAAGATACGATAAAACTAAAAACGCAGTATCGTAGAGAATGGCCCTATCTACCAGACTGCCGAATCTGAATTAGATCGGATCATAATTATAGCCAGAATGAAGAAATTGATTTTCAGTTGGTTCCCCCGCCCACTTCAGCCAGAGACACGGTACTCATTCTCTTTCTCGCTCGCATACTCTGCTGCGTTCAGTGCGCGAGCAACCCCTAGCGGAGGAGATGTAGAATTTAAATGGTACATCTATAATCTACATGTTAGATGTAGAATATACATAATATATGTAGATGTAGATAGCAGATGTAGCAAAAAAATGTAAAATGTAAATTTTTTTGTTGTATTCTAAAATTTTAAAAATTATGCTAAAAAATGCATCTACTGACTGAGTACGGGTATAAGTAGAGTCGCGGCCCCAGAAGCGACACACACGTTCCTTCTCGTTTTAAATTCCACCTATGAGGAACGGTGGGAATTTTAGAAAATTGTGAAACTCCGATTCCCACTGGCACCATCCACCATCCATAGAAAACAGCTGTTGACGCCTGCTCATCTGCTGTTGGGAGGCCCGCATCAGTCAATTCTCGAGCCTGACCTAACGAAGCTCAATTACAACCGTCTGGATTGTTGGCAGCGGGTCACTCAACTGCAGCAGACATTCTGGAGGCGTTGGCGCGAAGAGTATCTGACTCTTTTACAAGAGCGCTCGAAGTGGCGTACGCCTGGTGAAGGATGAGAATCTTCCTCCAATGCGTTGGCCACTGGCTAGAGTGGTCGACGTCATCAAAGGCAAGGATGGAGTATGCCGCGTGGCTGATTTGAAGACGGCTTCAGGAACCATCAGGAGGGCCGTTACTCGGCTGTGTTTGCTGCCCCTTGAGAAGTCGGTTGAAAGGCGAGCTTCCAACGGGGGGAGTATGTTCGGGCCAGCGGCTATTTAAGCGTATATGATAATATTAAAAGTAGCTGTAACTAGGTGTATAAGAGTATTCGAAACTAAGATTATGTATGTCCCCAGCGTTCGGCAGTGCTGCTGCGCTCTTCCTGTTAAAGGGCGCTCTGCACCTGCCGCTTCGGCTTTTGGATTGATCGGCCGTCGTGGCCCAATTAGTTCTATGCTAATCTCTCGCCGCATATGTTGCATACTGAACCCCCGCTTGTGACATTTATCTGGTTGAGCAATTGGCTTCAGCTAGCCGCCTGTATAAATAAACATTAAAACGTTTTAAATCAAACTCGAACTTATTTTTGGATAAATATAGGTGCCAAAAAAGCTTGGCATCTCAAACAGGATGGTACTCAACGGTGTTATTTGCCCTTGAGGATTATAGGTAAGTATAAAGATGTATTTATTAAGTGGTTTATACTCTTCTAAATGTATTTCAATTCAATTTACTTCAGATACAGATTTATATATGTGGAAATCGGCTCGCTTGCGCATTGATCGATGAAAAATCGAAGGAAATTTGCGGAGTGCAGGTTCCAGTAATGTTGATCGGGGACTCCACCTTAAGGTTATCTAAAAAACTAATGAAGGCATACCCATTTTCCTTAGCCGCTTCTGAGGAACAGCGCACATTTAATTATAACCTTTCCAAAGCTAGGAAAGTAGTAGAAAACGCGTTTTGCCACTTGAAGGCCAGATTTCGATTCATTGGCAAAGGGGTTGATAGCGACACCAAAAATAATAGCGCCATTATAATGGCTTGTTGTATATTACCAAAGACTATACAATATAAAGATGTTGCACGAGGAGCAAATGCTCATTCAATTTTCATTAGACGCTAAGGTCACGCGGGGTATTTCTTCCATTCTTCTTTAAGCTTGCCTTTGCCTCTGCTTTCGGCTTCGTCACTTCGGTCGAGTCGAGCGACAACAAAATATGAAGTCTGACGACAGGAGTAGGACCAGGAGTCAAACAAACATAAAATTTATAAGTTTTTATTTCAAATAAAAGAAGCTGGCATGAAAAAAGGGGCCGCCAGATTGATGGTTGCAAAGGGCCCGGTTGATGGTTGATCCGGCAATGGGCCCACTGGGTGCATCTGCTGAGCGGTCTCGACCTCGCTCAGCTCGTTTCTTACGAAGCAGTCGGGCAGCAGGCTCGCGGTCAGAGACGAAGCATAGCCGAAAAGAGAATTGAAACGCTTCCTCTGTCCATGGGGCGTACCGGTAAGCCTCGCCATAGAACAGTTTTTTGGTCGCTCATGCAGAATCTTGGTATTATATAATCTTTGATATTACACAATATTTTGAATGTGCACAACAGTTCAATTAATGACAATTAAATCCCGAAATCTATCAGAAGATGCCATTTAGGTCCGGAAAGCGGAAAGGAAAAGTTTAATTTTGTCTAAAAGGGTGATCAATGCTTCTGCTAGTTTTGATATGTTTTCATATATAAGCCTGTTGTTAAATTCTTTTATTTGGCTACATTCATATTGTAATCCATAAATGCTGTTTTTGTACGTTTGCACGCAGCGGTTTGAATAAACACGCTATCAGGAATATTGTTTTTAATCACTGTTTAGAAAAGGATACCAAATGCATAACCTGGTTATACCTGGTTATTATACATTTATATAGGCGAAATATGGGGTGTGTAGGTGCAGCGAAATAAAAACGATATGTGCCGGTTGAACGAATCAAAGCAATGAAAATTGAAGAAGGGTCTGTTCAATATGCGAGAGAAGTGAGTGATTGATCAAGAAGTTAGAACGTGAGTGCGATAATGATGACGATCAATTAAAGACTAAAGAGGGCAGGCGGACGGAATTGCCCGTGCCCTAATGCAAGCGAGAGAAAGATAGATAAAGAGAGCGAAAGCGAAGACGAAAGCTAGATGCATATATAAGCCGCGATTCGTGTTTATATATGCGACGAAAGGAAAGTGCGAGAGATTGCAAAGGCATGCAAGTGCTAGACCAGATCATGACCATTGCGAAGCATGTTAGGGCAGACGGACCGAATTGCCGGTGCCCTACGCGATGCTACGAAATAGAGAGCGAGGGAGTGTTCGAGAGAACGAGAGAGCTGATAGATCGAGAGAGTGATTTCGAAAGGCGATAGAAAAAAAGGTGCGAAACGAAGAGACGAAAGAACGGTTGAAACGGCTATTACAGTGATGGCGCGGGTGTAGATACATTTCGATTACAATTAGGTACAGTGGGCAGTGCAAATAGCGAACAAATAACAGGAATTACTTTAAGGCTGCACCACTGACTAAAAATAATTTATAATGCTCGGCTGGGAGACCGAACAGAAGTCATAGGGACATCCTTAGATACGTTGTCCACCACTGTAGTGTCGGCGTCCGAGTCGGCTTAGACTTTCTCGCGACACATCACCACAAAATACCGCATCAGCGTCGAATCCGAAGAGTATCCGTCTTGGGCGGGCTCCGGCGCCTCGTCGGGTCTTTGATCTCCGAGGAAACATCCTACTCGACTGGGTTGTCGACAGGACGCGCCTCGGCCGCCGCATCTGACTTATAGACCCTTATGGTCACGGAGCAGAAGCCGAAGTTCAGCTCGCCCTTTGCTGCCTCTATCAGTGCCAGCGACTCTTTTTTGAGCACGAGCACGGCCTGGCACAGCATCCCAGCGTCGCCTCAACCTTGACTACCTTCCAGTCACTGGTCAGTAGATGGGGGTTGCATCTCTAAAACATTTTTAGGATGCGCTCCGGCTCCTTAATAGAAGCCGGCACCGAAATCCGATCTCTAGGTCGGCTGGAAACCTCGCTCCAGTCTACTGTCCCCAGCATAAACCTCCCCGATCTGCGCCACCTTTGCTTTGTATAGCTGCACGAAACGATCGTCTTCGCAGGCAATTACTTTTATATTCCCCTGGAACCATCCCATGTCCTTGCAGACTTAGGGAAGTCTGGGGTCTTTTTCTAGCAGCTCGAAGCAGCGGTCGTCAAATTCCGCTTCCACCCACTTCCACTGGCTCCTCGGGATCCTTCCGTATCCACTGCCGATGTCCAGGACATCTATGAGTGTCTTTTCCTTGGCATCAGTGCTGGCGTTTTGCCGACGCAGTATATGCCCAACACTTCTCTTTTCAGCATACGTGTTCTTTTGGCTTTGCCGCTGGTTGATGGTGTCAGACCCCGTCACGTGTTTTTTTGTTTGTTTTCCTTGTTATCCATCTTATTCCCACGAACTGAAGAGAAGGGGTGCAGAGCCCGTGCAGAGATCTACGTTACCCGTGTAATGCATCATTAAAACAGGGGGCTGCCAAGTCCCTGAGCTCTCCGTTCACGACTGGGCTAGTTTCTATACCGGGCCCCCTGCCAGGCAGACTCTTGGCACGGGCCGAGTGACACCTTAGTCCGGCCCCGTGTGAGGTGTGTGTTGGTGTTGGGATGTAGGTAATGTAGGTAATGTCTAGGGATGGGAGTGTGCGAGCTACTTAATTAGTGGCGGCATCACAAGCGCATAGTCAGTGTTGCTGCTTCGCAAACACCCGCTGGCTGTCCGGGACTGATTATTTTCGGTACTCTCCCTCAGAGCCAACTTAGTTGATTCTCTTTGGGATGCCCGCTAATTCACAGCTAACCCACCCACTAGGCTAGGCCGTTCGCTATCCGCAACCTGCGACCCGTCCGTCAAGACGCACGTCAATGTAAACGCCTTTTCTACATCATTGCGTTTATCCCG
Organism: Drosophila ambigua; assembly: GCA_018150905.1. Classification (NCBI taxonomy): domain Eukaryota; kingdom Metazoa; phylum Arthropoda; class Insecta; order Diptera; family Drosophilidae; genus Drosophila; species Drosophila ambigua. Next base: position 432,452 of record JAECWS010000103.1, read on the forward strand.
ATATCGATAGCAGACGCGCCCAGTGTAAAAAGGCTATAAGATAATCTAACGAAAATTATTATTGTTGTTGGGGCCTCCGGATGGAGGCGCTTCCTCAGTCGCAGCATCAAGCCTTAGGCTCTGCAGGGCATAGAGAGCTTCCATGCTCCTAAGGCAAACAAATTCGCCGTGTACACTCTGCCGAGCATAGACAAGAGCGCGCCGGGTGAAGACGTCTGTCAAGACGTTACGCTTCTTCATCTTCCGTTTGTGCCTTGAAAGTGGTTTGATGTGTTTTGCTCGCGCTCCGGAAAAAAAAGGGAAAGAACAAAACTTTGGTCCAAAATTAAATCCATCAACACGGAATACTAGCCGGTTGTGTGTTTAATCGAGCTTCTTATATAAATATTAAATAAATTGAAGGATTACAATTTTATTAAAGGATCAAGGTGAGTCTTGTGAACTGAAAGTTTTGGTGAAGCAGAGTGTGAAAGTGGCTGACGCCATGGCGTCGAGCCAGAATTGTGAGTCGATGGAGGATATCTCGTCTGATATGGAAGAGTCATCTGATTTCTCAGCACCGGACAATTCCGGTAGAGCTATTAAGAGAAACGCGATAATTAAAAAGGCAATTTGCAAGGCTCCGCGTATGGACAAAAAAGTGTCAGGACGTAAGGTTAAGGTGAGCTCTTCAGACTTAAAAGACATGCTTCATACTGAATTTTTTCAGAAAAGTGGTGCTCCAGCAGATGTTGAGACAAGAATTAAGCAAGGGAAAATAAATACAAGTGATGACTCAGCAAATCAAAAAAATGGACGGAATACAAGTATGACGTTAGTTTTGTTGGCGAAGCGGCTGTCATATTTAACACTGGTCAGGTTGAAAATATTCAAAATATTATCAAAAAATTAAAGGATTAAAGCTGCCAGGGCTTTGCAATATTGTTGCTTTAGGCATTTCGTCTTAAAAGGTATATTTCCAGAATGGTAAGTTTGCAAATGAGGCTGTGAGGAACGTTAATTTAAAAAGCATGAACATATCAGCGTATATACCAGGGGATTATGTACGTATGTAACATACGGAGTTATTAAAAATATCCCTGTTGAAATAACAAATGAAGAAATACTGATGAAGATCAAGTCGGACGTTCCTGTTAAGTCGGTGACTAGATTAAGATGCAAAGCAAAATCAGAGACAGGGGCTACTGAAGTAGTGTGGGAACCCACTCTGTCAGTGAAAATTGGTTTTTTAAATGTAGAAATCCCATCTCATGTTGTTTTGAATTACTGCAGACTAGAAGTTTCTCATTTTTTACGAAATATTTTACAATGTTTTAACTGTGGATGGATTGGTCACGGTTCACGAACGTGTAAAGCAAAAAAGCGTTTTCTACGTTGTGGTGCGCCGGAGTGACATCCCAATAATCGATAAATAATCGATTTTATTTATTATCCTAAAATGAAAATGCTTTTCCTGCTCTACCATCGAAAATGCCTGAGACAATAGATAAAAACGAGCTTGTAAACAATATCATAAATAGTAACCGATACACCTCAATAGTAAAAAACACCTTAGTTCCCCCATAACAAAATTTCCATCATTTCTCATTACCATCCTATACTCATGACACTTCAGAACATAAATTCCAATACCCAGTCAAGGAGGATATAAAGTTTGCTGATATTTGTGCTCAACTTTTTCGCTTAATAACACCATTCATTGATTCGGATGAAGTGTTATGCGAGTCCTTTCAAGATTTAAAAGAAAAATTTGTAAGAACAGGCAATGTTCTTGTTTTTTTGGAGAAAAGTTCGAGTCAGAGCCAGACTTTAAAAACACAATAAATTAAAAATTAATTAAATTAATTAAAAATGTCAGCTAAAATATTTCAATATAACATTCAATCGCTCAAAGCAAATAAGAATGACCTAGAGTTTCTGCTTAATAATGAAGATTTTGATTTTGCGTGTCTTTCTGAGATCTTCTCCCATGGAGATGATCCTACTTTTAGGAACATTTTAAATTTTAAAGCTGCTGAACAACTTAGAGCTGACAATTATGGAGGTACTTCGGTACTAGTAAAAAATAAAATTCTTTTCAAAAAAATTCCTTTAATTGCTACATCTGACATATCAATTATACAAAAAACCAATTTATCCAGATTTTAGCTTCAGCCCATTGTGAGCCAAATGTACCTCTAGATGATGTTAAATCTATATATATAAAAGAAAGTCGTGTCTGTTACAACACTTATAACTCGAGAACGGCTGGACCGATTGCCATGGTTTTAGATTTGTTGGATTTGTTTCCGTCCCAAATAGCAGAATACATCTCGATATGCGTAATGAATAGATGCATTTCAATAGATTTGATGCTGATTATCGAGTTTTCATTGATTTTCTTTCTCCATGTCAATCATTTGTTGTCCAATCCTGTCAAATAGTCAAATTCCCGAAAATAATACCTAAGATTTATTCTACAGTATTCTACATAAAACCATCGGAAAGGAACGGAATTTAGGGAATAAAAAATCAGTTTGGTGGTTTTATGCGAGTGCACATTTTAATAACAATGCCGCGTCCTAGAATCTCAACTCCTAGGAGATCAACTCCAAAAGTAACACACCTAAAACTACCGCGACGGACGGCTACCAAACATACACAAAAATACCTAGCGATCTCAACCACCGAGGGATATCCATTCCGAAAGACATTTGCCACCTGCCAAGGAAAGTGGAATTCCCAGGATCGTATTATATACATACTAGAGGTATTTGTGCAAAAAATTGAAAGCTCGAGTAAAGACAGAATCATTAAAATCTCGCAGTTACTGTCTTGTGCGAAAATAAGTGCACCTCGCTTTCAATTCTTGGCACATCCGTATGACATAGTAGAGCTAGATTTGCATGTATTTAGTAGAGTTTGTACATATATTACATATATCACATATTCACATACATCAAACCATCTTGGACGCAGAACATATATACATATAATTTATAACTGCAATCAATGTCGCCCCTTTCCCCCTTTTTCGTTTTCGTTGCGCAAATATATAGTTGGGTCATTGGCCAAGCGCACACATACCAACGTAGCAGCTGCAGCGGTGAATTTTCGTTCTCGCTTTTGCTCGTCACCGTTGCTGACCGTCGTTGTTGTTGGTGTGTTCTTGCGTTTGGCGCGTTTAAGTCAAACCGTTCGCCAAGCGACGCGCTACCCTGTAATCGTCGGGTATATAGTTTTGGTGCAAAGGATCCAACTGTCAATTTGTCAAAGCGTGCCTCGAAATTCAATTGGGTGTCTATCGGTCGGTCAGCCAGGCCCAGCATACACAAGCGCCAACACAGCCACACACATGTGCATATGTTCACAGCTTCAGCGGTGAATTTTTCGTTTTCGCTTTCGCTTGTCACCGTTGCTGTTTGTTGTTATTCTTGTGTGCTTTGTGTTGGCACGCCTGCGCCAACAGATCACCAAGTGCCTCGATACCCTTTAATCGTCGGGTATATCGATTTTTCGCCTCATTTGGCTTCAACACCCTAGTTCCGTATTAAACCGATCGGTAAGTGGTGCGATACCCTCTAGTCGCCGGGTATATTGTTTTTGACCTAATTTTGGTACACCTTCCTACTTCGACAATTTGCGCTGCAGCAAATAATATTATCGTGAGAAAAGCCCTGATTAGTGATTCACTTAAGTATCGAAAGTCAAGATGAATCCCAAATCAGATCATAAGCCTATTCTTGAAGAGCTTAAAAAGAAGCTCAGCTCCCGTGTCAAAGGCATTCGCCGACTAGCGGACCGGCTGGAAGCTGGGGAGATTCCGCTGCAGTTGACAGAGCTCGAGTGCAGACTCGACGTACTGAAAGCAACTATAGCCAAGGCAAGCCAAGTTCAAGAATCAATCGAAGAAATAGATAGTGACGATGACTTTGGAGCCGAGTTGGAAGAACTCTCGCTTGTAACCAAGGCAAAGATAATGTCGCTTATCGACGCCTTGAAGACAGCCAGTGATACAATACCTTCAGTATCAGCTTCTGTAGCCCCAACTCGTGCTCTACTTCCGAAGTTAGCCCTGCCAAAGTTCAGCGGAAAATATTCGGAATTCAAAGGCTACATTACTTTATTTGAGACTCTTGTTCACAATGACGAAAGCATTCCAGTTATCGAAAAGTTTAACCATTTGCTTTCATGCCTCTCTGGTGAAGCGTTGGGAACGGTAAGGGCGTTCCAAGTAACCGAGAGCAATTATGAGAAATCTTAAAACGGGTCTATGATAACGAATGTCTGATCTTTATGAACCATATTGCTGCCCTATTTAGTCTTCCCAAAATGACCCAGCAATCTGCATCGTCCTTAAGGAACCTAATCGATACCACTTCATCGATATATGGTTCCTTGTTGTCGATAGGCGATGACCAAAAGATCTCGAATGCAATGCTTATTCATCTCGTCTTGAACAGAGTCGATCCTGTGACCAAACAAAAATGGGAAGAACAGCTCGATTATGAGAAGCTGCCGCTTTGGGCTGACTGCGAAAAAATGCTTAATCGCAGATATCAGCATCTTTCGGCCGAAGAATCGGCAAAACCAAAGCAGGAGCAGAAAGCTGTGCCAAGCAAGCCTCACAATCGGAGCTCATTCGCGTGCTCTACTGCGAATGCTAAAAACCAACAATGTAGTTACTGCAATGCAAAAGACCATTTGTTGACTACTTGCAGTCCATTTGTGCGGCTTGCAGTGATGCAAAGATTCGAGTTTGTCAAATCGGCATCGCTCTGCATCAACTGTCTGCAACAAGGACACACTGTGGTACGATGCAAAGCAGGCACGTGTCGAGTGTGTGGCCGCTCACATCATGCCTTATTGCATAGGTACACAGTTGTGGATAAAAGTTTAGCGTTACCATCACCCCCAGAGAATTCTTCTCCCCCTCCTAGTCAGAGTAACCCTTCCACTTCGCATGCACTCCATGCGACAGCTTTGGATAGAGTAATTCTGGCAACGTCGATCGTAAGCGTCCGAACTAAAAATGGAAAGTATGTTTTGGCCCGAGCACTGCTTGACTCTGGGTCACAAACTAACTTCATAACTGAGGACCTGGCACAGCGCTTACAGATCCGTAGGGAGGAGTCGTGCATCAACTTGCTTGGAATTGGAGAATCTAATTGACAAGTCAAAAAAGTTCTTCAAACTGCAGGGTTTGAGCTGACCAAGTGGTTCTCGAACTCACCTGAAGTCTCAGCATCCGAGAGCACAGTTAAACCGATAACGATCTCGGACTCGGAGTCAACCAAGGCGTTGGGGATATCGTGGCTACCGCATGAAGACGTCTTTAGGTTTCAAATTGACAGTTCAGTCATGGGTCTCCGAGCGACAAAACGGAACATATTATCGGTGACATCAATGCTGTTTGACCGCCTTAGTTTGTTAAGACCCTTGGTAATCAAGGGGAAAGATCCTACTGCAGGAGCTGTGGCTTAACAAACTAGATTGGGATGAGTCAATTCCAATGAATCTGGAAACATCTTGGAACTTTCTAAAAGAATCCTTGGGTCAGCTGGAGAAGATTGCCATACCTCGCTTTGTGCATACTGATCCCATGTCACCGATACAAGTACATGCCTTTGCCGACGCCTCCATGAGAGCTTATGGAGCATGCGTCTATATCCGTAGTAAGACTGCAGAAGGTTTCAAGGTCTCGTTGTTGACCGCAAAGTCGAAAGTAGCGCCGCTCAAGACGAAAACGCTTCCAAGGCTTGAGTTATGTGCCGCTCACCTTCTCGCAGATCTCTGTCACCGACTCAAATCGCTACTCGAGGTGCCGATTGAACGAATGGTATGTTGGTCGGATTCGGAAGTGACCCTTCATTGGATCCGATCCCACCCTTCGTCGTTATCAACATTCGTTGCGAACCGAGTAGCTGAGATTCAGGAGTGGTCAGATGATGATGCGTGGCGGCATGTTCCAACTAAACAGAACCCAGCAGACATAGTTTCGAGAGGTTGTGACATTGAGGAGATTTCGAAGTCGATCTGGTTTAGTGGACCAGCGTTTTTGAAGGAAGAAGAAGAGAGCTGGCCCACAAATCTCCACTTCGAGCTTTCTGAGGAAGAGCTGAAGACAGCGGTCGGACTGACCGTGGCCGCTAAATCAAATGATTTAGTAGAAATTATCGAGGGATACTCGTCACACCTCAAGCTGCTAAGAGTGTTCGTTTACGTGTTCCGCTTCATCCGAAAATGTAAAGACAAAGGTCTTAAATTTGAAGTCACTCCGTCACCAGTAGAGTACGATGAGGCTTTTCACAAAATTGTCGAGCTGATCCAAAAAAACGAGTATCAGGAAGAGATCGAATGGGTTCGTAAAGGCACCAGGTTAGGCCCCAGTCTTCAGCAATTGAATCCCTTCATCAACGAAGAAATGGAGACTTGGTGCTCCTTTTCGTTGTTGCGAGTTGGGGGGCGACTAGTTAACGCTCCTATGTCATACCATGCCAAGATTCCTTTGCTGTTGACAAAACGCTCGCAGTTTGTGCAGACCTATGTTCGCCATCTGCATCAAACGAATTTTCATGCCGGCCCACGAGCACTTGTGAGCATCCTTAGGCAGCGTGTTTGGATAGTAAACGCTCAGGAGGTCTGCAGGGCAATGGTCAAATTCGTGGTAGGCCCCCTTATAAGACCTACATAGCGTTAGTTGTCTGTTTTGCGTCCAAGGCGGTTCATCTAGAAATTGTCTCCGATCTAACGACTGCGACAACGCGACAAATTTCGTCGGAGCAAGTCGCCACTTCGACGAACTAAGGAGGACGCTGGAGACGGAAGCGGACTCAATTCGAGAGTTCGCAGCGAGAAGCGGCTGCGACCTTTAAACAGTCTCTAAATATAATGTCGGGTTCAGTTTTGGATTTGACTTTTACCAACTCTGATTTGCTTTTTGACTGGCATATCCGACCGCTAAGGATTGGTGGCAGCCATCATTTTCCTATATCAATTACAATCCAGAATATCAAAATAAAACCAAAGTTCTTTCTGTCTTAAGTAAAGGTATTTTCAAAACTGAACAAAATAAGAGAGTTTCAGAACATTAATGATATAACAAACAGGGTGAAAAATGAAATTAGGTCATGTACTCACATATTAGAGAAAAGGTCTCCAAAGTTCTGGTGGACTGACGAACTTACACGTTTAAATAGAATTTTTAAGTCTACGTAAGCTAAAGCTAAAGCCGCTTTGAAGCGGCCAGCCAAGCTCGACTAGAATGGAAAAATGCTGTGAAAAAAGCAAAGAGAAACTCTTATCAGGATAAAATTGAAGAGATTAATCAGAGTCCTTCGTCTAGGAAATCAATTTTTGAGAAATCTTAAAGGTCTAGGGAAACCTCAGATGCAAGAGTGGTCTCCATCCAATAACAGCGAATATTTCGATTTTCTGAGCAGTCAAATTCCACAAACAGAGTTAACTGCAACTGTTCCTAATAACATGGCTTACTCGCAGAGTACACAAACATTTTCTACGAAGGAATTAAGTGAGGTTATTAGAAATAAAAGATCAACAGCTGGTGGCATTGATGGGATCACATATGAAATGCTAGCATCTCTTTCGGAAGAGGTAATACAAAAACTATTGTCTTGTTTTAATGAGTCATATGATAGCTGCCAATTTCCAAATGCGTGGCGTAGCATTAAGATTTTTCCGATTCCGTGGTAAACCACTAGATGACATCAAAAACTTCAGACCAATATCGCTAATCTCAGTTCTTGCGAAATCTGTAAGCGGCATGGTTAAAAATAGATTGTCTGAGTTTGTGGAAAAGAACAAGTTACTGCCTTTTAGGTGTTATGCCTATAGGAAAAAGAAAAGTGCTTCCATGTGTATTAACGAACTTTAGTCAACCATTCACTGCCTCAACCGGCAAAATAATAAAATAGTAATTGCTTGCCTTAACATAGAAAATGCGTATAACTGTGTAAATTTGGCGTTCCTAAAAAAAATCATGTTGTGGATAAATATTCCTAACCAAATTTTACTATGGATTCTAAATTTCTTGTCAGTAAGGTTTTCGCATTCGGTTCGGAGACTGAGAAGGTTACTAATGGTCTGCCACAGGGAAGCTGTTTGTCGCCAGTTATTTTTAATCTGTACACTCTTCGGCTACATCAAATTGAGGACAACGACACCAAGATTTTTCAATTTGCTGATGATTTCATAATCTTGTCAGCCAAACCCACTTTTTGTGAGGCTGCAATAAATTTACAAGACAAGATCGACAGTTTTCAGCTCCTTTGTGGAGATCTAGGACTAAACCTGAATCCAACTAAGTGTTCGGTTATGCCTATGAAACCTTTCAAAAAAACGAAAGTAAATATCGTTATGAATCTGAAAAGTATCCCTGAAGTCAGGAAAATAAAGTTTCTGGGTAGAATAATCACATCGAGTTTGTCTGACAAGAAACATGTAGAAAAAATAAGGAAAGAATCTGGGGTTGGCATGAAACTGTTGCAAATGGCCACCAATATTAAGAGTGGCCTAAGACCTCAAGTTGCCACAAATATATACAAAGCACACATTACAACCACCATGGCAAACCTAAATAAAGGTAACTTTGGGAAACTTTTTTCGAGACAAGCCGCTGCGCTTCGTCGATGTTTAGGGGTAACACCATATACATATAGCATGTGATTTTTGCGTTGGCGGGTGAAATGCCCCCAAACTTCAGAGCAATGTTTTTAACTGCCAAAGAGCTTTTGAGATTAAAGACTCAAAACTACGATCTTTACAATAGTTACACCTGCTCTCAATCAGTAAATTCGTCTTACACGATAGTATCTAACAAGTTTAGGGATATTTTTGAAATGACCAAACCAGCAGTGACTTTCACTGCAAATAAAAGACTGCATCTACATAGTAACCCTTTTAATATAAACAAACTAAATGTACCTAAAGAAAAAATTCTTGTTATGTATTATGAAATTCTCCACAATCTCAAGGAAACAAAGTACCATATCTTTGCAAGTGATGCCTCAATATGTGATAGTAAAGTGGGTATGGGTATTATTGATGTAAACGGAAAAAATACTTATTTAAATCAGAGATACAAATTTCGTCTGCTATGGCTGAATTATTTACAATTAACATGACGTGTCTCATTGCCTAGAAATTAAGACTAACTAAAGTAGCTATATTTACGGATAGTTTAGCAGCTATATATATGTTAAAAAATGCAGAATCAGATGCCTATCCAGTGGCAAATATTTACAACTTACTGGTATGGCCAGATTTAATCTCTGTAGAAATCTACTGGATGCCAGGTCATATGGGTATCCCAATAAACGAACAAGCGGATGAAGCTGCAAAATCTGCCATCTCAAATGGGGTGTTTGTTAGGCTGAACTATACGTTTGGTGAAGCATATCGAGAGGTCAAGAAAAGAGTTTTCGCCTTATGAAATGACTACTACAAGGAGGCTTCCTCATTGTCTGGTGGTTTTTTCTTTGATTTATTTCCAAATGTTCCAAGGGAACCCTGGCACAAGAAGGTTAGATGGAACGCTCAGGATATGAGACTCCTGAATCGACTCATGATAAATCATACGTATGACAATGTTTTTTTGAAAAAAATGCAAAATAGTTAGTTGTGACCTATGTCCAACATGTAACGTAACGGAATCTGCAAATCACATGATTTTCAACTGCACAAGGCTCATGCCCCTAAGGCGTAAGTTTAAAATATTCAAGTATTACAACTCTACGCACGATTTGTTTAAAGCAAATATCCTTCTACATATGAGGGAACTAGCGAAATTTGTAAGAGAAGCTAAATTAGACTTTTAATCTCGCGTCGTTAAAACACATCGAATGTAATTGTGTATCTAACATATCAACTTAGTTTCTTGGCTTGGAAGTCTTCTTTTGGCCAATTAGTCTCTTTGAGAAAAATACAAATACAAATTCGATCACGCTGCCAATTACTCATCTCTATAAATACTAGAAAGTGGCTGTAAAATCGATAGTGTCTCACACATATCGATACATCGTTTCTGGTCGCTGCTACAACAGACCAACCACTAACGCCAACAGGCGTTGGAATCAAAAAAAAAAAAGAAACGATTTTTAGTCGAAAAAAATTACGCAAACCGAAAAATGTCTGAATATATATTCCTGGAGTTATTGGTGTATTGATAGCACCCACATCAAGATCATGAATCCCGGCAATGACTAGCAAGTTTATTTTAATAGAATATTCAATTTTTATATCCGTACTCAAAAAGAGTTAAGGGGTATATTAGATTTGTGGTTAAATTGGATGTGTGTAGCGCAGAGAAGGAAACGTTTCTGACTCCATAAAGGATATATATTCTTGATATAGCCATGTCCGTCTAGATCTCAGGGACTATAAAACCAAGAGAAATTAAAATTAATATCTATCGTTATTATATTATATTATATTATTATATTCTTAGTATCTTTGATTCTGGTTTCTTTATAAATTACTAACGCAAGCATTTCCCCATAGCTCGTAGCCGTGTGTCCATATCAGTTTGAGAACTACATTGTACAAATTTAAGTAGATTTCTCTTCGCTTTGATGTGTTTTCGCCAGTGCAAAGCCTTCTGTCCAGATGATCGTTTTAGGGGAGATAAAATCGTGGCCCGAAGCTTTCTTTTGCTTTGAGATTTGGTCTTTAATGACCCTTGTGACTTCTTCTCACTGAACTATGATAGGCGGCATAGATTGGATTGTGGGTTGGTAGGAGCCCAGAGCTATTTGATGCTGGGTGTGGTTTGAAGATGTTTTCTAAATGGACGGCAAATGTGCTTGCCTTCTCTTTGTTGTTGAGAGTCCACTCTCCTGTTTGTTTACACAAAGCTGATTCACTCTCGATTGGTGGGCATACCGCTCTTTCGTTGCAGGTGCTCTGTGTGCTTGCCACTCTCGCCGAAGCCTACTTTTATCGCGTAGCAGCACTACAATGTGCCTAGAAATGCGACTAAAAACTTTATTAGCTGCTAATATTGGCGTTGAGTGTTTTGCCGCCAGTGACATTTAGGATACCAATGTTTCAACTAAGCTATCAATTTCATCTTTGCAATAAATGTTTGCGCAGCCGTCTTATGTACTTCCTGTATTTGAGCCAATCTGTTTTGCTAGATGTTAGAAAGTGTGGGCGTTCCGAAAGCTGTGGATGGTCGTAAAGGTGAAGTAGAATGGGCGAGTGATACGATAATAGATCTGTTAAGTGATCAACATGAATCTGAGCTTGCAACACCCTTCGTGTAACTGCAAAATCAATCAAGTCGGGTTGCTTGTTTGGATCTATGGGACAATATGTAGGCTTGCCCGGAGAGATAAAGTCTAGCTTGTTTCGTGGCGTTATTAAAGCGTTTTATAGTTGTCTTCCTTTCGGATTAGTAAGTCTAGATCCCCAATGGGTGTGCTTGGCATTGTAGTCACCAGCTGCTATAAATCGGTCAAAGGATGTTACAAATTCTGTTTCCGAAATGCAGAAGCGCGGTACTGCCCACTGCCCACATGTGCTAGGTTTAGGTAGCCGCTCTGAATTTCAATATGAATTGATCTTGCCTGTAGATTAGATGTAGCAAATGATCGCATGAGTCGCACGCGGTATATTCCGGATCAGGCTCGTCGGCTAGGGGGAGTTGCGTGCTAGGGACCAGAGAAATCCGGGATAGAAAATCTTACTTACTTCCAAGAGACCAAGAAACAAAAATTAAAAGGAATATAATTACTCCGTTGCGCCTGCTGGTTCTCCTACCTCGACGTCAGGTGTTGATGAGGCGTTGATGCCCACCCGTTGGCCATTCTGCCCCCTGGCCCACATCCGAATGGCCCCTTCTAAGGGTAACGCTTTTAGGGCATGGGATTAGCCGATGTCAAATACAAATTGCTACTAGAACATTATAATTTGTATATACAAACTAAAACATTAACATTACCCACCGACGTAACATAAAATAAAGGAATATAACTGTAATAGGCAGTGAGCAAGTCAGCCCAATTAAAGAGCATTGGTTAACATTTGTAATAGCAGAGCAGCAGCAGTAAGGGCGCACGCACACATTAGCTGAAAGTGGAGCCGAAAAAATCAAACACACTGCTTCAGTGCAAGTGCGCACATAGCTGCTTAGCTGAGCTGAAAGCTCGCCCAATGATCAAGCATGTTTGTTTTTATCATCAAGCTGCTTCAGCTCCACTTTCAGCTAGTGCGTGCGTGCGCCCTAACAGTACATGAACAGAGTATGAGAAAAAAAACAGATAAGCAGCAAAGGCAGAGGAAGAAAACAGCAGAAAAGAAGATCAGCAGAAGAAGATAAGTTAGGTTAGGTTAGGTTGTCCTGGACGGCCCTCACGGGGCCACGCATAGGCCAATATGGCCCTTAGTTGTCCGGATTGGTGCGTATGGACCTACTGAGTGTTTTTACGCTGTTTCGAAATCCGTGAGGATCGAGGAGAGCTTTGCAAAGGCAAGGAGTTTCGCTGGCGTCCTCTTGGATGAATCTTCCAGCGATGCCAGTACCGGGCTGCCAAGATGTATGTTTCTTGCCCTTGAGAGGGCCGGGAATTGGCAGATTAGACGTTCCAGGGTTTCGATAGCCCCAGATTCATCACATTTCCTGCACTTGTCACTGTTGGTGATGCCTAGTTTGACTGCATGTGCTGCAGCCAGGCAATGACCTGTGAGTATGACCCAACAGCTGTTGAACATGGCTCTTATCTGCAGTGCAAAGAAATGCGAATTTGGTGGCACCATTAATGGTGATTCCTACCTCAGCTGCTGGCTTTGTGAAAATTACGCTCATATAAAATGTGCTGGAGGTGGTCACTTTGGACGTCTTAATGACTTAATATCGAAACGCATGGGTCTCACTTGGTCATGTTTGGCCTGCAGGGAGATTGAGGCGGAAATGCGCACCTTTATGAGACAAACGAGGAATGGTTTCGAAGATGTTCGGAAGCAATTCAATGCTCTCAACGAGAAGTTCCTTACGTTGGAATCGCAATTTCTGGGCCTCAAACTCTTGAGCGAGTCACCAAGAAGGAAAATACCGAACAACAACCTACTGCTGGTCTTACCTAGTGGAACGCCTGCCTCTCACCTACCACCGATGGACTCATTTTCAACTCCTAGTGGCCAACCTTCACCGATGGATGTCCATCCGCCATCGGAGGATCCAGATTCTTTGATTCTGGATTCTTTATAAATTACTAACGCAAGCATTTCCCCATAGCTCGTAGCCGTGTGTCCATATCAGTTTGAGAACTACATTGTACAAATTTAAGTAGATTTCTCTTCGCTTTGATGTGTTTTCGCCAGTGCAAAGCCTTCTGTCCAGATGATCGTTTTAGGGGAGATAAAATCGTGGCCCGAAGCTTTCTTTTGCTTTGAGATTTGGTCTTTAATGACCCTTGTGACTTCTTCTCACTGAACTATGATAGGCGGCATAGATTGGATTGTGGGTTGGTAGGAGCCCAGAGCTATTTGATGCTGGGTGTGGTTTGAAGATGTTTTCTAAATGGACGGCAAATGTGCTTGCCTTCTCTTTGTTGTTGAGAGTCCACTCTCCTGTTTGTTTACACAAAGCTGATTCACTCTCGATTGGTGGGCATACCGCTCTTTCGTTGCAGGTGCTCTGTGTGCTTGCCACTCTCGCCGAAGCCTACTTTTATCGCGTAGCAGCACTACAATGTGCCTAGAAATGCGACTAAAAACTTTATTAGCTGCTAATATTGGCGTTGAGTGTTTTGCCGCCAGTGACATTTAGGATACCAATGTTTCAACTAAGCTATCAATTTCATCTTTGCAATAAATGTTTGCGCAGCCGTCTTATGTACTTCCTGTATTTGAGCCAATCTGTTTTGCTAGATGTTAGAAAGTGTGGGCGTTCCGAAAGCTGTGGATGGTCGTAAAGGTGAAGTAGAATGGGCGAGTGATACGATAATAGATCTGTTAAGTGATCAACATGAATCTGAGCTTGCAACACCCTTCGTGTAACTGCAAAATCAATCAAGTCGGGTTGCTTGTTTGGATCTATGGGACAATATGTAGGCTTGCCCGGAGAGATAAAGTCTAGCTTGTTTCGTGGCGTTATTAAAGCGTTTTATAGTTGTCTTCCTTTCGGATTAGTAAGTCTAGATCCCCAATGGGTGTGCTTGGCATTGTAGTCACCAGCTGCTATAAATCGGTCAAAGGATGTTACAAATTCTGTTTCCGAAATGCAGAAGCGCGGTACTGCCCACTGCCCACATGTGCTAGGTTTAGGTAGCCGCTCTGAATTTCAATATGAATTGATCTTGCCTGTAGATTAGATGTAGCAAATGATCGCATGAGTCGCACGCGGTATATTCCGGATCAGGCTCGTCGGCTAGGGGGAGTTGCGTGCTAGGGACCAGAGAAATCCGGGATAGAAAATCTTACTTACTTCCAAGAGACCAAGAAACAAAAATTAAAAGGAATATAATTACTCCGTTGCGCCTGCTGGTTCTCCTACCTCGACGTCAGGTGTTGATGAGGCGTTGATGCCCACCCGTTGGCCATTCTGCCCCCTGGCCCACATCCGAATGGCCCCTTCTAAGGGTAACGCTTTTAGGGCATGGGATTAGCCGATGTCAAATACAAATTGCTACTAGAACATTATAATTTGTATATACAAGCTAAAACATTAACATTACCCACCGACGTAACATAAAATAAAGGAATATAACTGTAATAGGCAGTGAGCAAGTCAGCCCAATTAAAGAGCATTGGTTAACATTTGTAATAGCAGAGCAGCAGCAGTAAGGGCGCACGCACACATTAGCTGAAAGTGGAGCCGAAAAAATCAAACACACTGCTTCAGTGCAAGTGCGCACATAGCTGCTTAGCTGAGCTGAAAGCTCGCCCAATGATCAAGCATGTTTGTTTTTATCATCAAGCTGCTTCAGCTCCACTTTCAGCTAGTGCGTGCGTGCGCCCTAACAGTACATGAACAGAGTATGAGAAAAAAAACAGATAAGCAGCAAAGGCAGAGGAAGAAAACAGCAGAAAAGAAGATCAGCAGAAGAAGATAAGTTAGGTTAGGTTAGGTTGTCCTGGACGGCCCTCACGGGGCCACGCATAGGCCAATATGGCCCTTAGTTGTCCGGATTGGTGCGTATGGACCTACTGAGTGTTTTTACGCTGTTTCGAAATCCGTGAGGATCGAGGAGAGCTTTGCAAAGGCAAGGAGTTTCGCTGGCGTCCTCTTGGATGAATCTTCCAGCGATGCCAGTACCGGGCTGCCAAGATGTATGTTTCTTGCCCTTGAGAGGGCCGGGAATTGGCAGATTAGACGTTCCAGGGTTTCGATAGCCCCAGATTCATCACATTTCCTGCACTTGTCACTGTTGGTGATGCCTAGTTTGACTGCATGTGCTGCAGCCAGGCAATGACCTGTGAGTATGACCCAACAGCTGTTGAACATGGCTCTTATCTGCAGTGCAAAGAAATGCGAATTTGGTGGCACCATTAATGGTGATTCCTACCTCAGCTGCTGGCTTTGTGAAAATTACGCTCATATAAAATGTGCTGGAGGTGGTCACTTTGGACGTCTTAATGACTTAATATCGAAACGCATGGGTCTCACTTGGTCATGTTTGGCCTGCAGGGAGATTGAGGCGGAAATGCGCACCTTTATGAGACAAACGAGGAATGGTTTCGAAGATGTTCGGAAGCAATTCAATGCTCTCAACGAGAAGTTCCTTTCGTTGGAATCGCAATTTCGGGGCCTCAAACTCTTGAGCGAGTCACCAAGAAGGAAAATACCGAACAACAACCTACTGCTGGTCTTACCTAGTGGAACGCCTGCCTCTCACCTACCACCGATGGACTCATTTTCTACTCCTAGTGGCCAACCTTCACCGATGGATGTCCATCCGCCATCGGAGGATCCAGCCTTTCTCACGCCTAACAACATAGTAGTTGCCTCAAAAATCCATACCCCTGTCAATTTAACTTTGGACTCAGTTGCCAGTGATGGAATTCCTAACAGTAACCAGCTTCCAGTTGCAAATGATTTGCCGGTCTCTGTTACATTGAATGGTGATGGATCGGCAGCCTCTTCTAGCTCCTCAGCTCCCGCCCGGAGACTTTTAGGAGTAGCTCCACCAGCTCGCTTTTCCGGTGTTCCACTCAGCGCGGTGGTCCCCCGCAAAGCAATCTTTGTCTCTCGTCTTATTCCCGAAGCCACCCGGATGATGTCAAACTACATCTAAGCTCTTATCTTCAATCGCCGCCGGATAACTTTATTATAACTAAATTTAATTTTACACATAAGCGTAATATCTCATAGTCCATGGTATCGAATTCGTTGCAGTCAAAATCCGTATTGGAACAGCATATATCTTTTTGACCTGTTCATATATCCCACCCAGATCTGATGCCGTTGTTTATTTGAACCACCTTTCTGCAATTCAATCTGTAGTTTCTGCTTTAAGCTGTGCTGATCAGATACTAGTTATGGGTGACTTCAACATCCCATCTCTATCTTGGCAACAGGATGATTCAAACATGTTGCTACCTGGAAGTCAACATGATTTCGTCGAGGGGGTAACTGACGTCTCGCTTGCCCAAATTAACTCTGTCAGAAATAATAGAGATAGACTGTTAGATCTCATCTTTGTCAGCGATGCCTCTCGTACAACGGTTTTAAGAGGCAATCCGATATCTTTTCCTGAAGATCCGCATCATCCTACTTTATCTATATTTTTCGAGGTCTCTATTACTAACACCATTTTACCTTCAAAAATTCGTATAAAATGTTTTCGCAAAACTAATTTTATCGATCTTTGTCTACATCTCTCGCAAGTTGATTGGTCCTTTCTTCAGTCCTCATCTCATATAGAGCCTACTGTCAATCTGTTTTACGAAACATTATACTCTGCCCTCGATACCTACGTCCCTGAAGTCACCGTATTTGTATCCTCTAAGCCTCCGTGGTTTTCCAAGTATCTGTCTTACCTAAAAAATAAAAAATCTCGGCTATACAAAAGGTACCAGATAACTGGTTCTTTGTCTGTCTTTGCTCAATATTCTTCGGTTCGCTCTCAATTTCTTACGGTCAATAAGAAATGTTATAATGTATATCTTTCCCAATGTGGCAAAAATTTCCGTAGTAATCCCAAAAAATTCTTTTCGTTCGTCAACTCGAAACGCAAGTCTAACGCGTTCCCTTCTTCCCTTCAGTTACAGTCTAAAACTGAAACTTCAGATCAAGGAATTGCAAATTTATTTGCCACCTTCTTTCAATCGACGTACTCCTCGGGTACTTTTGACTCCTTCTCCCCTTATCCATATCATCTACCTCATGTAAAGAACGTGTTTCTTCCCTTCCTTGATGAAACTACAGTCTTCGAAGGGTTGTCATCAATTGACATCTGTTTCTCTGCGGGTCCAGATAAAGTTCCGAGCTGTATTTTAAAATACTGCGCTCAAGCCCTAACTCATCCTTTGACCTTCTTATTTAATTTATCCCTGGAGCATTCTCGCCTCCCCATGATCTGGAATGAATCCTACCTTATTCCTCTTCACAAGAAAGGGTCCAGATCTAATATCGAAAATTATCGTGGTATTGCTAAACTGTCCGCCATTCCGAAGTTGCTCGAGCACCTTGTTACTCGTCAATTGCAACACGCATGTTCTAGCATTATATCCCCGACGCAACATGGTTTTTTTAGACATCGATCAACATCTACTAACCTTTTAGAATTCTCGTCTCTAATCAACCGAGGATTTCAAAGTGGCTTGCAGACTGACGTCATTTTTACAGATTTCAGTAAAGCTTTTGATTCTGTTAATCATACTTTACTGATCCATAAACTCTCTTTATTAGGTTTTCCCACAAATCTTGTAAATTGGATATCATCGTACTTGTCGAATCGCACACAGCGTGTGTTGTTTAACAATGTCTTGTCGAATGTTGTCAAAGTAACCTCTGGAGTTCCTCAAGGAAGTCATTTAGGTCCGCTTCTTTTCAATTTGTTTGTGAACGACCTGCCCCAAGTTATTTTGCACTCAGTTACTTTAATGTATGCTGATGACGTTAAAATTTGTTTTTCCTTCTCCAACTGGTACTTGCATACTCGCCTACAACTTGACCTTGATGAATTAAGCATTTGGTGTTCAAATAACCTACTTTTCTTGAACCATTCTAAGTGCAAACTTATGACTTTTCACCGCCGTGCACCACATTTGGTCTCCTATTCTCTAGGACACCATGTCCTGGATCGAATCTCCACATCAAATGACTTAGGAGTCCTTTTCGATCACAAGCTATGTTTTAATAGCCATATTGCTTCAACTGTTAACAAAGTTAAGGGAGTTCTAGCGTTTATTAAGCGTTGGTCAAAAGAGTTTGACGATCCATATATAACTAAAGCACTGTACGTCTCGTTGGTTCGCCCGATATTGGAGTATTGTTCTTGTGTGTGGAGTCCACAATACAAGGAGCAACAAATTATTATTGAATCCGTTCAAAAACAATTTTTAATATTCGCCCTTAGACATCTAAACTGGGACTCTGACAGTCTCCTTCCACCATACCTATCTAGGCTAAAACTACTGAATCTACCCTCTTTACACCATCGCAGAATTTGCAATGGCGTGGTATTCATGCATAAGCTCATTCTCGGGATTGTGAACTCCCAAACGCTTTTGGGACGAATCGATTTTTCGGTTCCCACCAGACCAACCCATACCTTCCGCCCCATCCGATTATCCATATGTAGATCTAATTACTCCCAGCATGAACCTTTCCGGGTTTTATGCAATAATTATAATTACTTGTACCATTTAATATCCCCCGAATTATCCCTTGAAAAAATTATATTTAACATTTATCATTACCTTAGTTTAGAAAATGTGTAAATTGTATCTTTCCTTTCTGTCTTGTACATATATAATTAGTTTGTTTTTTCCTTTTTATTCCTATTCCATAATTAGCAGATAATTGTTAATTGAAATAAATAAATAAATAAATAAATAAATTAGCATCCTACAATCCTTCCGTGGTAGGTGCAGTAGGTATAGGCTGAGTTTACCATTGCACTCCTTGCACATAGTTTTCGCGATCTTGCAGTTGGTGGTTCTCCTGCACCTGCTGCTGGCCTGTATGTGTGCCCTCCTATCTAGATCGCTTTGAAGCGCTCTGAGGGAGACAGGCACGTTCTCAGTCCTGTCGTTTGCCAGCCCGACGCCTTCCTTAGCCAGTACGTCTGCTGTCTCGTTGCCTTCGATGCCCTGGTGGCTGGGAACCCAATAGATCCGCACTGACTTTGTCGTGCTTAGGAAATCTAATGCCTCCCTGCTTGCCGGCACTGCATGGATCTTATCGCCGCCTGGCTGTCCACGAACAGGTTGATCACATTATGTGGGCGTTCCGTACATCGAGCAACCTCCGCCGCTTTCCGTATGGCAAAGACTTCTTCCTGGAATATGCTGCATTGGTCCGATAGCTTATAGGACAGCCTTATCTCAGGGTCTGTACAGTATATGCCTGCTCCTACTCCTCCCTCCATCTTGGAGCCATCCGTGTATATGTTGAGGTGTTGAGTCTGGTCCCGACCCCTTTTCCAGTCGTCGGGTCCCATAAATGAGGTTGTGTTTACGTCCAGGCAAGTTTGGGGGATCATGTAGTCAGATATACTGGTCATGTCTCGGCCAATTGAACTGTGCCCGAATCCCTGTAGAGACATGCTTCCTGATGCTACTATGCGCTGTGCCGCCTTTGCTGCAATCAGTTGAGCGTGGATGTCCAGGGGGTCGATTCCGATTATGGTTTCGAGAGCTTGGTTGACCTCAGCGCCCCCGTAATGCAGAGCAGTGCCTGCCGCTGGGTCCTTTCCATAAGCTTATTGTACGTCTTCTTTTCTGTCGCTTGCCACCACACTAAGACTCCGTACAGCAGAGTCGGTCGCACCACCGATATGTAGATCCAGTGCATTAAAGCAGGTGACAGGCCCCATGTGCTGCTGAGCATCTTCTTGGATGCGTATAGCGCAATGGTGACCTTCTTCACCCTTTCCACTACATTGGGTCTCCACGCCAGCTTGCTGTCCAGTACTATGCCGAGGTATTTGACTTGTGTTTTAGGGGTCAGCCTGGTTTTTTCAATTTTCGGGGGGATCCATGCCGGTACCTTGTACCTCTTGGTGAAGAGGATGAGGTCCGTCTTGTCCGCGTTGATGCTGAGTCCTACTGTTCCCGCTCACTCACATATCTCCGTGAGTGTTGATTCCATTATGGAGCTTAGAGTCGATGGACATACTCCCGTAATAATTATGCTTATGTCGTCCGCATAAGCTGTTATTTTTGGGGCTCTCCTCTCGAACCTCTTTATCAGGTCGTCGACCACCAGATTCCATAGGAGGGGCGAGAGGACCCCACCCTGAGGTGTGCCTCTGTGCGCCTTTTTCACCATGGAAGCGGTGCCCCACTCTGAGTACACCCGTCTACAACTTAGAAGGTTCTTTATCCTGAGGTTGATTGCGGGATGTGTGTTAGTCGCTTCTAGGCGGTCCATTATCGCGCTCGTATTCACGTTGTTGAATGCTCCGGATATGTCTACAAACACTCCTAGTGCATACTTCTTATTTTGGAGGGCATTTTCGATGGTGGCTACTAGCGAATGCAGTGCCGTCTCTACCGATTTCCCTTTGGTATAGGCATGCTGGTTGGTTGACATCCGGCCACCTACATTATTTCTGATGTGTAGATCCAGCAGCTTTTCTAGTGTTTTGAGTAGAAAAGAGGTAAGGCTTATCGGTCTGTAGTCATTGGGGCTCTATGGCTGCACTTTCCTGCCTTTGGAAGGAAGACAATCCTCGAGGTCCTCCATTGTATAGGGATATAGCCCGTGCTCAGGCAAGCTGAGTATATTGCAGAGAGCCAAGGGGTGATCACGTCTTTGGTCACCTGTAGCATGGCTGGGAATATACCGTCTAGTCCAGGTGCTTTTGTACCCGCAAAGGAGTCTATAGCCCAGAGGATTTTCTTAGACGATATGAGACCTGCTGGGGGATGCTCTTCCTCAGTTACTAGGTCCTTATGCATCCTGGGAAGTGAGCTTCCATTAGTGCTGTTAGGGCTTCTTCACTGCCCTCAGTCCACTGTCCATCTCCTCGCTTCAGCTGACTCTGTATGGTAGGCTGCTTTGATAGCAGCTTCCGAAGTCTAGCCGTTTCTGTGACTTTCTCGATATTGGAGCAGAAGTTCCTCCACGAGTTTCTTTGTGCCCTGTGTATTTCCTTCTTGTACTCCCTGAGTAGGGTTTTGTATTCCTCATTGATTATATCCTCGTTCGCCTGTTTGGCGATTTTGAAGCATTCTTTGAGGTTGTTTCTTTGAAGCGATAGGTCCCGGTTCCACCAGAGTGGTTTGGTCCTCTTTTTCGTTCTCGAGGGTGGGCACGATGCGTGGTACGCATCCAGTAGTTCCTTGGATAGGGTCTCTAGGGACGTTTCTATGTCTTCCGGGGATTTCCGTGTGGCCGGACGATTCGCGAGCTTCGAGGTAATTATCTTTTTAAACTTTTCCCAGTTTGTGTTCCGGGAGTTTCTATAGACAGTTATCTTCGGAGTGTGTTCAAATTCGCACTTTAACTGGATGTACTTGTGGTCTGAGAAGGATGGTCTTTCAAGGACTCACCAGCCAGATACCAAAGTACTTGTTCCCACTACGAATGTTTAATCTAGCACGTTTGAAGAGGTGGGACCTACAAAGGTGTATTCCTCTCCTACGTTTGCTACTTCTAGGTTAGTTGATAGTATGAAGTCTAGGAGAGACTCACCTCTATCGTTGATGTCGAGGCTTCCCCACACGTTTTGATGTGCGTTTGCGTCCGTACCGACGAGAAGTTGCTGGTCCTTCGGGCTGGATTCCGCCACTAGATGCCTCAACTCTTCAGGTGGAGCCGGCCTGTCGTGTGCCATGTAGCAGGAGGGTACCATCAGGCGCCTTTCCTTGCTTTCTAGCATCACCACGGTCAGATCGTCAGTGCTGTAATGAGACATAAGGTGAGCATGGATTCCCTTTCGTACGAGTACGGCGGTTCTGTTTCTGCTTACCGATGGTGGATAGAACACGTTAAAATTTGAGGACTTTAGTCCGGCCAGAGCATTGCCTGAGGCAACCCATGGCTCCTGGACTAAGGCTATGTCGGCGGGCCCTTACTCCATGGCAAAGAGGAGCTCCGCCGACGCAATTTTACTTTTGTGGAGGTTGAGCTGCAGCACACTCACCATGTGCGTCTGGCTCAGCTCCACACGACGAGTTGACTACTACCGTCAGGTCACCGTCCTCCCCCTCCTCCTCCGAGTCCATCGCAAGACCCTGTGCGGCCTCCACGATGGTGTCCAGACCAAGGTCCTTCTCCACCTCGCCCGCCTGCAGAGTGTGCGCATCTTTGTCCTCGGGGTGGCGCTTTTTCTGCCGCAGGTACACACTGCCCAACTCCCACGCCATCTTCCCGAATCTTGGGTACAGCAGGTCCTCTGCCTCCTTGTTGATCTGGATGGTCGCACTCTGGCCCCCTTCGTTGGGTAGTGGGCTCCGGATATGCAGAATCCTCCAGTTAGCCGTTGGCACATCAGGATTCTGCCGGTGGAGCAGCTTCAGCGCACGGTCCCCTTGGATTACGATGGGGAAGAGTACCTTTGCCTTTGGTATGGACGGGATTAGCTCCCTGTCCACCACCTCCAGCTTGGCCCCCTCCCACAACGCGTCCAGTTGGCAGACCGTTTGCGTCAGCCATTTGAGTGTGGGGTCGTCAATACATGAAGGTATTTTTACCCCGTTAAGCCACCCTGCACCATCGAACGTGGGCATGGGGGCCGTTGGGTCCTCCTCCATTCTGGCGAACAGCGCATCCACGAGCCGTGCGTGCACCGTCTTCCACCGCGCCGCCGTTATTTTGCCGTTCTCTTCGCTCCGGTCAATGAGTGCCACGATTAAGTGTCGTTTGGTCACCTCACTGACCTTCGCTTTTTGGGGACTCTTCGACTGTTTGGGTGTGGGGCTACCACCTTGGGCCCGCGTTGCCGCTTGCTCACCGGAGTGTCTTTCATGGCACTCTCGGTCGAGCGTTGCCTTTTGGTGGCGAGACTCTCCTCCACCTTGTTGGCAAATCCCTCCGTCGATGCCTTCATCTGCGGCATCTGCGAGAAGTGTAGCCGTCCCTCCTTTATCCATTGTTCGGCCCAGGTCATTTTGGCCTTTTCCTCCTCAGAGAGGTCCTTCCTGCCCTGGAGCCGTCCCATGATCTTGAGGGCCGCTTTGTAATGCGCCTTTGCCTTCAACCCCTCCTTCGAACGCTTCGGCCCTTCCCTACGCAGGGAGCTGGAACCTGGTTCCGGGGAGCGGAGAAGGCTGTCTTCCTCCGCCTTGGTTACCGAGAGCACGCTCTCCAGGTCCGAGTCTGTATCGACCACGGCACCTGTTCGGCTCAACTTGGAGTGCGTCGTTTTTGTGGCAGTATCATTGCAACTGATACTGCTCCCGTCCTATCAGAGGTGTGGCCGCTGGCTTTAGGAAGGGAGGACGAAAAAAATGCAGGGAAAAGAAAGGTAGAGATCCGGTGCACTAGCAGATATAGCAGATAGAAAATCGAAGGGAAGACAAAAGACCGACGCTTCTGACCTCTCTATTGTGCTGGCACTTAGTGGTGTGGAAAAGGGGGTGAGAAAAAAAAAAAACAGTTGTAGCACTCTAATGAGTCTGGAAACCAAATTTGGTTTCTCTATCTCTTATAATCACTGAGATCTAGGCGCTCATCAAGATTGGCAGACGGACGGACAGACAGACTCGTCTATTGATTCTGATCAAAAATATAAATACTTTATAGAGTCGGAAAAGATTCCTTCTTTGCGTTACACACATCTACTTTTAGCACAAAAACAATATACCACTTAATTTTTTTTGAGTACGGGTCCGCCCGTCTTGTTTGGCGCCTGGATTTCAGAGACTATAAGAGCTAGGGCAACTTAATTTGGTTTCCAGACTCATGTGATATCACACTGCTACAAGTGTATTTCAAAATATCGTCCCGCCCCCTTCCGGCGACACAAAGGACGAAAATCTGTGGCAGGCACAATTTTAGAGGTACGATAAAACTAAAAGCTATCATAGAGAATGAAAATATCAACCAGATTGCCAAATCTGAATTAGATCGGATCATAATTATAGCCAGAATGAACAAATTAAATTTCAGTTGCTTCCACCGCCCCATCCAGCAAGAAAACAACTTATTCTCTTTATCGCTCGCACACTCTGCCGCGTTCAGTGCGCGAGCAACCCCTAGCGTAGGAGATGTAGAATATAAATGGTAAATCTATAATCTACATGTTAGATGTAGAATATACATTGTATATGTATATGTAGATAACAGATGTAGCAAAAAATTTAATATGTAAATTTTTTTTAATTTTATAATTCTAAAAAATCATAAGTTCAAAAATGTATATACTGACTGGTACGGGTATAAGTAGAGTCGCCTCCCCAGAAGCGACTCACACGTTCCTTCTCGTTTTTATTATTTTTTATTAATAAGTTATATATTTTTTAAGAATTTATAAAATATAAAATATATTATTATTATACAATTATTTTATGGTATTTCTAGATCTAATGATTTCTTTGTTCAAAATGACGTAGAGAATTAATGAGAAAGTCGTTTAGATTTTCAATTCGCCGTTCTAATTTATCTGAAAAAAATTATTTTTAATTTGTAGTAACTTTATTCATATATACATTTCCTTACCTTTATCTGTTTGCAGAAATCTTCTTTCCGTTCCCTCACTTTCGGCAATCATTTCATCTTTGAAAATATTTTTTAGCTTTGGTAAAACCAAAAGCAAAAAAATCAGCACGATAAATTTAATAGTTTTTTTTAGAATCAAAATCTTTAATAAAATTTTTCCGAGCGTATAAAAGTTTATTTTGGATTTTAGTTTTTCCAAAAGCCAAGAATTCTGCGAATGGTATGGAATTTGAGCTGATGGCTTGTAGTAGTGCGGTCTAGACCCGTACCACGGATGAAAAACTGGAGAATCATGCCCATATTCGGCAGCAAGGGGTGACGTAGCCGGTGGTACAAAGTGGTTGTTCGGTGGTGAAATATATTGATATCCTCCTTCGGTATTATCTAAAAAAACACAACTATTAAATTAATTGAAACAAAATTTTGAGCAGTGTGGACCAATACTATATGATCCAAATTTGATCGAATTCGACTGACTTGTCTAAAGTAGGCCCAGGTGTAACGGCACAAAAGATCTTTAATATATTGTTAAGCAAACGTTCGATTTGAATAAAACTATCCAACAAAATTAAACTTTTTCATTGTTGTCTGGAACAAACGCAACTTTTTTCGGATAGACTTTTTCAGAGGTAGCTTGCTTTTTTTTATATAATTTAAAAGTACATCTATTAAAAATAGTTTTAAAGAATTGAGCTACTTTTGGAGCCCCAAGTCCAACAGAATTATCGGTGTTGATACCACAGTTTTATTGGCTGTTGCATAGTGTAATATATGATTGAGTGATATAATCTAACTTTGGAATTTTCTTTAATTGTCGAATTTTCATTTAACAGGCGGGCATACGGATATTCATATATGGACTCATTTTAACTTTAATTTGTCTCAAACAAAGTAGAACTTCAGAATTTCCTAATGGACAAATGCACAAATCATCAAAAGAGAGAATAGCTTCGGGGAAGAAGTATTTAATATCCTTGCAGATCCATTATTTCTATGGTTGTTAAATAATAAAGCTATCTAGTTAGACTACCCCAAAAACTGGAAAAAATTAAAAACAACGAGAAGGAACGTGTGAGTCACTTCTGGGGTTGCGACAGACATGGCTCCATCGGGCTATTGGTGCTGATCAAGAATATATATACTTAATGGAGTCGGAAACGTTTCCTTGTCTGCGTTCCACACATCCACTTTTACCAAAAATCTAATATACCCCTTATACAAATTTGTCATTTTACATTTTTTTGCTACATCTGTTATCTACTATGTATATTCTACATATAACATGTATATTATACATGTACCACTTTGATTCTACATGTCCTCCGCTAGAGGGCGCTCGAGCACTCAACGAGTCAGAGTGTGCGAGCGAGAAGGAGAATGAGTAGCGGGTCTCTTGCTGTAGGAGGCGGGGGAAGCAACTGAAAATTCTTCATTCTGGCTATATTTATAATCCGATCAAATTCCGATTCGGCAATTTGGTAGATACGGTTATTATCTACAATACTGCGTTTCTAGTTTTATCGGACTTCTAATATTGTGCCTGCCACAGATTTTCGACCTTTGTGGCGGCGGAAGGGGACTTTATGGGGTCGGAAACGTTTCCTTCTTGCGTTGCACACATCCACTTTTACCACAAATCTAATATAGCCCTTAACTCTTTTTTGAGTACGGGTATAATGAAGTGTTTTATTTCCATACAGAGGTTAGGTTAGGTTAGGTTAAGGCGGTAGTTGAAAGGGATACCCCTCCTACCACAACTCACTTGGTGCTGCTACAGGACCGTATCTTTAAAATTGTGTACCAGAAATTTAATATACCCCTTAACGCTTTTTTGAGTACGGGTATAAATACGATCGCCTTGCTTCAAATGTTGTGTATAACATATACTTAGGTGACAAATCATGGATATTTAAATATGCCACAAAATTACCATTACAAATAAAGTGGTTGCCTGTTTGTTCGGAAATTGGTCCTAATACAACTCTCTCAATAGTAACATCCATTCTGAGTGGTATATAACCATTTTTTTAGCCGAAAACTTAAGGAGAATCGAGGAATCGACTCTCAATTCAGATTGTAAGTTAATACCACAAACCGAGCTCTTACACATAGACCCACCAACATAGTTGTTAACCATCCAAAACATCGGCTGTCAGACATGTCCTCACATTAAATAGGATCTTTTTGGTTTTTTCATAGATAGGCCATAAACTTAAATAGAAATCTACGTACATACATTTTGTAAGTTATATTACTCATAAGCTTGAATAAATACTGATTTAGTACCGGTATACATAAGTATATACTGTGATTGCTTCCCACACCTCCTCCAACAAGATACCAGGCTACTCATTCTCTTCTTTTTCGCTCGCACGCTCTGCCTCGTTCAGTGCGAGAGTGCCCTCTAGCGGCGAAGTCGTGGAATCTAAGTCGTACTTTTAGAATCTATATATTAGATATAGAATATACATTGTACTGACTGAGTACGGGTATAAAAGTAATAATTATCCACGGAATCCACATGGCTGATATGAAAAAAAAAGGATGGGTTGAAAAGGCCTTTCATAAAAAAGTTTCCATACAACGGGTATGACTAAAAAATACCAAGTACCATTTGTTACGTTCGAAAAACTTAGCAATATGCATTTTTTTCAAAAAAAATTTGATTGATATCAAGCAGAGAACTACAAAAATCACATTTTTCTTGATTTACTCATGAGCTACAGTTTTTGCTCACATGCAATCGCTCAAAAATACCCAGCGTTGAATAAACTCAACTTGCGCTGTCAATCGCCTCGTTCGCATCAATTCTTACTTACTCACACAAATCTCAGCTTCGTGTACAATACAATACATATCCAACATGTATGTGAAAAGGCTTACACGCATACATGCAACGTCGACGCAGACGGATTTGGCCCGAAGAGCTGAACGGTGCAAATTTCCAGCCGAAGAGGTCTTCGGCTCCTCTCGCAAAAAATTCCTTTGGAATGTCTTGTTTTCAGTTCGGTCGCTTAGTGAGATTTTTGAGACATTGGCAGACGAATCATTTGTTCTAGAGCAGCGGTGCCCAGGCCCATTACCCACGGAGCCCATTTGTTTTTGTAATTTCCCAAAGCATGGGAAACCAATTCTTGTATGCATACACAGTTTGTTCTGTGTACCAACATACCGAAAGCCCAACACATGCAAACATCTTTGTGTGTATGCGATCCGTCCAGCAAAAAC
Organism: Drosophila ambigua; assembly: GCA_018150905.1. Taxonomy (NCBI): domain Eukaryota; kingdom Metazoa; phylum Arthropoda; class Insecta; order Diptera; family Drosophilidae; genus Drosophila; species Drosophila ambigua. Next base: position 460,449 of record JAECWS010000103.1, read on the forward strand.
CGGTTTTGTCTCTTCTCTGATTGGTGTTAACAGGACTTTTGTTATGATTTTGTTGTTGTCTTTTCTTCGAGTTTGCACTGTTCCCTTGTTGGTATTTGTGTTTTTGTTTGGGAGTATAGGTGAGTGCCCAGCCGTATGCTGACTTTGGGCATCGCTGTTCTAGAGCAAGTTACAAAATATGCGTACGCCTTGTCACTGCGACAAAAGGGAAGAAGCGTAATATGGAACATTTTGTAAGACATTATTAAAGAAGATAGAACTGTTTTGGATAAATATCTTTACTGTCGGTCGTGCAGCAACCTTTTAAAGAAATAGGCGAAGAACTCGTCAAATTTAAGCCGACTGAAATGTTGCATAGCCCTTAAGACGAAAACAAGTTTTAAAATGGTTACGGCAGAAGATAAGAAAGCCGCCATAGATGCCTGCGTAACTCGGGTTACTGAGGATTGCCAACCATTTTCAGCTATTAACGGAGCTGGATTTGCAAAGCTTGCTCAATCTATACTATAAATTTAAAGAAAAAAATCTGTGTGTAAGCGGCTATCTCCGCAACGCGTGCACCAAATGAAAGCCAGAGAATGTGACCTGGTTTGCACAAAGAAATTTGTACTTTTTTATACCCGTACTCAAAAAAGAGTTAAGGGGTATATTAGATTTGTGGTAAAAGTGGATGTGTGCAACGCAGAGAAGGAAACGTTTCCGACCCCAAAAAGTATATATATTCTTGATCAGCATCAATAGCCGTGTCGATTAAGCCATGTCCGTCTGTCCGTCCGTACGTCTTGTTGAGCGCCTGGATTTCAGAGACTACAAGAGTTAGGGTACCAAATTTGGTTTCCAGACTCATGTGATATCACACTGCTACAAGTAAATTTCAAAATTTCGCCCCGCCCCCTTCCGCCACCACAAAGGACGAAAATCTGTGGCAGGCACAATTTTAAAGATACTATAAAACTAAAAAGTATCGTAGAGAATGACCATATCTACCAGATTGCCGAATCTGAATCGAATCGGATCATAATTATAGCCAGAATGAAGAAATTTTCAGTTGCTTCCCCCGCCCCCTTCCGGTAAGAGATACGCTACTCTATCTCGTTCTCGCTCGCACACTCTGCCGAGTTCAGTGCGCGAGCAAACCCTAGCGGAGGAGATGAAGAATATGAATGGTACATCTATAATCTACATGTTAGATGTAAAATATACATTGCAGATGTAGATGTAGATAACAGATGTAGCAAAAATATGTAGAATGTAAAATTTTGTTTTTTCTCTAAAATTTTAAAAAATCATTCTCAAAAATGTATATACTGACTGAGTACGGGTATAAGTAGAGTCGCGTCCCCAGAAGCGACTCACACGTTCCTTCTCGTTATAAATAGGTTCCGCAAGAATTAAAAATCAATCAAAAAAATCTTAAATTTGGTCCAAAAGTGTGTGTTTGAACGCATATTTCATTTCATTTTTCCGCAACGCGTGCACCAAATTGCATGCGGCTTTTTTTAAATGATAGCCAGAGTATGCGGCATTCTTTCTTTTTAAAAGCTTTCACTTTTCTATAAAAAGGTTCCACAAAAATTAATAATAAAAAAAAAATCATATTTGGTCTATAAATGTGTGTTTGAACGCCTACTTCATTTCATTTTGTGTCATTCTGTAGAACAAAACATTTGATGATAGATTTTATTTTTTATAAATTTTGGTGTGAAAATTTGTTTTCTGAAAAAATTGCAATTTGTGTAAGTATATTTGTTGCTTGATTAAAATTGTTTAATTATGATGAATTCCTAAATTCATTAAATGCATTTAGTAAGCAGCGAAGCGCGCGGGTCTGCTAGTTTTTTAAAGAAATGGGAGCTAAATATGGAGACTCCGTTGACATGGAAAACCTTCTGCCTGATGCCACGACAATTTCCAGAGCACCACATAAAATTGCAGAGGAAAAGAAAAAAACATGTAAAAGATGCTATTGCCGATATTGTGCATAGCGGTGGAGCTTCTGCTACAATTGATTGGTGGACAGATAATTATGTGCACAGAAACTTTTTGGGAACAACGCTGCACTTCCAAAAAAATTTGAAACTGTTTGCCAGCATTTTGGGAATGAAGTCTATGGATTTTCAGCGCTCAACTGGTGCTAACATTCTAAGCAAGATGAACTCTTTGTTTTCTGAGTTTGGGATAACCAATATGGACAAAATAATATTTGTAACAGACAGAGGCTCCAACGTTGTAAAAGCCCCAAAGATTATTACTTATATGTATTTTAACCCTTCAACAGCTAGTTAACCTTTGCAGTGATTTTGAAGTTATACTTAAGAAATAATAGCTTTGCAGCTCACCCTATATGTTTCGTTGAAAAAGTTAAGCTTATATATACACCTAATCCAATAGATGTACCATCCATAGTGTCTTTAAAAGAACAAATTTTGCATAATATTGACGAAACTTGGATCCCAAATTTAACGCCTTGGCATAAAACTGCTTTTTTTTATTTCCTCCTGCATTAAATATGCAAGCATCAGATAAGAAGGACATTATTCAACTCTGTGTTTCCCAAATTGAGCGATCATTTATATCTCCACAGTCATCACCCTGGTCTATTCCAACTAGTCCATCTACAAAAAATTCTGATTCCATTCTCCGGATTTGGCCCGAAGAACCGAACGGTGCGTCGTTTTACGCATACAAAAGCAATTAGACACATTGTGCATGTCTGTGTGCCGACCGTTCCTTCACTTAATAAAATCATACGAGCTGAGTTTACTCATTTGCGTCTTTTCTCATAATCGCATTGGCTCATTGGCTGGCAATGGATCGCATTGGCATCTGGGTGTGTATCCGGGTCGAAGACAGATCACGGAAAATCACGGTCTCTGGTGCGATGGATGCCCTAGCTCTTAAAGTCTCTGAGATCCAGGCGTCAAACAAGACAGACAGACGGTCAGACGGACAGACAGACATGGCTTTATCGCCTCGACTATTGGTGCTGATCAAGAATATATATACTTTATGGGGTCGGAAACGTTTCCTTCTCTTCCTTAAACCAATTTAGTTTCCGGACTCATGTGATGTCAAATTGATACAAGTGTATTTTCAAATTTCGGCCCGCCCTCACAAAAGGCGAAAATCTGTGGCAAATGACCATATCTATCAGATTGCCGAATCTGGTTTAGATCGGATAATTATTGCCAGATAGCCAGAATAAAGAAATTTATTTTCAGTCGCTTCCCAAACCTCCGCCAGCGCTGCTGACGCCACTTATGTTCTTTTTCGCTCGCACAAACTCTGCCCTGTACAGTGCACGAATTTTTTTTTTAATTTTAGATAAACCATAAGCTTACAAATTTATACACTGACTGAGTACGTCCCCAGAAGCGACTCACACGTTCTTTCTTGTTTATTAGTGAATAGGGGAAAAACTAAACCCCGTCGCAACGACGAAGGCCTTTGACGGACATGGAGGGTGAGTGAAGTGTCAACAGACCTGATCGGTCAAACTCTTAACGTCAAAATATAATCACTTAAATGACCCTCGCGTTGTAGTACCTTACGCTCATTCTTGCTCTCTTTGTTACGCTCTTGTATTAAATTTGTAATTGAATTCACCACATTAGAAGCCCGCTTATGTTCAGTGCTCATGCACTTAGAAACCGAATAAATAGTACTCAACTCAACTGAACGCCCTCGACTTTCGGATCATTCTTGGATTACAGCAAATTTCTTCGCAACGAGCTTAATTAGCTCACTGGAGATTGACACACCCCCATCCTTGAACAACTATATTGAGGAAAACGCTCCTCGATCAAACATTTTGTCGCCCAACGTGGGGCACGTGTGTTAATTCTGTGAACAATTAAATTACTCGCATTTATGTATATTCCATCAAACAGTTTCGTCGGTACATAATTTGCAAGTGCAACAACTATAATTTCGTTTCGTCTCGCAGTTGACATCGAAATTGCTGAAAATCAGAAGCTAATTGATCGATCGCGGGTTCATTAACCTTTCACTGTGCTCTCGCCATTCTCGCTTAATTCTATCGTTCACTTATCACCCATATCGCATTTAACGGCGCTTGCGCTCACGTTTAGTTTGCATTGCTGCTACCTGCTTTGGTCCATCGGTCAACGCAGTTATCTATCTCTTCGAATTTCTCTGCTTCACTTTCGCTTTCGTTGCCGTCGTTGGAATTTTTGCTCAATCTCTGGACTGGAATTGCGCTCAACCCTTTTTTTTTTGTCGCCGTCGCTCGCTTCTAAATTTGTTCTCCTGCTGCTGCTGATCTGGTGCCTGCTTGCTGTTGTTGCGTGCATTTGAATTTGGAATCTCTTGTTGTGTGTGCGTGTAATTTACACTACACAACAAAATGACGACGCTCGAAGATTTGAAACGCCAACGGAGCAATATAAAGCGCAATATTTCTCGCATCAAATCTGTGGTTGAAGGCAAATCGGAAAACCCAATTTGTAATGATGAGCTTCGCTATCGCTTGAGCATCTTGGAAACGTATTTCAAGAAAATTCTAAACGTTCAATCTGACATCGACGATCTTAGTCCGAACAATGAAGGACGTGCGGACTTGGAAGATACCTACATAGCAATAAAGCTATACATAAAGGAAAAACTAGGAGGAGATCTGAACGCTAGCATATTGACGCCGGATCACCACCCGCCGCCAGTTCAGTCATCGTTGCCGAGGTTGTCGCTGCCTACGTTTGACGGCACTTATGCGAATTATAAGAATTTCACAGATTCGTTCGATCAACTTATTGTGCGTGAGTCTGGACTGTCTAACATAGAAAGGTTTAATTAATTGCTGACCTGCCTAAAGGGGCCGGCGTTAGACACAGTTCAGGCATTCAAAGTTACCAGCGAAAACTATCCGAAGGCTCTAGAAAAACTCGAAGAACGTTATGATAATTCTACTCTTATTTTTCTAGAAGGAATCGAGTCATTGTTTGCACCTGTGCGCTGTGCAACCTGTGGAAAGAGCTAACAGTCAGCAGCTTCGCAGTTTAGTGGATAAAGCCTCCGCTATCTTCAGCTCTTTGGAATCCATCGGCAAACCTGAGAATATTGCTCAAGCTATGCTCATATATATAGTTATGGAGTAGTATGATCAGCCAACTCGGATTAAGTGGAAGGAATCGCTGGACTACAAGACTCTGCCGACCTGGCTAAAATACACACAGTTGTTGGAACGCCACTGTCAGTTTCTCCATTCATCTGGAACCTCGGCTGGTACTTCGTCGCAACGAAAGGCTGAAACCAATAAGTCTAATCGTCATTCAAATCACCATACAACCTCATATTTTGCCATTACTTATTCGTCTTGTACCCTTTGTTCTAGTTCTGGTCATAAAATCACTAACTGTTCGCAGTTCAAGGCTATGAACAACAATCAACGGTTCGATAATGTGAAAATCGGTCTCTGCATTATTAATTTTGTGCCGATTTTGTGCCGTATAAGAGACTGTCTCTCTCGTCTTTTTGGTATCGCTGTTTGTATCTCGAAGAACTGGCAAAGCAGACATCGTATCTCTCTTTTTTACCATATCCTATTCGGGGCTCTCAGGCTTGTGTACATAGAGTCTGAGGACTAGGCGTTAAAAAAGACAAACGAATATTATTGACTCTGCCAATAATTCTGAACAAGAATATAGATATTTTATCGGGTCAAAGGCTGTTGTTTCATATATCTAGAAAAATGAAAACATGGTTCCTTGAACATATGGGTATTTCCGACCACGACAAAATACTCAAATGTTAGTAAAAAAAAATTTCCATAAAATCTGTTTCGCTAAAGATGTATAAATCTATTGAAATTGAACTAATGCTGATACTTTTTAACAAAAATAGTTCAAAATAGTTCGTAATTGCCTTTACATTGCCTTTAATATTCTGAGAAGACAGTTAATAAATATGAGACGTTTAACGATTCGACCCAGATCAGGCTAAAGCCAAAATATATTACACTAAATAGCACACGTGCGTCGCTGGATTTGATTGACGGTTGCTTTAAAGTGGTCAAGGCAATTGAAGGCCATAAGGGTCATTCCCATCTGCTAGTTTCCTTCTCTTTCCACGAGCCGAGAATTGTTAGAGCCTCATATTGAATTATTTAAGTTATCGTTACCTGATATTGATAAGATACCTCATATGAACCACTCCCTTCTGTCAATGTGATTAGGTCAATCAATGAATTTAATAATTTTGTTGAATGAAAGTTGACATATTGCTTTATACGAAACACTTATATATATTAGGCAATGTAATGCTTTAAAATTTATGTAAATTACATAAATATAGATGCCATCGTACATATTACACTAATTTGGTTTACTTTTGGATGTATTTTTTTAATATCACCAAATGTGTTGTTTAACTTAAATTTTCACTACGCACCGAACTCCATTAAATGTGCATTTTTAATATCGTTAACGAAGCTTTCCTTCAGACAAAAAGACACATCAACCAAAGAAACGTAAATAAACACTATGAGCAAGATGTTAGACATGGTTTCGACGAATGAATGAATTGAGCAGTTCCCAAAAATCAAATAAACCGTTTTCTTGCCTACCGCCTTTTTATAAATTCCGACCTTTCAACGACTTCTTATAAAGGAAAAAAAATATCAAGACAAATTTTGAGCACCGAAGATTATATACTCTAGACTATAGATTACGATTATATACTCTAGACTTATACCGACTTTTTAAACTGCTTTCTGTAATTCATTCTTTTATATGTTTGTTAATCTTTTTGTGTATACAGTGTATGAATACAGTGTGTACAGGGCTTATAAGCTACGTTTACTGAAAATAGCTTTACTCCTAAAAAAATTGTATTTTTTGATCGTTCTATGATTCTACTAACTTACTAAGAACCTGACTGATTCGGGATCATGAATTAATATATGTACATATATTTTTAGGATTGAAGATACTCGTACCTGGTATAATACTCTGGTAGTGTAAAGGTATAATAAAATGTCTGGGTAACTGTCAATTTTACTTTTCTTTATACGGTTGCCCCTACCAAGTGTTAAATCACTTGTGTATTCTTGTGGCGAAGACAGCTGGCGTCACTGGGAATTTTTAGTATTCATGCTGCGTGCAAGTCTTTGATTGTGTTCGAGATTTCGAAAAGAGAAGTAAGTAATTACATTCGATATAACTTTCTCAATCCGTTTTTCAGAACCAATTATTTTTAATTTTTGTTGTATTGAATGGTTGAATAAATACGGAAAACACTTTCTATTGTAATAGAAAAATATGAAATTGATAATTGATTATAACAATACTCGACAAAATTGATCTTTTTATTTAGGCTGTGAACCAAAATGACTTTTTCTGATAGATTTCCGATTTAAAAATTGTTGTAGTACTTTATTATTTTTTTATGGTTTAATTCTTTTTAAAGACTTATTAAAATCTGGTATTTTTTTCTTTGTTTTTTTCAGAGGTAGTGCTTCTATTTTTCACATAACTTAATTATCTTATATCTGGTTGCATAGAACTTTGCAGTTCATACCAGTTGCATACCAGATTCAAAAAAATTCTTAAAAAAAACTGCACCATAAAAAATAAACCATAATTCGTTAAAAAAGTTTAAACCCCGAAATCTATAAGATAAAGTTATTTTGGGCAACAGACTAATTCTAGTGTTGACTAGTGTAATCAATTTTCAATTTCATATTTTTCTATTACAATAGAAAGTGTTTTCCGTATTTATGCAACAAGAAATAAGATTCTTAAGTAATGTGAAAAATAGAAGCACTACTTCTGAAAAAAACAAAAAAAAAAAACCACATTTTAAAAAATTCTTAAAAAAAAAACTACAAAATAAAAAAAAAACCATAATTCGTTAAAATTTTGTAAACTCCAAAATCTATAAGAAAAAGTTATTTTGGGCCACAGCCTAATTCTAGTGTTGACTAGTGTAATCAAAGAAATACGAGAAGGAAAATTTTTGAGCATTATTTACATTTTGAAGCATAATTTTTAGAATTTTAGAATAAAAAAAAAATTTCACATTTTAAATTTTTTGCTACATTTGTTATCTACATATACATCTGAAATGTATATTTTACATCTAACATGTAGATTATAGATGTACCATTTCGATTCTACATCTCCTCCGCTAGGGGTTGCTCGCGCACTGAACGCGGCAGAGTGTGCGAGCGAGAAGGAGATAGAGTAGCGTTTCTCTTGCGGGAGGGGGCGGGGGAAGCAACTGAAAATTAATTTCTTAATTCTGGCTATAATTATAATCCGATCTGATTCAGATTCGGCAGTCTGGTAGATATGGGCATTCTCTACGATACTGAGTTTTTAGTTTTATCGTATCTTTAAAATTGTGCCTGCCGCAGATTTTCGTCCTTTGCGATGGCGAAAGGGGGCGGGGCGAAATTTTGAAATACACTTGTAGCAGTGTGATATCACATGAGTCTGGAAACCAAATTTGGTTGCCCTAACTCTTGTAGTCTCTGAAATCCAGGCGCTCAACAAGACGGACGGACGGACAGACGGACGGACAGACGGACATGGCTTAATCGACTCGGCTATTGATGCTGATCAAGAATATATACACGTTGCACACATCCACTTTTACCACAAATCTAATATACCCCTTAACTCTTTTTTGAGTACGGGTATAAAAAGAGTTAAGGGGTATATTAGATTTGTGGTAAAAGTGGATGTGTGCAACGCAGAGAAGGAAACGTTTCCGACCCCATAAAGTATATATATTCTTGATCAGCATCAATAGCCGAGTCGATATAGCCATGTCCGTCTGTCCGTCCGTCCGTCCGTCTGTCCGTCTTCATGAGCGCCTGGATCTCAGAGACTATAAGAGCTAGGGCAACCAAATTTGGTTTCCAGACTCATGTGATATCACACTCTCTAACAATGTATTTAAATTTCGCCCCGCCCCCTTCCGCCCCCACAAAGGACGAAAATCTGTGGCAGGCACAATTTTAAAGATACGATAAAACTAGAAACGCAGTATCGTAGAGAATGACCCTATCTACCAGACTGCCGAATCTGAATCAGATCGGATCATAATTATAGCCACAATGAAGAAATTAATTTTCAGTTGGTTCCCCCGCCCCCTCCCGCAAGAGAAACGCTACTCTATCTCCTTCTCGCTCGCACACTCTGCCGCGTTCAGTGCGCGAGCAACCCCTAGCTGAGGAGATGTAGAATATGAATGGTACATCTATAATCTACATGTTATATGTAAAATATACATTGTAGATGTAGATGTAGATAACAGATGTAGCAAAAAAATGTAAAATGTAAAATTTTTTTTTTTTTTTAATTTTAAAAAATCATTCTCAAAAATGTATATGATGACTGAGTACGGGTATAAGTAGAGTAGCGTCCCCAGAAGCGACTCACACGTTCCTTCTCGTTTTATTATAAAACTTATTTCAACAAATTTTTGTTTTCATAGTCTTCTCCCTTTTAAAAAATATCTCATACTCCCAAAATTTCAATAGAAGAACTATTTTCCGACATTTTTTGTATACGTGCGCTCCAAAATATTTCTCGACGAAATTTAAAAAAAAACGGCTTTTTATACAACAAAACGAATCCTAATTGCAAAAGGAATAAATAGATGGCTTATTAACTCATTGACATAGATTTGACACCTTTACCAGGGGAATTCAGCTAGTTTTCGCTTAACAGCACAGGGAGTAAAAAATCGACTTTTGTGGGCTCCAGAGCGCCTTGAAATTAAAATTATGACTCTTTGCTGAAAGACGAAAAGTGAGTGTGAAAACCGGAGCCTGCATGATTTAAATAAAAATAGTACTAGGGTGGTCTAACAAATAGTCGGCCTATCTAAGAATATACATTTTATAACTTTTATTTTTTATTTGTCTCCATACAGGCAAGCTCATTAACATTTTCTAGTAGAATTAAGTTGTTTAAAAGTAACATATTTGAGAGAAACAAATTTAGTCTGAATTTGTAAACAAATCTATCATAATTTGTATTGTAACGTAACGTAACGTAATTACACTACTCGACAATATTTGCTTTTTTATTGCAACGATTTTTTATAAATTGGGATCTTTTAATTTTTTAAAGAATTATATATATATATTGTTTAAAGTATTGTTTATTACAATCTATGGAGAAACGGCTGAGCTAAAATTGGATGACCAAAAGAAAATTCATTCCGGCTTTAATTATGATTAGATCTGATTAAGATTCAGCAATCTTGTAGATATGGGCATTCTCTACGACAGTGTTCCGCAAACTTTTTGTGTTCACGGTACACCTATCAAATCCAGAAATTTTGAAGAAAAAAGCAATGTTTATTTAATTTTTATATATTTCTAGAATCAATATACCAATACATATTTAATGTACATGTATTATACATGTTCAGTGAGACGTTAAAATATTAAAGTTTCTGCCTTGCATTTTCCTGTTTTCTATTTCTGGTTACAAATCCTTTTTCCCGTCATAGCTGCTTCTCCGTCTGTACAAATGCTTACGCAGTTGTTCCATTCCAAATTATGGTAACTGAAGTACTGGTCTGTTACTTTGAATATTATTCTACTGTGGGGTAACCGGGTAGTGGCAGACAAAATAAAAAGTCCTCTTTTATTTCACATCCGTCAGTGTACCTCACATTTGAGATAAGATGTGCATGACCACTGATATCAGTAGACGTATCCACTTGTAGCACAAAAACTCCACTAAGTTGTAGTTTTTTAATTAACGTTGATTCAATTTCCTTTGAAATATCATCAATGCGATGAGAGATTGTATCTGCTGACGCCGGTATTTTTTCGATTTCACTAGCGGCTTCTTGGCTAATCATAATCTTGACAAATTCTTTGCAGACAGGTATAATTCAAACTTCAGCTAGAGAATGAGGCTTCTTAGCTTTAACTAGCAAATTAGTGATCACGTAGCTTGCTTTTTGCGCTTTGTCTGATGTTCTGAAATACGAAGCCATGAGAGTTGCTTGTTTCTTTGAATGGTCTTTCATACGTAAAAAAATGCTTTGTCTTTTTTAGCTAACGTTGGGTGTTTAGTATGTCGTAAACATTTACTGGGCACCATCGAATTATTGCCCAAAGTTTCTCCACAAACCAAACATATTGGAACTGGGCATGATTCGTCTCCGCAATAACTAAAGCCATAGCTGACATAGCTCTCATCATATTTGCGATAAACAATATTGGGTTTTTTTTAGTTGACTCTGCTTCTTCTGGCAATATATTAGTTTCACTTGACAAACTTGCAATACGTTTAACAAATTTTTCCATTATAAAAACGTCGTATTGGAAATTTATTTGTTATTAAAAAGTCTATTGCGATTAATATGCGACTAAATCCACGCTTTTTGCTCGCCCGAGTTCAAAACTGAGCACAAAAAAAAAAAAAATAATTTAGAATTCGCTTGCATGTTTGAGCAGCTGCCAAGCTATTAGAACCTGGATATGTGTGTGTACTTGTACATAGCAAAAGTTTTCCGAGCCGAAAAGATAATATGTTAATGCCTTTTCTTCTTTTTAGAAAAAGCTTTTGCGATTGCTTGGTATTGGTCAAGGATGTCTCAGGTGAATACAAATCTTGGTAGAGCATCGCTTGATTCGTGTTCGCAGGTTAATTTTGTAACCGAGAACTTCGCTCAAGAGCTTCGCCTTCGTCGTGAAAAGCACCACATCGGAATCCGCAGTATCGGAGAGTCCCTTACTAACCTTAAGGCTCGTACGACGACTTCTATTAAGTCGCGTACCTCTGCCTATCAGCTAACTCTCCAGTTCGGAATAACCTCTCACATTGCCTACCAGCCAGATAGTGAGATCGACATATCAAATTGGAACCTACCTGCCAATACTCCACTGGCAGATGAATCGTTCTTTAGGTCTAGGCGCATTGATTTGTTATTGGGAACCGAAGCCTTCTATGGGGCTCTTGCTGTTGGCCAGATTCGCATTGGTCCCAATCTTCCCACGTTGCAGAAGACTCTGTTCGGTTGGGTTGTTGCTGGGAGGTAACAACGCCAGCAGAATATACAGCCATCGTTGTGCTTGGTGACTGTAGAAGAGTCGATCGACAAAAACTTACAGCAGTTATGGAAGGTTGACTTAATCGGCGATTCAAGAGCTAAAAGTCTCCCAACTCATCGTCGCTGTGAGGAACACTATATGGATACAACGAGGAAGGATGCCAGTGGGCAAATTGTCGTGCGCTTGCCATTCCAAGAAGACCCAAACTGTCTTGGAAATTCAGTTGATACAGCTCGTAATCGATTTTATGCCATTGAGAGACGTCTTGCTCGTTTACCGGTGATTCGGTCGCAGTATCTATCGTTTACGCAGGAATATGAAAGTCTTGGACACATGTCCATAGTACCGAAGCCAAACTTAGAGGAACCACATTATTATATTCCTCACCATTTCGTTCTCAAGCCAAGCAGCACCTTGACGAAGCTCAGAATCTTATTTTACGCTTCTTGCCGTACAACATCACAGAAGTCACTTAACGATCTTCTTTTAGTCGGCCCTACCAATCAGGATGAGTTCTACCTGCAGTTGCTACGATTCCGCATTCATAGGTTCGGCATCACTGCTGACGTCACTAAGATGTATAGACAGGTGCTTGTGGGGGAGAAGGATAGAAAATTCCAGTATATTTTGTGGCGAACGTCCCCAAAAGCCGAGCTTCAAGCCTATCAACTCAATACCGTAACATATGGGACCGCGTCCACCCCATACCTCGCATCTCGTAGTTTGCATCACTTGACGGATGATTGTAAGGAAAGGTGGCCCTTAGGAGCTGCCGCTGTTAAAAAGGCTTTTTAAGAAAATAAACACATCAGAGAATGAGAGTAGTAGCACACTCGGCGTAACGTGGCATCAACAAATTGATGTATTTAGCTTTACCTTCACCCAAGGAAATTACCCAAGGAAATCTTTGCCACCACCACAAAACGAACAATCTTATCCACTGCATCATCGCTATTCGATCCAATCGGTCTGCTGTCGCCGCTAGTCATCGTCGCTAAGATTATTCTTCAGGAGGCTGTGGCTGTTAAAACTGGATTGGGACGAGTCTATTTCACAGACTCTAAGCAATGCATGGAGCAACTCTTTGGAGTCATTGAATTCACTCTCGTCACTATCGGTACCGCGGTTTTGTTTGCAGCCCGACCCCAGGACTATTCAACTGCAAGGATTTTGCGACGCCTCAATTCGGACATACGGCTGCTGTATTTACGTGCGCACTGAGAATTCGCTAGGTCAGGTCGCAGTGAAATTGTTCACGTCTAAGTCGAGAGTAGCACCAGTGAAGAAACAGTCTCTTCCGAAGCTTGAATTGTGCGGCGCACATTTGCTGTCTCAGCTGTTCTACAAAATCAAGGATATATTCTCTGAACACAACATCACGTCATATTTTTGGAGCGACTCACAGCTCGTATTGCATTGGCTGCAGCAACACTCAATCACGTTATCGACTTTTGTTGGGAATAGGGTTTCTGACATTCAAGAGATGACGTGTGGTGGGAAGTGGCGCTACGTCCCAACATATCAAAATCCAGCTGATCTTCTGTCGCGAGGCTGCAACGTTAGCGAGCTTATCAAATCGACATGGTTTTCTGGTCCCTTATTTCTGCTGGAAGATTCGTTGAAATTGCCCACCAGCAGTAAACAGCTTGTCATTGACATGGACGTGGTCAACTCGGAGAAGCGGAAAAGCATGTTCACCGCGGTACAGGAGAGAAATTATATCCTCGAGATAGTCGATAATGTCAGCTCGTACAGTCATAGTTTTCGTCTCATTGCCTGGATGGTAAGGTTCATAAAGAGATGTCGGAAGGAATCGACGCCTACCACATCCTCACCGACACCAAATGAGCTTCGTTTTGCTTCGCACTGCCTTATTTGGAACATTCAACAAACTCATTTCACAGAAGATATTCGTTTACTTCAGAAGCAAAAACCATTGAAGAGTAGTTTGAAGTTTCTTACTCCTTTTTTAGAACTCGTAAATGGATTCGAGCCCGTCAAGGTTGGTGGACGATTGGAATATTCAGACCACCATCTCGACTCTCTCCTGACCGACCGTTTGAACGCTGTGGAGTGGATTTTTGTGGACCCATTAATACCTATCTACGGATTCGAGGAAAGGAGCCTACAAAATCGTACTTGGCCGTGATCGTTTGCCTTCTCACCAAAGCCGTTCACATTGAAGTAGTTTCGGACTTATCAACGAAGGCGTTCTTGAATGCATTGAAGCGGATGGGAGGTCATCGAAAATTTCCGGCAGACATTTTCTGCGATAATGCCACTAATTTTGTCGGGGCATCAAATCAACTGCTTGAACTCAAAAGGTTTATGTTCAAAAAGGAGACCCAAGATGAAATTTATAGATTTGGCGCCACAGATTTTATTAATTTCCACTTTATTCCTCTCAGGGCACCTCACTTTGGAGGCCTTTGGGAAGCGGCCGTCAAGAGTGCCAAAGGGCTCTTGAATCGAACATTGGCAAACACAAGGTTTACGTTTGAAGAACTGAGCACCGTCGTAGTGGGGATAAAAGCCATATTTAACTCGCGCCCAATATCACCACTCTCGTCAGACCCGAACGACTTCAACGCTCTTACGGCTGGTCACCTCGTGGTTCGCGAATCATTGCGTTCGTTTCCTGTCGAATTTTGACCGCTACGACATGATCACCGCCGTCAAGCAACGGTTTTGGCAGCAATGGTCGATGGATTACGTCAACGAATTGCGATCTCGCACGAAATGGACAGCACCCTCAACGAAACTCACTGAGGGTACAGTGGTCATCATTCATGAGGACAACCTGCCCCCACTACGCTGGAAACTAGGCAGAGTGCAGTCTACAGTGCTCGGAAGGGATGGTCGTGTACGCGTGGTGCACCTCCGCACCGCGAATGGAACTTGCTGCAGGCCAGTACACAAGTTGGCAATTCTTCCGGTAGTTTGAAAGCAATCCTTTCAACGGGGCCGGGATGTTCGATCAAACTCTTAATGCCATAATATAATATAATAATCACTTAAATGACCCTCGCCTTGTAGCACCTTACGCCCATTTTTACTCTCTTTGTTACGCTCTTGCACTAAATTTGTAATTGAATTCACCACACTAGAAGCCCGCTTATGCTCAGTGCTCATGCACTTAGAAACCAAATAAATAGTCATTGGCTAGCACTCAACTGAACCCCCTCGACTTTTCGGATTATTATTGGATTCCAGCAAATTTCTTCGCATCGCGTTTAATTAGCTCACTTGGAGATTGACACACCCCCATCCTTGAACAACTATATTGAGGAAAACGCTCCTCGATCAAACAACTTCTATGCGACAAATCAACCCGATGGTTAGGCACATGGAGGTACTGGCGTTCTGATCAAGCATCGCATCAGGCATTATCTATTGCCTTCATTTATTACACCTTATCTACAGGCAACATCAATTCATATTGAAATTCAGAACGGCTACCTAAACGGCCAACCGCGCTTCTGCATTTCCGAAACACAATTTCTTACATTCTTCGACCTACTAGGTGACCGATTTATAGCAGCTGGTGACTACAATGCCAAGCACACCCATTGGGGATCTAGACTTACCAACCCGAAAGGAAGACAAGTTGCCAGACAACTGCTAGAGTTGCCGAAGGGAGTGATTTGTTTGTCACGATATGGGATGTTTTTTTTTGCTTTGACATTATAAAAACATTATAAAAAAAAATAAAAAACAATTTTGTTGAGCCACTGAGCTTTGTCACTTGCGTTGTTTTGCGAGGTATGTTTATTAACGAGACGATGGTTGTTTATATTGAATATTGTTTATTGTTGTAAACAGAATATAAGGCGGTACAGAGTCAAAGGGATAGCGAAATGTTCGAGTTAGTTTCATGACGAGTCGGTTGGAGAGTTAGCTGGGTTCAAGACGGGGTCAGATTGTAGACGCTGGGGTCGGTACAAGACGGTGTTGGATTGACTAGCTCGATTCCAAGACTATGCGCAGTGGTTGCTAGATCCAGACTAAAACAAAGGGCAGGCGGGCCGAATTGCCTGTGCCCTATGCGAGAGAGAGAGCGATAGATCGGGAGAGTGACAGCAAAAGGCGATAGAAAGATAGGTCAGATTGTAGACGCGGGGGTCGGGGGTTGAAGACGCGAGAGAACGGCTGCATAGGATGCTACCGTGCGGGAGCATGAATATGTACATATGTATGTAGATGACAATTTAGTACAGTAGGCAGTGCAAACAACGAACAATAATAAGGATTTACTCTACTGCTGCACCACTGACTATGATCTACTGATTATTTGGCTACGTAACCAAACAAATTGTTTTGATATGATAAAATCAATAAAACTGCAAAATGACCCCTATTCGAATTTAATATTGAAAGGTGTCAACCCTATTCGAAATTGGTTTGTGACAATGCTAAGAAAAATGAAATCGCTCGGATTTCTGTGGCACGGCAGAAATTTTGAAGCGGAAATCCTCTGCGCGGTTTCCCATTTCACTAGTGATTTCTGTGGAACCCCTGATATAACAATTTTATAAATGTTGTTTTTCTTATTTAGTTTCCTTATAATACTTCTATGCGACAAATCATCCCGATGGTTAGGCACATGGAGGTACTGGCGTTCTGATCAAGCATCGCATCAGGCATTATCCATTGCCTTCATTTATTACACCTTATCTACAGGCAACATCAAATCATATTGAAATTCAGAGCGGCTACCTAAACCTAGCCGCAGTATACTGCCCACCGCGCTTCTGAATTTCGGAAACAGAATTTGTAACATTCTTTGACCTACTAGGGGACCGATTTATAGCAGCTGGTGACTACAATGCCAAGCACACCCATTGGGGATCTAGACTTACCAATCCGAAAGGAAGACAACTATATAACGCTTTAATAACGCCACGAAACAAGCTAGACTTTATCTCTCCGGGCAAGCCTATATATTGGCCCATAGATCCAAACCAGCAACTCGACTTGATTGATTTTGCAGTTACACGAAGGGTGCTGCAAGCTCAGATTCATGTAGATCACTTAACAGATCTATTATCGTATCACTCGCCCATTCTACTTAACCCTTACGACCATCCACAGCTTTCGGAACGCCCACACTTTCTAACTTCTAGCAAAACAGATTGGCTCAAATACAGAAAGTACATAAGTTGTCATATTGACAGCTGCCAAACATTTATTGTAAAGATGATATTGATAGGTGGCCAAACACTCAACACCAATATTAGTACCTAATAAACTTTCCAACAGCAGTCATATTTCTAGGCACATTAGAGTGCTGCTACGCGATAAAAGAAGGCTTCGCCGAGAGTGGCAAGCACACAGATCACCTGCCTCGAAAGAGCGGCTAAAATAGCCAACCACCTACTACGCAGAGCCCTAGAAGATGAAAAAAACCGAGCTCAAATATCCTATGTGGAGCAACTCTCCCCAACTAGCAAACGATTCCCACTGTGGAAAGCTAAATCAGGCGTTTGCCCACCAATCGAGAGTGAATCACCTTTGCGTACACAAACAGAAGAGTGGGCTCGTAGCAACAAATAGAAGGCAAATATTTTTGCCGTCCATCTAGAAAAAGTCTTCAAACCACACCCAGCAACAAATAGCTTTGAGCTCCCACCAACTAGCAATCCCGAAGCTAGTCCGCCTATCATATTCCAATTAGGAGAAGTCACAAGGGTCATTAAAGACCAAATCTCAAAGCAAAAGAAAGCTCCGGGCCACGATTTCATCTCCCATAAAATGATCATAGAACTGCCGAGCTGTGCAGTGTATTCCCTTACTGTAACATTCAACAGCATGATGAAATGGGGCTATTATCCTCAAGAATGGAAGAAATCAGTCATCACAATGATCCATAAAGCCGGAAAAGACAAGTCAAAGCCATCATCATATAGACCCATCAGCCTACTGCCTTGCCTATCAAAGATATTTGAAAAGCTGCTCCTGAATCGTATCAAATAACACCTACACATCAACGGTGCCATCCCGACTCACCAATTTGGATTTCGCGAAAAACTCGGAACCATTGAACAAGTAAATCGTATAACCTCTGAGATACGAAATGCATTTGAAAGGCTTCCGCCGCGTTTGGTTAGACGGCTTAATCCACAGAAGCAAAATATTACTTCCACAGAGCATCTATGGAATATTGGAGTCATACCCACAGCAAAGAAGCTTCGCAGTACGATGCAAAGATTTCTTCCCTGAATATTATCCAATTGAAGCTGGTTTACCGCAAGGCAGCGTGCTTGTACCGACACTGTATATCATATTCACAGCAGATCTACCGACAAACAGCCTAACAACAACTTCGACATTTGCTGATGATACTGCCATACTAAGTCGAACACTTATCGTCTCATCTCGTGGCCTTAGAAAAATGGCTGGCAGACTGGCACATACGCGTAAACGAGCAAAAGTGCAAGTATGTCACTTTTACGTTAAACAGACAAACTTGCCCTCCATTACATCTGAAGAATATCAACATTTTACAAACCACCGAAGTAACATACATTGGTGTTTATCTGGATAGAAGGCTTACTTGGCGTAAACACATCGAAGCGAAAAGAAATCTACTTAAACTTAAAGCTAGTAATCTACATTGGCTAATAAACACACGTTCACCACTAAAACTGGAGTACAAAGTACTTTTGTACAATGCAGGCTCTGAGCTATGGGGAAATGCTTGCGTTAGTAATTTAGAAATAATCCAGAGAGCTCAATCGAAGATACTAAGAACTATCACTGGGGCACCATGGTACATACGGAAGAAAAATATCCATAAAGACTTTAATGTAGGATCAGTTAAAGATGAAATTTCCTAAGTGAAAGAAAAGTATCAGGCCAAGCTTCAAGCCCATCCTAATAGACTGGCGCAGTCTTTAACTTGGCACACTAGCCATACACGACACTGGCGAAGAGACCTCCCCACCCAGCAATAATATCTAGCTCTAGCTCTAATATCTACTCTAAGTAATTAAGTGTAATTAATTAAGTAAACATATTAGATTAAGATTTGAATACTTGTCGTAAGTCTCTATTAGGGAAGATTCGAAAAATAAAATCACTTAAAAAAAAAAACCAGGAGACAAAAAGATGGACAGACAGACATTGCTCTTTCGACTCGGCTATTGATACTGACCAAGAATATAAATACTTTATTTGGTTGGAAACGTTTCCTTCTCTGCGTTACACACATCCACTTTTACCACAAATATAATATACCCCTTAACCGTTTTTGAGTACAGGTATAATGAATATAATGGGTGTAATTTTTAGCTGCATTTCTTAGCTTTGTATTATTTTACGTATATAATACGTAGGTTTTTTTTTTTTTTTTTTTTTTGATCAGTTTATTAAGTAAAGAAATATAATAGGAAATAAAATAAAATAGAGCCCGAGTTCCTGCGGGAATGCCGCGAAGCTTTGCTTCGCAAGAACGGGCGGGTCACCTTAGACCCCTCCTTCTATGCCGTTTCGACTCCGCTCCAGCTCTCTCAGCTTCCGCATAACATCTGACGCAAACCCGCATACCATTGACCAGTACTGTTCGCTCGCAACCATCCTGTTGATCAGGTTTTCGGCGTTCAGCGTGTCACCGCCAATGCCGCTACGCTGTTCTGCAAACCTTGGGCAGCTGAAAAGGATGTGCTCGGCGGTTTCTTCGACGCCACACGTCGGGCATTTATCGTCGCTATCGTGCCCGAAACGATGGAGATAGCTCCTAAAACAGCCGTGTCCACTTAGTAGCTGGGTTAGCCAAAAATTCACCTCTCCATGCTTTCGGTTTACCCACGTAGCGATGTCCGGTATAAGACGGAATGTCCATCTGCCCTTCGTTGAGATGGCCCATCGTTCCTGCCATCTGTTTAAGCTCCTTTCCCTCGCTGCCGACTTTATTTGTCTCCTTAGAGCTGGTGATTGATTTTGTGGTGCTGCGTCGAGCTCTGAGGAGATTTCCTTTGCTTCCTCTGCGAGGTCCGCCACTGGGAGCATTCCTGCTATGACCAAGGCCGCGTCATCCGAGATTGTTCGGAAGCCGCAGCAGACCCGAAGAGCTCCCAGTCGGTGAGTTGCGTCTAACCCTCTCCTGTAGGACTTCGTCCTCGCCGCCTCTGCCCAGATTGGTGCTGCATACAGCATTACCGATTTAAGGACAGACTGCAGAAGAAGTCGGCGGCCTTGCTTGGGTCCCCTCACGTTCAGCATCATGCGAGAAAGTGCTCTTCCTAGGTTGGCTGCCTTTTTGCAGACTGCCTGGAGGTGCTCGCGGAATGAGAGACGAGTGTCCAGCATTACTCCGAGATATCGGATTGCTCTTGATGATGTTATGTCAACTGAGCCGACACGGACGGTCGCTACCTCGACTTTTTTGCGACTGGATATCAGAACCGCCTCCGTCTTTTGCTCAGCCAGATTGAGGCCCACAGAGTTCAACCACTCCTGGATTACTGCCACCGCTTGGTTACAACGGGCCTCCACGTCGCCGAGATGCTTGGCTACCACCACCAGCGCGACGTCATCTGCGAATCCTACTGTTTGGGCGTCCCTTGGTAGTTGGAGCTTGAGGATGGCGTCGTACATAACGTTCCACAGAGTTGGTCCCAGGACCGAGCCTTGAGGAACGCCGCATGTCACCTGGTACTGCACTGTGCCGCTATCGGTGTTGTATAGCAGCATCCGGCCTCTGAAGTAGTCCTCGATGATGGCTACCAAGTAGTCTGGGATTCCTAACCGGGTTAGAGCCCTAAGGATGACGTCCCACCTCGCCGAGTTAAAGGCGTTCTTTACGTCGAGAGTGACCACGAGACAGTACTGCTTCCGTCCTCCAAGCCACCTGGTTCCCTCAATAGCTTTTGCCGCTATGTCCTTGACTATGCGGATCGCGTCCGTCGTCGATCTTGCCTTCCTAAAGCCAAACTGCATCGGGGACAGGTCACCTGCCTCTACGACAGCTTCCTGGAGCTTCCTGCGGACGAGTTCGGCAGCGCTGGCTTCTGCGTCTCCCTGGGGCTCTGGTATGATCAGCTCCTCTAGAAAAATCTCTGGCCTGAGAGATCTGGCGTTGAAGGTCGTCATTGGCTGGTGGGCTGAGCCTTGCCTGCGGGACTCGATACTGCAGATAATTGCTTTGTGGTCACTAGCGGTGTATGCGGTACTGAGGGTCCACGTTGTACTCTCCAAGAGAGTGCTGCTGCAGAAGGACAGGTCAATGACTGACCCTGTCCCAGCTCGGGAGAACGTGTCCTCTGATCCCGTGTTTAGAAGGGTTATCTCCAATGTGGCAAAGGCTTCTAGGAGGGTGTGACCTCTAGCGTTGGTGAACCTTGACCCCCAATCCTCTGACCACGCGTTGAAGTCTCCTGCCAGGATGACATTTGGCCGTCCCCTTGCGTCGTCTGCTACTTCGTCGAGTATGGCGCCGAATTCCTGGAGCGACAGTCGTGGTGCAAGGTAGCAGCTGTATAGCCAGAGCTGGCCGACCTTGGCTCGGACATAGCCATTTCCCTTGCGTACCAACTCTGCTTGATGACCCGAACGCCCGCATGTCCAAATCGCTGCTGTTTTTGTTGCGTCTAGCGTGAAGTGGCTGTCACTGGTTCTGCGGTACGGCTCGCTGAGGAGTGCAACATCCGCTGATTCGTCTCGGACTAACTGACAGAGTAGGTTCTGGGCAGTTTCGCAGTGGTTTAAATTCAGCTGCAGGATCCTCACTTCGCTATGTGGTGATTAGGCTCTGGTCTGCTTCTCGGGCACCTCTTGCTGCCAGCTATGTGGCTCGCCGCAGCCGGATCCTTTACGGCGCAGAGGAAGCATCTGGGATCATTTGTGCACTCCGCTACTTTGTGGCCACGCTTGCCACACTTGAGGCAGCAGTTGCTGCGGTCGACGTCGCTCTTGCACCTGGCTGCGATATGCCCAAACTCTAGGCATTTGTAGCAGCGCCTCTGTCCTGATCGCTCTACGATCCTGCATCTTGTCCACCCGATCTTGAGTTTTCCAGCCTCTAAGAGCCGCTTTGCCAGCGGGTCCGCAAGCCCGACGACAGCCACCTGGGAACCTCCATATCCCGGTCGTAGAGCCCTAATGCATTCTGCTTCCACTTGGTGGTCCACCTGAGCAGACAGTGCCATAGCGACCTCCTCTTTGGTGGCAAGGTCATCGATGTCGCGGATCTCGATGAAAGTTTCGCTTACCAGCGCCCTGACGCCTGCCAGCGTACCAAGGACTTGGCCTATCTCCTCCTTCAACTGGGCAGTATTCTCCTTCTGAGCGCCATTTAGCTCGAGCAGGAGCTCTCCCTTTGCTGTGCGCCGGACTCTGTCAACATTTTTTCCAACTTCCTTCAGCTTCCCGTCGTCTCTCCTCGTCACCATCCTTAGGATGTCGGAGTAGGAAAGGTCACCTTTTGTGGCAATTATGATTGCGTCGTGCCTTTGTCGCCTGGGTGGATGGGTCGTTGTCGCTTTGGGTCTCTGTTCTGGCTCTTCAGACGCGTTGAATGGTCGGCGTCTGGGCCTACGGGTCGCGGTGGACCATGCATCTCCATGTGGGGCTTCCGAGATTAGTGACGATGACACCGTCAGCTTGCATGGGATCGGGGATGTCTGCTGGTCCATCGTCTCTGGTTTGTGGTCCTCCAGTTTCTGCTCCTGGATTCTCACGCAGATGTCCGAGTGCAACTCCTTCAGGTTGGTTAGGGTGTCTTTTAACTGGTTCCCGTGACGCGTTGCCGGCCTCTTCTCGAGCGTTACGGATACTAATCCGTCTATGATCTCGCCCATTTCGGTCAACAGCGCTTGGAGACTTTTAGTGACCTTCTTTCTTTTGGTCTTTGCTTCTATGCTTTCAGGGCTACTCTCTAGATCTCTGCCTCTTTTGGGCGTATCACCGTCCCTCATCGGGGCGCTCGGGAGCGCAGCTCCAGTAGGAGACCTCGCGATCTTGGCTCTTTGAGCGAACGCCTGGAGGTCGTCCGAGTCAGCCAGCTGGGCTAAGTTCGACCCTCCCAGCATTGTACCTTCAGATGAGGAGGAGCGGCTTCTGGGATCCCTCGGCGGCCAGAGGTTTCCCTGCGGCGATCCTCGGTGGAAGTTATACCGCTTCGGTTCGGTAACCAGAGCCCCGTTGATAGGCGCCGCCTGGGCGGAGGGGTTGGCTGGCGGCCGGTTCCTTGGCCTTTGCCTTTTTTCCTCCCAGATAGCCGGTCTTTCTGCTTTGCAGGTGCTTGTGGACAATAAATTGAATTTATTTGAAATTAACTAACTTGAGTTAGTGAGCAATCGGCAATCGGTCGCTGTCAGAAGCTCGCTGATCTGGGACCTGAAAACCCTTTACAACCCTTCAGCCGATCAGCTGGTTCGTGGCCTGCACTGTCCAGCCCTGGTACACCAGTCGATCAGCTGTGCTGCCTCGAGTGGAAACAAGAATTTACTTGCCGAAAAGAAAATAGAGAAAAAAGAAAAAGGCGGGAGCCGCCAGGCGCTGAGTGGAAATGCCTGAGCGCACTCAGGGTGGTCCCCTGCCTCCCCTTGCCCTGTGGATGTCCGAGGAGCAGTCTGGATCTGGAGCCGTTCCCTGTGTGTGGCTTTGCTATCCCGGGTGAGCTTGCAGTGTTTAGGTACGCCTGCGCTAATTTTTTGTGTTTTTTCGAAGGTATTTTCCGTGATTTGGAGCTGAATCTGCAGAGCCGCTCTGTGGCGCGTCCGCACTCGAAAATATCGCGTAAAAAACCTCCTATAATATACGTACCTATAATACGTAGGTACATATATTTGAGTGCGATGCTCAAGAGCGAGATATACCTTTACATACATAAATAATTCGCTCTCAGCAAAATGGGTATTAAAGGAATAATGGATAACTCAACAGCGCATTTTCTGTCCTTATTTATTCTTCTTTCTTACATTTCTGCTTACAATTACAACAAAATGTCACTTGTATACATCTCTGACATACACTGCTGGAGTTAAGTTGGCACAGAAACCACCTCTCAGTTTTGCATCGCGATTTTCAAAATATTAAATAATTTTCAATGAATATATTTTGTATAAGATTTACTAATTTTTAAAAGCTGGGATATGCATCAGCCTGTCCAGGATCCAAAATTAAGACAATTGTAATTTTAGCGGGGATTTTATCAGGAACGGGACTCGCCGGCTGAAATCAAGAATTGTCAAAGAAATCCAGTCAGTGTACAATAATCTTTGGGTAGTGAGTTGAAGACTGCTGACTGTCTTGCGAGTGCGAGTCATGCGAGCATCGGTACCGTAGGAACGGAATTTCATTGGCATTTTGCGGTTTTGTCTTTTTATCTGTTTATACGAGAGAATGCCGCTTCATTGCGACTCATACATACTTATTTACTTTTGCTGGATAATGCATAGCAGAAAGGAACATGGAGAAGATACAGTGCGTTGTTCAAGTTTATATATTCAATACTCCTTCTCAACGCATTATGCTTGACTTTACAAATATCACTTAAAATTACAATTAGCATTAATTAATTTTAATTTTATACATTTCTCGTGCTTAACTTTAGACAAATTTTTGGTTAATACATATACATATCATATATATCATAAGATATCATTTTTTCAGTGGAAACATATTCTAATTTAATTACATTTTTCTTTTCCCTAACATGATGATCTAATATCTATGTGGTTGCTTCGTGCATGGAAGGTCACATTCGTAACAAGATGTTGAGCGCTCTGATTACAATACTCGACAAAATTGAACTTTTGATTTAGAATGTGAACCAAAATGACATTTTCTAATAGATTTTGGGATTTAAAAATTTTTGTAGTACTTTATTATTTTTATTATGGTGTGATTTTTGTTTAAAGAATTTTTAAAATCTGGTATTTTTTTTTGTTTTTTTTCAGAGGTAGTGCTTCTATTTTTCACATAACTTAAGTTTCTTATAACTGGTTGCATAGAACTTTGCAGTTGTAAAATGCTGACGAACGCAGCTATAACACAGGCTCTTGGTACGCCTGGAAGATGTTAAGCTTTCAAATTTAAATTTCATAATTTTGAGGTATTTTTTCGAAATTTTGACTTTAAAAATTCGTTAACCAAACTTCAAAAGTGAAAAAATAGACAGTAAATACTTTTTGGAATGTTGCGGGCCCAATTGCCAATTGGAAACAAAGCAAACGAAAAGGGGTTGAATTTTTGGTAAAATGTATTTTTTTTTTCACTTTTGAGGTTTGGTTAACGAATTTTAGCTCCACCGTTTCTCCATAGTTTTTAATGAGCAATACCTTAAACGACGGCTAATTAATGCATCTATCTAAAACTAAAAATGCATGCATTTTAAAGTCAAAATTTTGGGAAAAATACACCAAAAAAATGAAGAAATTTGAATTTGAAAGCTTAATATCTTCGCAGTCTTTAACTTGGCACACTAGCCATACACGACTCTGGCGAAGAGACCTCCCCACCCAGCAATAATATCTAGCTCTAGCTCTAGCTCTAATATCTACTCTAAGTAATTAAGTGTAATTAATTAAATAAACATAAACATGTCGTAAGTCTCTATTAGGGAAGATTCGAAAAATAAAACCACTTAAAAACAAGAAGGAACGTGTGAGTCGCTTCTGGGGCCGCGACTCTACTTATACCCGTACTCAGTCAGTAGATACATTTTTGAACATAATTTTTAAGCATTTTAGAATTAAAAAAAAACATTTTACATTTTTTTTGCTACATCTGCTATCTACATCTACATATATTATGTATATTCTACATCTAACATGTAGATTATAGATGTACCATTTAAATTCTACATCTCCTCCGCTAGGGGTTGCTCGCGCACTGAACGCAGCAGAGTGTGCGAGCGAGAAGGAGATAGAGTAGTGTGTCTCCGGCTGTAGTGGGCGGGGAAACCAACTGAAAATCAATTTCTTCATTCTGGCTATAAATATGATCCGATCTGATTCAGATTCGGTAGTCTGGTAGATAGGGTCATTCTCTACGTATCTTTAAAAGTAATGTGAAAAATAGAAGCACTACCTCTGAAAAAAAACAAACAAAAAATACCAGATTGAAAAAAATTCTTTAAAAAAAAACTGCACCATAAAAAAAAACAATAGTTCGTTAAAGAATTTTATACCCCGAAATCTATGAGAAAAAGTTATTTTTGGCAACAGCGTAATTCTAGTGTTGACTAGTGTTATCGCTGAAGATCTTCACTGGACGGAGCTTTCCAATGCCAACACTCAATCACTCCTGCAACTGCCGATCAGCCGTGCATCTTAGATATCGAAGCCAATGTTTTACAGCGACTTCATGTTCAGTGTGGGGGTCATCATTCTGTTGCGGAAATTTCGCCACAGCATGGAGAATATCGGGACGCATGGTGATAGCCAGATACATCAGAGACCCAATAAATGATTGATAGGCCACCTGATTCACACGTACGCAGCTCGGATTGTCGCATTTTACTTGATGTCCTGCCTCTAGTGGTGTAACATTTGGCTTGCAGCACTGCATAGAGTAATCTCTGAGTAGATGCTTTATATACTGCTTGTGGCCAACCCTCACACTTCTGGTCTCGCCATCTCTCTTCACTTCCATGCCAAGGAAATGCTTTAGTTGGCCGCCATCGATCACTTTGAACTCGTCAGCAATTGTAGTCTTGACGCTTTCGAGATATCCTTTGTCGTAACTGGCTATTATAAAATAATTTACGTATACAACAATAATACAAATATTAGTAGAAACTTTTTTAGAATACAAACACGGCTCGCTTGCACATGGTAGAAATCCAAGCTTGATGAGTGTAGAATTGAGTTTCTCGTTCCATTCCCTGCCGCTCTGCTTCAGCCCATACAACGATTTGTGCAGCTTTAGCACACGCATAGGATATTGATGATCAATGATTCCCTCCGGCTGACGCATGTAGATGACATCATGTCACTCGCTATTAAGATACGCCATTAGGTGCATATACCACCCGAGTTCTGCAGCCAACGCCATAACCAGCCTGATCGTTGAGTATCTGGCAACTGGTGAAAAAGTCTCGGTGAAGTTTACTCCATATCGCTGAGCACAACTCTTGGCAACAAGTCGGGCTTTGAAGCGCTCGACATTGCCATCCTTGTCACGCTTTAGTGCGTACACCCACATACATCCGATAGGTTTTTCACCCTTTGGTAGATCGACTAGAGACCAAGTCTTATTTTTGAGAAGACTGTTCATTTCCGTTTTCATTGAAGCACGCCAGTCCGCTGCATGAGTACTCGTCAATGCCTCATTTGCATTAGCAGGGACACTAATAGTTTCAGCCGATATGGTGTTCAGCATGTGATATTTCTTCGCTGGGCGTCCAGGCCATTTCAACTAAGGATTCATCCTCATTAGGCACGTCCAGGGCCTCTTCGTCCGGAATAAAATGCTTCTGGAACTCTACAAGCTGCGGCTACAGATATTCAGCAGCGACGAAGGTATGCGATTCCTATACAGGGAGCTCTCGATGAAAATTACATCTCGTGCCTCAATCACTTTCTGTTTTTCGGGATTAAACAGCCTATATGCTGTTTCAGAATAACCGACCAAATAATGCTCTTCGCCTTTTGGCAAAAATTTCTTATGTTAAGTGTTGGAGCGTAGAGGCGTTCGAAGTTCCACAGTTCAGAATCCCAAATTAAAGACGTTAGGCAGTTCCAATTTCTTCAGAATATTTCGGCCGTCCGTTTTGCTTTGGGTGGAAAAGCGAATTGAATCTCGATCGGTTGTACTCCAGCTGCCGAGGGCTGTCGGAGGCGAGAGCGTGAGCGTGGTGAATATGCGAGCGAGAGCGCTTCGCCGGGGGGAAAAATGCTCTTAAGTACGAGGGCGAGAGCGAGGGCGACAGCTTGGGTAGCTGGAACGCTAATAGCGATGTGTGGCTGGAATGCCCACAAAGCGGTCGCCCCGCCAGCGCCATCCTCACTCTGAACATTCTCCCCCCCCTTGCAGGAGTGCAAAGATTTTTACGTCTGCTTGCACGCACCAGACACGATCCATCCAAACACCGTGCTTTGAGCCACGCGAAGGCCGTCTGCGCGGGCGAGGAACTTAGGTTGGATGACCCTTGGATAGAGGTCTGCACCCAAGACGAGCGAGATGGTGGTCGGCTTCGATCAGCGCACTCATCACCTTAGTGCCTGCGAGGACCATCATTGCCGTCGGGAGGACATTGATGCTCCGGTGCTGGAGCAAGGAGTTTGCTGTCGGGACTGGATTTCCGACGATAGGGCGGCTGACCGGAAGACGAGGCGCGGGAAGACGGAGGTGAAGACGACGGAGGTGAAGTCGACGGAGCCGAAGAGGAGCCAGCATGGCGCCGAGACCCGGGCAGGTGGAGCAGAGTGTGGTGGTTCCGGGAGCACACCTTACATAGGTCCCCACTGCGGCAGTCCTTGCCCGAGTGCTCGTGAGCCAGGCAGTTCGAGCAGTATTTATGCAGGAGGACGGCTCGGAGCCTCTGCTCGACGCTCAAACGGATAAATTTCCGGCAGTTCCTCAGTGGGTGAGCTCCGGGACACTCTCGAGACTGGAAGGAAGTCTTTCCTCGTGCCCGTGAGCGATCCGACCTGCGGCTGGATCGGGAACGTGATGAGGTTTGAGGGGCCATATCTGCCTTCTGGAAAAAACTAGGATGAAGAAAGGAATCACCGGAGCATTAGTAAAGAGCTGGCATGGGTTGGCATACGGATACGGGTACGGATAACTACGCTGGACTTAAGCAGAACAAAAGGACGGAGGCTTATAAATCGGAGCCTCCGCGCGAGTAGGTGGGCAGGACATCCGATTACATAGGCAGCAGAACCACCTTCGTGATCGGTCTCTTGATAAGGCCGCGGGCCGTGAGTAGGTCTACCATACGGACCTTATCATCGGCTCCAGGATACGCGTTCTGCACACGGCCGAGACGCCATTCCTGAGCGGGGATGTTCTCCTCCTTGATCACCACAAGGTCTCCAACCTCGAGGTCTCTTGTCGGATGCTGCCATTTGTTGCGCTTGTGCAACTCTCGCAGGTACTCTGTCTTCCAGCGCGAACAGAATTGCTGGTTGAGAGCCTTGAGATGTTGCCAGCGGTTTAGGATGGAGGATGCGCTCGCTTGTATTTCTGGCTCTGCCACGGATAGTAGCGGACCACCAATCAGGAAATGGCCTGGGTCAAGGCCAACGGATCCGTTGGATCCTCAGACATAGAAGAGATTGGTCGCGAGTTAAGACATGCCTCAATCTTCGAAAGTAAGGTCGCAAACTCCTCTAATGTGTATTTGATTTTGGACGCAACCAAGCAGGGCCATGCCACCACATATCACTTCCGACCAGGTCAGTGGGTCCTAGCCCTCGACTGGCCAGGTCGGCCGGATTGTCCTCGGATCGCACGTGGCTCCATCGCTCGCTGAGCCAACATCGAGTGATTTTGGCTACTCGATTGCCCACGAAAGTGGTCCAATCGCATGCAGGTCTGTTTAGCCAGGCCAACACAATCGTGGAATCGGTCCAGAAGGATACATGGCTGGTGTCCAGTGGCAGTTGAGAAAGGATGGCCTCGGAAAGCTCTGTCAGAAGGACGGCTCCGCACAGTTCGAGTCGAGGCAAGGAAACCGTTTTCACGGGGGCCACGCGGGTTTTAGCTGTGAGAAGGGCACAGACAATGCCCTGCGGTCGCTCAACTCGGATGTAAATCGCTGCCCCATAGGCACGTTGAGACGCGTCGCAGAAGCCATGTATCTGCACCTTGGCCATTGGACACACGTGCAACCACCGCGGAATGCGGATATCCTGGATGGCCGGAAAACTCTTCAGGAACGTCTCCCAGGTGTGAGATAGATGGCTAGGGAGGACGTCATCCCACCCTAACTCTCTTAGCCAAATTTCCTGCATGAACATTTTGGCTTGGATGACAAAGGGGCAAGCCATCCCGCTTCGTGCAGGACTCCCGCTGAAGTACTTCGGGAGGAGCAAAGAAGAATTCATCGGCACTGGCTTGCCATCGGATCCCCAATGTCTTAGCGGGATCTACTTTCGTCAAGCTCTAGGAAGTCAGCTCGAAGTAGGTGGTTGACCGGAATATCGCGCAGTACGCCCCCTGCGGAGTCGAGTGCTTTGCGTAATTCTGAAATGGCGGAGATTGCCTGCGACTGAGTGGGAGCACCAGCCAGCACGTCGTCCACGTACATGTAGCTCTCCAGGATGTCGCTTGCCATTGGCAACTGTGAGTGCACCTCTTGTGCGAGTTGCTTAATGACGCGAAGGGCGAGGTACGAAGGGCCCCGAATGCAATTTGTCGTTGAGGCTTTTCCCGTTGGAAGACGGGCAGGAGGCGTTGAAGACCACGCGCAGTTTGGTTGTGGTGCTGTCGGGCTTAAACACGGCGTGATGTGGAAGGTAGTAATGGCCGGAGTCATGACTGGGTGTAACCGCTGTCATGTGGCCTAGCTCTAAATATTCCTGGATAACGGCGTCGTACTGCTCTTTGAGCGGCAAATTCCGCTGCAGACGCTGCTCGTTTTTAAGGAACTAGGCCTGTGCCTCGCACATCTAGGAGTGTCCTAGATCGACATTTTCTGGACACTTGAAAGGGACGGTAACACTATACCCCCCATCGGGGGCTCGTTTAATGGTCTTGTGGAAGTTCTCCTCGCACACAGAATCTGACTCACTCGTCGGTCTCCCCGGAAGGTCCTCCACCTCCCAGAATTTGGTGAGAAGCTTCTCGAGTCGGACGTCCGAATCTAACGAGAGCTTCGTGGTGAAGGCGGAAATCGTCCGAGTGGAGTCAGCTAATACCGGACCGGATAGGACCCATCCAAAGATGGTCTCTTGTCCTAGCAGCGAGCCGCAAATGTCAGACCGGAAGCCGCTCAACAGGATAGAAAGAAGGATGTCAGCGCCTAAAAGCACATCAATCTGCGAGCTTCGGTGGAAGGAGGGGTCTGCCAGCGGAAGGTTTGGAAGCTTGTCCAAGAAGTGCTGCGGTATCGGATATGAGGGAAGGTTAATTGCTAATTGAGGCAGAACATATGCCATGGTCTCGATTTTGAGGCCAGGCCTGGAGGCGGCCCCAATCATGAAGTGACAGCGCCTTTGCGCCTTAGCCGCTACGGTTTGGTTTAAGCCTGCGACTTGAGCCTGTATGGATTCGAACGGTGGCTTCATAATGTTGAAGAGGCGTTCAGTGATGAACGTCGCCTCGGAGCCTGAGTCAATCAGTGCGCGGGCACGGAAATTGGTCCCCAGGTGACAAATATTAATGAGTGCCGTGCCCAGAAGAACGGTACTTGTGCTAGAGGCGAAATAGCTCTGTACGTTGGGCTGAGGTTCGGACGAGCTGGGGCTTTGGGCGGATGTCGAAGCCGCCATGCTGGACGAAGGAGCGGCAGGATGCAGAAGCGTGTGATGCCTGTCTCCACAAGTGGAGCAGTTGTGGCTGGTTGAGCAGTCGCGAAGCTGATGGCCGCTTGCGAAGCAATTTAGGCACAGCTGTTTTATCTTAATGCAATTAGAACGTGCTTCAGTGTACATATTGAGAAAGTGCAGACATAGTCGGATCGGGTGATTCTCCTTGGAACAGAGGTCACACGTACTCCTCTTCGGACTTACTTGGTTCTTGAAAGAGAGAACCTTGTTTGGCACCGGACTGCCTTGCGAAGGGAATGGATTGGAGTGGTTTCGAGAGGTGGGTGGATTTTGGCCGCCCTTGGAGGGTGGCGGATTCGTAGCCCCTCGTGAGGTGGAAGGGTCGCTCTCAATAGCCTCGAGCGTCAGATAGCGCTGAGTGAGGAAGGAGTCGATTTCCGTCAAGGGCGGAACCTCTTTTTTGTCCGTTACGGACGCTTCCCATAACGCCCGGCTCAACTTCGGCAATTTGGACGCACAAATGGTGACAAGCAGACTATCCCAGTTGTCCGTGCAGACGTTGGAGACCGCTAGCGCATTTAGGACTCCTTGCATCATACTTTGAAGATCCTTCAAGGCACGACTGCACTCGGAAGTTACGCGGGGCAGAAAGAGGAGGATGTTAATTTGGTTGGTCACCAGAAGCCGATTATTTTTATATCGGCTGCGGAGAGCCAACCATGCGGACTCGAAACCGTCATTAGTGAGGGGGGATTTCTCTACGATGGCCTTCGGATCGCCCCGGGTCTTCTCGGTGAGGTAATACAGCCTCTCTACCGGAGACAATCTAGGATTGTTGATCACGACCGCAGTGAACAGATCCCGGAATGTGGGCCAGCGGACGTAGTCCCCGGAGAATGCCTCAATGTTGACGGGAGGCAGTCGACAGCCGCTCTGTTGGACTGGCTGTGAAGGAGGAAGGACTGTGGATGTGGCCAGTTGGGCATTAAGGTCACTGAGGCACTGCTCAAATACCCCATAGCATTCGCCGTATGTGTCGCGGAGGTCCGCTTGAATTTCTGGCTCCTCGTCCGTCATCGCCGCGGAGCAGGCCTTATATTCGGCCTCGACGTCCGTCCACATGCTGAGGATTTGGCCTCGACGGACTTCGGACAAAGAGGCGGATGGGGCGGCGGTGATGCGCTCTGCCAGGTGCATCAGTCGGCCAATAGCGGCGACCAATTTGGTCCGAGCGACTGAGGTGGCGGATTGAGCCATTGTGATACAGTGGCGAGAGCTGACGGGGCTACTGACGAAGGAGCCCTTCGGATCTTGTTTGGTCACAGCTGGAACCTTAAGAGTGACAGGAGACGGGAACAGAACCGATTTGGTCCTTCCCGCAGGGCTGCTACTGGCTGCTCTCGGAGTGAGGGGTGCCTTGATTTTCTGAGTCGGCGTAGTTCCAGAAGCGGACGAGATGCGTAGCCGGTTGGAAGAGGTCACAGGCAAAAGCTGGTTGCCGTCCTTGTGGCCAGTTGGCATATTCCGAATTCACACACGCACAGAAAATCGGATTTGGAAGTCTTGGAGGGACAGGAGACTGGTCTGAGTCGAAGTGACCCGAAAAAACCGTCAGGCAACCAAATCGTTTCGAAATGATAACCCAGTTACGGACGGCTGGCAGAGAAGGAGGCCTCAAGCTAGCAATAATCAGATCGACTCGGATTGCTTGAGATCACCGGTAGGTGGGAGGTCCCAAACAATGAGTGACCTTATATTGAGCCGAGCTGAGGAGAGGAACGGTCACACTGGTGGTGGCAATATTTCGGGAAATATTGTTAGTGCGATGATCCTCCTTTGATCCTACCCCTTTGACGCAATCGTGAGCAGAACCGGGTTATTGGCGGATGGACTGCGGACGGACACCGCACCAAAAATAATGAATGATTTTCTTATCAAAAAATAAATTTACAGATTTTGGAAAAAACAAATCACTCCATCAATCAACCAATTCAATCAAAACGATCAATTAAATCAATCAATCAATGTGATTTATTTAATGTTCCACTCGTGTTGATGCCGATAGTTGGATCTTGGATTGGGCCACCTCTAATGCCCAGAACAAAAACAACAACAAAAACCGAAACACCAATTTGCAAATTGGCAGTGGGAATTGCCAAATAATTACTATTAGTGCGCCGTGCCTTGGTCGCGAGTAATTTATTTGGACAGTGGAGAATGTTGGAGTTGTGGTAGCGATCGATAAAAGTCGTTGGAATACACGAATTGCCCAAAATCACGAATTTTATATTAAATATGGCACTTGCGCGGAGTATGTATGGAGTGTGGTATTTTTTTACGGGGAGTGGTATTTTTTTGTATGGAGTTCTGTTTTGTAAATAGTTGGCGATATATTGCGGCAAACTATGGGAATGGAAATGTGATTATAGTTGCACTCGGAGTGTGCCAAGGTATATTTTATTGGGGTGGGTCGTGCTGGAATGCACCTGTAGAGACACGGATGTAAATGTGTGTGTATGTACGCAAGCCGCTCTTATGGGCTGGAATGTGAGTACATACATATGCTCGGAATGCACTTTTTTTTGGTTTAATTTTTATTTATTTAATTTGTCCGCAAATCATGGACAGACACAAGTAATCGAAAAAACTACCGTATCACTGTTAGTTGGAGGTGAATGACGGGAGAACGGCAGGAATCGCCGATAATATGGCGGTGTCGAAAAAAGAAGAGACACGGATAACGGATGGCACAGAATGAAGAAATAAGTACATATATAAGAATATATATATGTACTTATATCGCGGAACTCGGACTTTTCGGAATTTCGGAACACAAATCGCGTTCACCCCGTTGTCAACAAGATGTGACTCAAACGCGTCACTCAAGTATTCGCGACCGTTATCGCTTCTCAAAAGTACCAACTTCTTTCCCGATTGATTTTCCGCGAATGATTTAAATTGTTTGAACTTGACTAAGATTTCGTCTCTTGTCCTCAGGTTAGGTTAGGTTAACCCGGACGGCCCTCACGGGGCCACGCATAGGCCAATATGGCCCTTAGTTGTCCGGATGGGGGTGTATGAACCTTTCGAGTGTATTTACGAGCTTTTTAAGTCCTTGAGGATCGAAGTGTTTTTAGCAAAGGCTAGCAGTTCCCCTGGCGTCCTCTTCGAGGCATCTTCCAGTGATGTCAGTACCGGGGCGCCCAGGTATATTCTCCTAGCCCTTGAGAGAGCAGGGCATTTGCAGATGAGATGTTCCAGGGTTTCAGTTGCCCCGGATTCCTCGCATTTCCTGCAGTAGCCGCTGTTGGTGATGCCTAGTTTGACAGCATGTGCCGCGGCCAGACAGTGACCTGTGAGTATACCCACCAACATTCTGCAGTCCTTCCGTGGGAGGTGCAGTATGTAGTGGCTGAGTTTCCTATTGCGCTCCTTGCACATGGTTTTTGAGGTTTTGCAGGTGGTGGTACTGCTCCACCTGCTTCTTGCCTGTGTGTCGGCCTGTTTCTCTAAATCGCTTTGGAGCGTTCTGAGGGAGACAGGCACGTTCTCAGTTCGGTCGTTTGCCAGCCCGACGCCGTCCTTAGCCAGACCGTCCGCCATCTCGTTGCCATCGATGCCTTGGTGGCTGGGAACCCAGTAGATCCGCACTGACTTTGTCGTGCTTAGGATATCTAGTGCCTCCCTGCTTGCCAAGACATTTCTGGAACTGACCGCCGACGACTGCATGGATCTTATCGCCGCCTGGCTGTCCACGAACAGGTTGATCGCGTCGTGTGGACGATCCGTAGACTGAGCAGCCTCTGCCGCTTTCCGTATGGCGAAGACTTCCGCCTGGAATATGCTGCATTGGTCCGGTAGCTTATAGGACAGCCTTATCTCAGGGTCTGTACAGTATATGCCTGCTCCTACTCCTCCTTCCATCTTGGAGCCATCGGTATAGATGTTGAGGTGTTGAGTCTGGTCCCGACCCCTTTTCCAGTCATCGGGTCCCATGTATGCGGTTGTTTTTACATCCAGGCCAGTTTGGGGGATCATGTAGTCAGATATACTGGTTGTTCGGCTAAGCGCCGGCCCATGGCAGCGCAAAGAGTGTAGAGCTAAGCTCTTATCCACAACATTGCCTACCTGACTCTGCGCTCTTGAGTCATTTTTCCCCTTCCCGAAAATCGTCAGCCGACGAAGGCTGTGAGGGAGGCTCGTCTGCGCAGCAGAGACACTTCGAAATCTAGCATCATCAAACGTACAACATATCGTCGGTTTGCACAGTGACCTGCTACATCGTTATTACTTTTTATACAAAAACCCTTTATTGTTCTCGCTCCAACACGGTCCACCACGGGTCCGCCTGTTGTTAACTCTTGCCCATACTATTCCCACTCGCCTTGCATGGCAAATAAAGAAACTAACATAATCAAACAAACTGTGGTGTGAATTAATCAAAGTACGAATTGTCGATTTAGCTCTACGCTATTGAAAAATCTCAATAGCTCAACATTTTGGTGACCCCGACGTGATTTAATCGATATATATTAATATATATACACATATATATGCCTCGCAAATAACACTTGTCGGTTGTTTAATTCGCTTTGTACCACGGTTTTTCGATTCGGCGTTTGTGCACAAGCAACATAAACGGTTCTCGCGTCATCTGCTTTGCGGTCTGTCTTGCGGTTGTTTCGTTTCGGTTTTCGGTGCTCTAAGTGTGCATGCCATTGTTGTTGTCAGCTGCACCTACTCAGTTATTTT
Organism: Drosophila ambigua; assembly: GCA_018150905.1. NCBI lineage: Eukaryota > Metazoa > Arthropoda > Insecta > Diptera > Drosophilidae > Drosophila > Drosophila ambigua. Next base: position 496,617 of record JAECWS010000103.1, read on the forward strand.
AAAACTGTGAACTTTCGCTGCTGGCCTGTAGAACTGTGAGCCCGTGTGTTTGAGCGCTGCGATCGAGTGTACAGTTCCTATCAAACTGTTCGAGGTTATTCACCGGTTATTAACCTCTCCGTGCTTCAGAAACTGTAAACATACCCAATGGCTTCTAATAGCACCCCCTCACTCTTGCCCCCCTCACCATTGTTCGTCGATTCAGAAGCTGCATTCTACAAGCGCAAGGTGCAATCCATGGTAGGGGCAGCACGGAGAATCGAAACGGCCGTTGGCAAGGAGAGAATCGGCGAGCTCAGTGAGGAGGAGCTGAACCTGAGGCTGAAATTGCTAGCGGAGCTTGTAGTTTCATTCAACGAGCACCATAATGCCCTGGAGAGGATTGATCTCGATGAGATCGGTAGTCCCTTGAGGGAGGAGTTTGACGAGTGCGTGATCATGCTGGAGATTCGCATGAAACGGGAGTTAAACAAGCGGCAGCCCACAATGCTACCATGCTCAACAATGCGGACGGACCATGTAGGAGAGGCCCCAACTACGGTCGTAGTGCAAAGTCGGCCACGCCTGCCGGAGTTGAAGCTTCCTGAGTTCAGTGGTGGCTACGCTCAGTATTCCTCGTTTTGGAGCATGTTTTCCTCCATAATAGACAAGGATACCGATTTGTCAAATGTGGAGAAGCTGCAGCACCTGCGTTCCTGCCTGAAAGGACCAGCACTAGACACTATTTCGTCTCTAGAGTTCACGCACGCCAGCTATCCCATCGCGCTAGACCTCCTTGATAAGCGTTTTAATAACAAACGTTTAATTTTTCAGGCGCATGTCACGGACATTCTGGGTGTTCCGCGCGTAGAGGCTTCGTCTGTGTCGCAACTTCGGTCTTTGTCGGACACTGTGAATGCTAATCTTCGGGCTTTGCAGAGTATGGGAACAACGGAGCAGATTGCAGACTGTATCTTGATACACAGCCTGCTGCAGAAGGTGGACAGCGCTACGCAAGCCAAGTGGGAGGAAGCGTCATCGCTGGACAGCATACCCACAAGCCAACAATTCACCGCCTTTCTGGAGCAAAGATGTCAGAAGTTGGAGAATCGCGAGCACGCTATGGCAATGTATACGCCTGGCATTCAGGTGGGAAAGATTAAAAAAGTACAGAGCAACGCTAGAAGTTCATTTGTAGCCACTGAGTCTGTTTCTCTTGAGTGTCTATTTTGCAATACTGCGGGCCATGGCATATATACATGCGCGCTGTTTGGGAATCTTTCGCCGTCCCTTCGCCTAATTGAGGTGAAAAAGCTTGGTCTTTGCCTGAATTGCCTCAAGGCTGGCCATCAATTGCGCACTTGCAGGTCATCAACTTGTCGTCACTGTGGTAGCAAACATCACACTTTATTGCATTTAAACGCCAGACCCTCGCCCACGGAACCCGTTGTCTCTTCATTCCCGCACCCTGAAGCGCAGCCGCAGTCCTCAGCTGCCTCTCTGGTTGCACAGAACTCTTGCAGGGATGTTGTGCTCTTAGCCACTGCAGTTGTTCTGCTGAGGGATCGTGCTGGATCGCTCGTACCATGTCGGGCACTCTTGGACTCCGGATCACAAATGCACCTTATAACCTCCAGCCTCGCCCAACAACTTAGACTGAAAAGGACCATGTCGTCGGCCGCAGTATCGGGTCTTGGGGATTCCAGTTTTGTATCGGAGGGCTATACTGTGGGACTCAACTTGCAGTCCCAAGCCTCTGACTACAGTACCAGTTTCGTCGCGTTGGTAGCTCCCACAATCACCGAGCAGCAGCCCAGCTTTTCAGTTGACGTTTCTGGTTGGAAAATTCCGCCGAATTTACCATTGGCAGATCCGCAGTTCTTCAGGCCACAGCGTATTGACCTGCTCATTGGGGCTAGCCTATTCTTCGAGCTGCTGTGCATTGGCCAAATCAAATTGGATGTTGGCTTGCCATCGCTTCAGAAGACTCGCCTTGGATGGGTGGTTTCAGGAGGTGGTCAGCAAACGCGTAGGACAGCCTTACTTGGGGCTCAGGCCTCATCTGACGTCAGGCAGGAGTCTCTTGATCAAGTGGAACTGTTACTGAGGCGTTTCTGGGAGGTTGAAACTTCCACTGAAGATTCGGTGATGGTCAAGCAGGAGGATGTCGATTGTGAAGATCACTTCAAAGCAAATTTCTCGCGCCTGTCATCTGGAGAGTTTGCCGTGAAGCTGCCCATCAAGAAAAGTTTGGAGATCTTGGGCGACTCATACACGCAAGCATATCGGCGGTTCCTCAACTTGGAGCGGAAACTTGAGCGTCGTCCGCAGCTGAAGGCTCAGTACGCATCTTTCATTAGGGAGTACCAAGAGCTTAATCATATGTCGTTGGTGGAATCAGAACTGTTCAGTCGTTGTCGCTATTTTCTACCGCATCATTGCGTGTTTAAGGAGGACAGCACGACCACCAAATTGCGGGTCGTGTTCGATGGATCTGCCACAACATCAACAGGTTTTTCGTTAAACGAGGTCCTAATGGCTGGGCCTACTATCCAGCCAAAGCTTCTACATACGCTGCTTCGTTTTCGTACGTTCCTCATTGCGCTGACTGGAGACATTTGCAAGATGTACAGGTGTGTCCGAGTATCTGAGCCGGACAATTACCTGCAGTGCATCCTATGGAGGGATTCCCTCACGAGGATGTGAAGGCGTTCAAGCTCGACACAGTAACATATGGAACCAAACCGGCTTCCTATCTTTCAATTCGCTCCATGCTCCAATTGGCAGAAGAAGAGAGGACTGCATTTCCCATTGGCTCGGAAGTGTTGACCTCCAATTTCTATGTCGACGATTTGATGACTGGAGGAGGATCTGTAGAGGAAGTGCGCGAAAAGATGAGGCAGACATCCCAGTTATTGGCTCGGGGAAGGTTCCCAATTCGGAAATGGTGCTCCAACGTCCCTGGCGTACTTGAGGGAATTCCTGACAAGGATAAGGAAACGCTGCTAAGGTTCGACGATGGCACCGACTTCACAAAGGCTCTTGGATTGGTTTGGGAGCCTTCATCTGATAATTTTCTCTTTTCGGTAGTACCCACGCAGCTGCCATCAAAGCCGACGAAACGTTCAATGTTGTCAACGATTGCTCGTTTATATGATCCTTTAGGACTGATTGGGCCTGTCATCGCAAAGGCAAAGATTTTCCTTCAGTTGGTATGGAAGGAGCAGCTCCAATGGGATGAGAGTTTGCCAGAGTCTCTTTCATCAGCGTGGACCATTTTCTGCGAGAGTTTGTCCACCCCTCAGCTGTTTAGATTTCCTCGTCTGTCAGTTCTCCCCAATTCAACAGTGGAAGTTCACGGGTTTTGTGACGCCAGCCTAGACGCCTATGGAGCATGTATTTACGTTGTGTCAAGGACAAATAATCGCGCGTACGTGCAACTTCTGTGTGCGAAGTCTCGTGTCGCCCCTCTTAAGGTATTGACGGTGCCCAAGTTGGAGTTATGTGGCGCTGACTTGCTTTCTCAATTGATCAGTGAGATACAGCAACTTAAATTGTTCACTGGAAGCTTCTATTGCTGGTCTGACTCCACAACTGCCTTGTCTTGGGTGCGCCATGACTCATCAAGCTTTAACGTATTCGTTGCAAATCGGGTCTCAGCCATTCAGGAGCGGACTGCTCAGATGGAGTGGCGCTACGTGCCCACCGCCCAAAACCCTGCTGACATATTGTCCAGAGGCGCTTCGCCGTCAGAGCTTCTGGAATCGCCACTTTGGGCCCACGGGCCACCCTTTCTTCAGGATGAGCAACCTCTGTGGCCAGCAGCGTCTATTCAATCCGCGCCAACACTGGAGTTGCGCAAGAGGGTCCTGATTGCAGTTTGTCCATTCGTAGACTTATCTGACGGCCGAAAGTTCTCCAATTCCTTCGGAAAGATCCAGCGCACATTTGGATACGTATTCAAGTTTCTGCAGCGCAAAAGGTCGTCCGGATTAACAGTAGCTGACATCGTTGGTGGCACGCGGATACTTCTTCGTTCGATTCAGCGAGTGCATTTGTGGCCTGACTACAAGACTCTGCGTGACGAACAGCAGGTGCAGTCGTCTAGCTCTATCTCGTCACTCGCGCCGTTCCTGGATGACCATGGCTTGTTACGCGTCGGTGGGCGGTTGGAAAACTCATCACTTGATTTCAACGCACGGCATCCAGTCATTCTTCCAAGGCGTCATCCCGTCACATCTGCTGTAATTGTGCATGTTCATGAGCAGAATTTGCACGCTGGGCCTCGGTCATTGCTCGCACTTATTCGGCATGAGTATTGGCCGATTGGAGGGCGCAAGACAGTGGCCAGCGTCGTAAATCGCTGCACCAGATATTTTAAGGCCAAGCCGCGCCTGCTGCAGCATATTATGGCCGACTTGCCGAAGGATCGTGTGAATGCGTCGTACGGATTTTTGTGGTCCGTTCTTTTATAAGAGTGAGGTGCGGACCAGACCACCCATCAAATGCTACATATGCCTCTTCATATGCTTTGCCACCAAGGCCGTTCACTTGGAGCTTGTGCAGGATCTATCGACGCCAGCGTTCATAAGCGCTCTGAAGCGATTCATTTTAACTCGCGGTCGGCCCAGGGAAATTTGGTCCGATAACGCAACCAACTTTGTGGGAGCAAAGAACGAGTTGGCAGAGTTGAAGAAGCTGTTCCTGGCAGAAAGGCATATGAAGGAAGTTCAGGAGTTCTGCGTTGCGGATCATATTGACTGGCGGTTTATTCCCCCTCGCTCTCCCCACTTTGGCGGACTCTGGGAGGCTGCGGTTAAAACAGCCAAACATCATTTCTACCGTTCCGCTTCCAGCTCCTTGCTGTGCTTTGATGACCTGAGAACGCTTGTGTGCCATATCACTGCCATAATAAACTCAAGGCCATTACTTCCCATTTCAGAGCATCCTGACGATTTAGACATGCTAACACCTGCGCATTTCTTAGGTACTGCTCCAATCCGTACCTTCGCTGAACCAGATGTGACCGGACTCAACTTCAATCGTCTTGATCGCTGGCAGCAGGTCAACTTCCTGCAGCAGACTTTCTGGTCCCGCTGGCGAGAGGAGTACCTCACGCTTCTGCAGGAGAGGGCAAAATGGAGGACTGAGCAGCCTAACCTCAGCGTCGGCGACGTGGTCCTCGTAAAGAACGAGAACTTGCCTCCACTTAAGTGGCCGCTGGGAAGGGTGACGAAACTGATCGCCGGCAGAGATGGCGTTTCCAGGGTAGCTGAGCTCAAAACGGCTACTGGGATCACCACGAGGGCTATCGCAAAGCTGTGTATGCTGCCAAAGAAGGATGTCGAAGACCCGTGCTCTTCAACGGGGGAGAATGTTCGGCTAAGCGCGGGCCCATGGCAGCGCAAAGAGTGTAGAGCTAAGCTCTTATCCACAACATTGCCTACCTGACTCTGCGCTCTTGAGTCATTTTTCCCCTTCCCGAAAATCGTCAGCCGACGAAGGCTGTGAGGGAGGCTCGTCTGCGCAGCAGAGACACTTCGAAATCTAGCATCATCAAACGTACAACATATCGTCGGTTTGCACAGTGACCTGCTACATCGTTATTACTTTTTATACAAAAACCCTTTATTGTTCTCGCTCCAACACGGTCCACCACGGGTCCGCCTGTTGTTAACTCTTGCCCATACTATTCCCACTCGCCTTGCATGGCAAATAAAGAAACTAACATAATCAAACAAACTGTGGTGTGAATTAATCAAAGTACGAATTGTCGATTTAGCTCTACGCTATTGAAAAATCTCAATAGCTCAACACTGGTCATGTCTCGGCCAATTGAACTGTGTCCTCAGAAAGTCAATTAAAAAATACCGAGATCCGCCTAAGGAGTTTTTATTCATTGGTCCGCAAATGTCAGTGCGCGGTCTCCCAGCCGAGCATTATTAAGTATTTTTAGTCAGTGTTGCAGCCTTAAAGTAATTCCTGTTATTTGTTCGTTATTTGCTCTGCCCACTGTACATAATTGTAATCAACATGTACCTACACCCGCCCCCTCACTGTAATTGCCGTTTCAACCGTTCTTTCGTCCCTTTGTTTCGCACCTTTCTTTCTATCGCCTTTTAGCTCTCTATTAGCTCTCTCGTTCTCTCGAACACTCTCTCGCTCTCTATTTCGTAGCATCGTGTAGGGCATTGACAATTTGGTCGTTCTGCCCTAACATGTCATGATCTGGTCTAGCACTTGCATGCCTTTGCAATCTCTCGCACTTTTCTTTCATCGCATATATAAACACGAATCGCGGTTTATATATGCATCTAGCTTTCTTCTTCTGACAAATCGTCGCCTAATCGACCAGCAATAATAGCAATAAACAAACATATATGTACATTAATCTGTTCGTGACGTTTCATTGTAAATAAAGGTGATACATTTGGTATCCTCCTCTAAACAGTCAGCATCCACCAATCCAAGAGCATTACTTGAACGGCTTGCACTAGCTTTTGGGAATTGTTCTACACAAATTTTGTATTTTGCGCAGGTTTCGCACACCTGGCCGTTCATGTCATTTAATAGACTTGTTTTAATATCGTTGACCATTTATTGACACATCATCTTCTTTAGGCTTCCATACTTTAAATGTCCGAAACGATCGTGCCACACGTTTACTGGGTTTGTTTGTATATTTAAGCATTTTGTTCGGAGCATTAAGTAAATGCCACCGAGCATAATTGTAATTTTGTCGATCACTCTGTTAGCTCTCTCGCGCTAAAGCTTGCGCTTTGTCTGCTGCTGCAGTTTCTGAGCGCAGATGAAGGTAGTGCACCTCCAACCACAAGCAGAATTAAACCGTAAAAAATATATAGAAAGCAAATTCAACGTTTTTATATATATGTTCGGCAAGGTGATATATTTCGATATCCTCCTCTAAACATTTTGGTGACCCTGGCGTGATCGGAGCCTGTACCACGGTCTATAATATTCAAATTGCCTATATCGTTCAGGAAATTGATTATTCGCGATCTAGCTGTTTGGGCACAGTTCGGTGCCAAACACACAAAACACACGCATTTAAACGCAAGCAAATACAAAGCAGTGATTGCTACATCGTGCAACTACCAGCAGTACTTCAGTGAAAAGTTCCCGTTCAAAACACCTATATACATTTCTATATATATGTGAACATCGGTCACAGTTCCTTCGTTCTCTTTCGTAGTGACCAGACGTGTTTTTGTTTTGCGCTCCGCATTTTCCTTTTGTTTAACTTAAACAGCCGGTGTTTTTGATCTATAATGATCTATGCACCGCGGGTGCATGCCTAATAATTGCCTAATAAGCATTTGCTCTGCACAGTGGTCTGATTGCTATTTGTTTTGAACTTTTTTTTCCAAAGTAAAAAAAAAAAAGACATAAATATGGAATATTCTGTTGTCTGTGCCAAAAAAACCTGCAAGAAGCAGATCACCCATGACCAGCCCAATATCCCCTGCTGGCTTTGCGAAAGCGTAGTGCACGCAAAATGTGTAGGGATCTCGGGCCGTGTAGGAGACGCCATATCAGAAAAAAACGGCCTGCATTATAGTTGTGAGGAATGCCGTGCTGTGGAAAACGACATGCGTTCGTTCATGAGGCAGACGCGGAGTGGCTTCAAAGAGCTGATCGTAGGCTTTAAACAGCAATATGATCGGCTCTTGGCCATGGACACTCAGTTCAGCAGTTTACAGCTGCTGGCTGAGTCTCCGAGACGCAAGAAGTCTACTCCGCGGGACTTGCAAGTGCCGACTGCCTCATGTCCGCCGGCATCTGAAAAACTTACTCCGACCACCCCCTTAGTGCAGCAGTCGATTACGTTTGCTACTCCAAGGGCAACGATCGCTGCTGGTGATGCAGATTCGGGAGCCGAATGCGTCACTTCGGAGAGTATGCAGTTAGAAATGTCTGTAGAGTCCGTGTCCATCGAGTCCGCACCCTTAACTATCCCCTCAGCTTCGCTCCCACCAGCTAATAGATGTCCAGGACCACCGGATACTGACATCACAGGTACTAGGCCTGTGGTGCCAAAACCACTGGTAGGAGTCCCACCAAAGCGACAAGTTTTTGTCTCGCGGCTAGCCCCTGACCTCACATCCAATGATGTGACCGCTTTTATACAAAGCAAAATAAAAGCCGTCGGCTTAAAGGTGGAAAAATTTAACTTTTCTTACGCCAGGGAGATATCTTCCTTCAAGATAAGCGTCTCCCCAACTCAATTTGAAACCATTTGTTCCGCCAAGTTTTGGCCAGAGCATTTGGTGGTTAAAGAGTTTAAGGCTAAGAAAAAGAATAGGCCCCCATTACTCTTCCTAGCATTCAGACCAGTGCTCCATCTCCATCCTCATCTTCACCCTCTACTTCCACCCATCCAAAAAACTAACTTCCTCTCTTGTAGTTACCTACCAGAATGCTAGAGGCTTGCGTAGTAAGCTCAGCACTCTTTTCCTTGAGAGTCTCGCATTCTCATCCCACGTTATTGTGTTCACCGAGACCTGGTTAAAGCCGGACATCCTTAGTTCCGAAGTTTTGGTAGGTCGGTACACAATTTTTAGAAATGACCGTTTGTCTCGACGGGGAGGTGGGGTCCTTATTGCAGTGGACTCAAACTTCACGTCGGAACATTTCATGGTCCAGGTTCAACAAGACCTGGAATTCCTGTGCGTAAAAATGATTCTCCCAGGCTTTTCCATCTTCATTACTTGCTCGTATATTCCACCTTCCTCGGATAACTTAATATACGAGCATCACCTGTCCGCTTTAAAAACTGTTTCTTCCTCGCTATCAGATAAAGACCATATGATAGTTCTTGGTGATTTCAATTTGCCAGGTACTGTTTGGTCTTCGGTAAACGAGTCTAATAACCTTGTGCCCATGTCACATAAAGTCATGTCGTGACGACGGCTTGCTAGACCTATCCCTGTCTCAAGTCAACCATGTGAAAAATTCCCTGGGTCGATTGCTTGATCTGTGCTTTGTCTCGGATCCGACCATAGCGTTGTTAACCCGAGCCCTTCCGCTCAGTATACCTGAAGACTCCTACCATCCTACATTCGAAGTGTCAGTCGATATTGGCCCTACTGAATTGGATCGAATGGGTAGGCTATCTGAACGTGTCCGCTGCTTTCGTAAAGCCGAGTTTACGAAGCTTAATAACCTTATTAGGGATTTTGATTGGTCCGCTCTATACTTGTGCACTGACGTTGTGAAAGGCACAAGCATTTTTTACAATGTACTTGACACATTTTTTGATTCTTGTGTCCCACTTTCTTGTCCGGTTAGATCTGGAAAGCCTCCTTGGTTTACCAAAGAGTTATCCAGTCTAAAAAATTTAAAATCAAGACTTTATAAAAAATTTCGAGACGTTGGTTCTCCCTCTTCTCTTTCTCACTATGTAATAGCTCGGTCAAATTTCTCCGTTCTTAACGCTCAATGCTATAAAAACTACCTATCTCGATGCAGGATTCGATTTTCACAGGACCCTAAACAGTTTTACAGCTTCGTAAATAGTAAGCGTAGAACGTCCGCACATCCATCCTCGTTATCTTTTCTCAATATGTCAGCAAACAATGATCAGGCAATTGCCGATCTTTTTGCCAAATTTTTCCAAACAACCTATTCTCATGAAAGCTACTCTGGTCAGCCGTATCCATACAGTTTACCAAGGTCGAATGGAATCTTCAGCCCCTTTTTAAATGAAAGCTCACTGCTTCATGATCTTCGATTAGTTAAGCCGTGTTTTCACCAGGTCCCGACGAAGTACCCGGCTGTGTACTTAGGTACTGTGCCGACGCTCTGTGTGGACCCTTGCTTAAACTATTCACCCTATCCATTAAGTCTTCATGCTTCCCGCCCATCTGGAAGGAATCTTTTATTATTCCGCTCCATAAGAAAGGTAGCAAGTCTGATGCAAATAATTATAGAGGTATATCTAAGTTATCCGCTATTCCTAAAATGTTTGAAAAAATTTTAACTCCGCACTTGCAACATCTCTGCAAATCACTTATATCTCCGTCCCAGCAGGGATTTATAAGGCGACGATCAACAACCACAAATTTATTAGAGTTTACCTCTTTTATCATCAAAGGCTTTCAAGGTAACTTGCAGACGGATGTCATTTACACTGATTTTAGTAAAGCATTCGATTCTGTAATTATTCCCTTTTAGAACAAAAACTTGACCTTTTAGGGTTTCCACCTAATCTTTTGAGATGGATTTCTAGCTACCTTCGTTCTAGGTCTCAAAGAGTCCTCTTTAAAAACTCCTTCTCTTCACCTGTTAAGGTTACTTCTGGAGTACCACAGGGCAGCCATCTAGGCCCCCTACTATTCATACTCTTTATTAATGATCTGCCTTCAGTATTAACAAACTCTCGAGTACTCATGTATGCGGATGATGTTAAACTTTGTGTCCAGTACAAGGACATTTCATTTCACTCTCGCTTGCAATCCGATCTCAATAACTTTCAATCATGGTGTTGTGCAAATATGTTACACCTAAATGCCTCGAAATGCAGAGTAATGACATTTCATCGCTCCAGCCCCCTTTTGGCTCCTTATAGCCTCTGCGGTGGTTCTCTTGAGAGAATTACTTTGGTTGATGATCTTGGTGTTAAATTAGACCCAAAGTTAAAGTTTTCTGAACACATTTCTACCATGGTAAATAAGGCCATGGGTGTGCTTGGGTTTATAAAGAGGTGGTCAAAGGAATTTGACGAACCCTATATAACGAAGACTCTCTACATCTCGCTTGTTCGTCCGATTTTAGAGTACGGCTCTTGTGTATGGTGCCCCCAGTACAAAGTACACCATGACCGAATAGAATCAGTCCAGAAAAACTTTTTGCTCTGCGTGGCCTTAACTGGGATGCAGGTGTGAGACTGCCATCTTATCCTCGTAGATTGCTTTTAATAAACCTTCCAACCTTAGTTAGTCGTAGAAAAATGCTTGGTGTGATTTTTATGCACAACCTGATCAAGGGTGACGTAGATAGCCCTGACTTGTTGAGCCGCATAAACTTTACGATTCCTATTATCTACTACAAACTTCATTCCTTTGTTCCTTCCGCTTTGTAGATCGAATTATTCCTTGCACGAACCATTTAGGGTACTTTGCTCGGATTTCAATTCCCTCTACCACATAATATCAACTACTAATTCCCTTCCTCTTCTTAAATCACTAATACTAACATACCTTTCCCGTAATTAGTTATAGTTCTTAGCTATCTTTGCATGTTTAGCTCTTTGAGTTGTGTTTAGCTCTAATTTTCCTCGAATTTTTAGTCTAACACCTATCTTTCCTGCATGCTCGGTTCGGTAACACGCGTCGCGCGTCATGCGGCAGCGCCCCTCGGTCGGTTGGGCGGGAGGAGGGCTGCGTTTCTGCCTGGGTTCCGCGCGTAACAGGCTTCGGCTTGGTGTCGCATGGGCCACTTGATGGTGCAGTCATTGCATATCAACGTCCAGACAAAAATAACTGAGTACAAGCACCCCGCTTCAAAACACCTATATACATATCTATACATATGTGGACATCGGTCACATAACTGAGTGCAAGCACCCCGCACAGAAACGGTTTTTGTTGCGCCTGTGTTATTAGTTCAAGCGCAGTACAAAGCCCTGAGAAGATAAGGCAAAAGAAGAACTAAAATCGAACGGTTGGGTTTTCGTCGCTTGATCTTCAGCTGGCCCGGGCATACAGGATGTTATTTTTTGCCTTTATAAACTTAAATAGTGCCTCTAATTTGTGTGTGAACTTCTTGTGACGCTAATAAAATGGCAGAAAACCATAATATTGGTCATGCTTTGCCTGCTGCCCCTAGTGAGGTAGATTTTTACAGAGCCAAGGCAAAGTCGATCCAGTGCCAACTCGTGGCTATGAACGCATTTATTACCGATGACTCTATAATTCAGTTTGACGAGGCTGATCTACGCGCGCTAATAAAGCATAATGAAAAATTGTACTCTGATTTCAGCATTTCACAGACTAGCTTAGAAATGCTCGATCTGATGGTGCTCAACGCACCATGGATGCCAAAATAAATCGCGAGTTAGCTGCACAGCAGAAGCAATTGGGCAAGGCAAACTCAACGGCCATGCCTCATCATTTTTCCGGAGATGCTGCGTTCAACACTTCACCTCAGAGGTCAAGGCTGCCTCATCTGGTATTGACGCGCTTCAGTGGAGACTACGCAGACTGGCCAGATTTCTTCTCGATGTTTTCAACTATGGTGGGCAATGAGCAGGAGCTAAGTAATTTGGAAAAATTCCAGTATCTACGTTCCCTCGAAATATCCGATGCGAACTATGCAAAAGCTTTACAATTACTTACTTATCGTTTCGACAACAAGCTCCTTTATTTCCAGACACACGTAACGGCGATATTTGGGCTACATGGTGTTGAGATAGGATTTGCCAGAAGTCTTCGGGAGCTCATCTGCGTGCAATTCGGTCGTTGGCATCAACAGAGGAAATTTTAGATGGACTTCTCATTCACATCGTAGCACAGAAGATGGCTTCCAAGACCCGGGAAAAATTGGAAGAAGTTTTGCCGATCAACAAGCTGTCGAATTGGAGCACCATGACTTCATTACTGGAAAGGCGCTGCCGAATGATGGAGAATGTGGAAAATGCGTTGCTAGCCCCAACATCAAGCCATCAGGTGGGAAAAAGCAAGCAAAATTCTAACCAAAATGACCTTATTGCCTCGTCCACTAACTCTTATAGCTCTGAATGCCTGTTTTGTGACGTAACCAAATGCAGAATTTTTTTGAATTTGGTACCTACCTTTCGCGACAAGGAAGCAAAGAAAATGCATCTCTGCCTCTTTTGTTTGCGCAAGGGTCATGGGTTGCAGCAGTGCAAGGCTGGAAATTGTAAGCAATGTCAAATGAAGCATCATACATTGCTCCATATGTCGCAAAACCCGTTTGCATCCTCACCAACCACGGTAGCGGTAAGCGTGCCTAAAAATCAAACACCCGCATTAATTGCATGCTCACCTCACCATTATCCCAAACAATTACGTGTTGCTAGCTAAAGCCATCGTTTTTGTTAAGAATCGAGCTGGAACGCTGGTTCCCTGTCGAACGATTCTGCATATCAGCTCAATTTCATAACGTCCCGTCTAGCTGGCCATCTACAACTAAATCATCGTCATTCGCCTATTTCGATATCTGGCATCGGAGAATCGTCGCTCAGCTCTGATAAGGCAGTTGAAGTTGTTATGTAGTCTCAGGATGGTGGATAGAAGTCTTCTTTCACGGCGGATGTTACTAAGATCATCACTGACTATCAGCCGCATTGCGACATTAATGCTGCTGGCTGAGACGTGCCTAAGAATATAAGTTTGGCTGACGCTTTATTCTATATGTCTCAGCGGATCGATATGCTGATAGGGGCAGGTCTATTTTTCGATTTGATCTGCGTTGGACAGATACAGTTGGCTATAAGGTCTCCGTCGCTCCAGAGCACCAAACTTGGTTGGATCGTCTCTGGAGGTCTGGCCAACAACATCACCAATCGCTGCGCGCTGGCTGCGGCAGCTCCACCGATACTAGGGGAAGAAGAGGATTCTCCGTCTGACGTTGTGAAGCGTTTTTGGGAGGTTGAAAACTGTTACTCATCGGAGGCAGTTTTATCAAGTGAGGATACACTCTGCGAGCGATTGTTCAAGGACAACTGTGTTCGTCTGGAAAATGGTCAATATTCTGTTCGGCTCTTGGCTTCTGCTGGTTTTGAGGCCCCTGTCGACTCATTCTGTATCGCTGTTCGTCGATTTAAGGGTCTTGAGACAAAGTTGCTAAGAAATCCGTCACTAAAGGCTCAGTATAGCGCGCTCCTTCAGGAATATCTATACTTAGGGCACATGTCGTTGGCCTCTAACACACAGAAATTGGCGCAGTTTTTCTTGCCGCATCATTGCGTTCAAAAACTCAACAGCAGCAGCACGAAGCTTGGTTTTATCTTCGATGGATCCGCAAAGACCACATCCGGGCGTTCTCTCAATAACTTGTTGATGGCGGGTCCAACCATTCAGCCAAAAATATTAAACACACTGGTTCGGTTAAGGTTCTTCAAGATTGGCATCATTTCCTATAGGAGCTCAATTTGTTAGAAGGGATTTCTACGTGGACGATCTCATGTCTGGTGGTGACACAATTGAAGAGGTGAATGTGACCCGGCGACAAGTAAAGGAGCTCCTGCATAGAGGACACTTTCCAATACGCAAATGGTGCTCCAATGAGCCTATGGTGCTTGATGAGGAGCCGGAGGAAGACAGGGAGAAGATTCTCAAGTTTCATGATGGAACGGACATAGCGAATGCGTTGGGGCTTGTGTGGGATCCTACTTCAGATAGCCAGACTTCAGAATTATGCCAGACGGCCCACCCACCAAACGCTCTGCCCTGTCGGCTTTAGCCAGATTCTATGATCCCCTGCACTGCCTGAACCGTTGTCGACAGTGTGGTCAGACATGATATCTCCATTACGCATAATTCAGAACTGTTAATTCCCTCGTTCTGTCATGCTCCCGAACTCATCTCTCCAGTTGCACGCATTCTGTGACGCCAGCATGACCGCATATGGAGCTTGCGTTTACATAAGATCGAACAATCAAGGACTTACAACATCCCGCTTACTCTGCTCGAAGTCCAAGGTAGCGCCTTTAAAGACGCTAACCATAGCCAAGTTGGAACTGTCCGCCGCGTTGCTTTTGGCTGAGCTCGTTGTAAGCGTAAAAGAAAGCATCTCATTACTCTGCGATTTTCACTGTTGGTCGGATTCAACTATTGTATTGTCTTGGATACGTGAAGCCCCATCAAATTTTAACGTTTTTGTCTCCAACAGAACTGCGCAAATCCAAGAGTTGACAAGGGAAATGGAGTGGCATCACGTGCCGACGGATCTTAGCCCGGCAGATGTAGTGTCTAGAGGATATTCTCCAAAAGAGCTTTTAGATTTGGAATTGTGGCTAAATGGACCACCGTATCTGTTATCGAGCTCGTTAGGATGGCCTTCTCATGCTCAGACAGCTGAAGAACTACCAGAACGCAGACAGAAGGCTTTGGTTGGAACAGTTGTAACGGACCTCTCATGTGACAGCAAGTACACAAACTCTTTGGATATATTTATATTTATTTATTTATCTCCCTTCGAAGCAAGGATATTATTCGTTCAAGTGCAACGCTCACCGTACAGGAGCTGGACGGAGGCACGCGTTTGCTTATTATAAGTATTCAGAAAGTTCATTTTGCTGAAGAGCTCAACGCATTCATCGCCAATAAAGTACTTCCGGCCAGGCGCAAACTACTTTCGTTGCATCCGCTGATCGATGCTGATGGACTGCTTCGTAGCATAGCACCCTATATTGCTGCCGTAGTGTCATCCGATCACAAAGGCAATCATAACGTTATATCACGAAAAAATCTTGCATGCTGACCACAGGCTTTACTAGCCTCACTTCGTCAGAAGCATTGGCCTGTTAGAGGTCGAAAATTGGTGGCAAGCGTCGTAAGCAAATGCGTCCGTTGCTTTCGGACGAAGCCAAAGTTGGCTGAGCACGTGGTGGGAGATTTGACAACTGATAGTGTCCAACCGAACCCCGCATTTCACACAACTGGAATTGATTTTTGTGGGTCGTTCTATTATAAGGCTGATGTCCGGAATAAGCCACCATGCAAATGCTACATCTCCATATTTGTTTGCTTTTCAACAAAGGCTATGCATTTAGAGGTAGTCAGGGATCTAACTACGGCCTCATTCGCTTCATGAGCCTAAGTGGAAAGCCTCGGGCTTTGTGGACGGATAACGCTACAGTCTCTGTCATCGCTTTGTTTTGGCTCAGTGATGGAATAGACTGGAAATTTATCCCGCCTCGCTCTCCTCATTTTGGCGGGTTATGGGAAGCGGCTGTCAAGTCGGCAAAATACCATTTTTATCCAGTCGTCGGATAAACTGTTTTAACCCTTGAAGAGCTTAGCACTCTCGTCTATGAGATATCGGCTATTCTTAACTCTCAACCACTTTATCCCATTTCAGAAGGACCAGACAGTCTGGGAGTGCTTACGCCAGTTTACTTTCTAAAGGGATCGAGATTCACTACGTTCCCAGAACGTTTGAGTCGATGGCAGCAGGTGTCCCAGATGCAACAAAACTTTTGGCGAAAATGGAGCATCGAATACTTGTCCTTGCTTCAAGAGAGGAGCAAGCGGAAAGCCACCACGGACAACAAGCATCGTTCTCATAAAGGAGGAAAACTTGCTACCCCTCAAATGGCTTCTCGGGCGAGTCGAAGAGTCCATACCAGGCAAGGATGGAATCGTCAGAGTCGTGCTGGTTCAAACAGCGACGGGTCTCATGAAGAGAGCCGTTGGAAAGCTAGCCGTCCTGCCCGTCGACCCTGGATCAATTGAAAGACAGGCTATTTCAACGGGGGGAGGATGTTCGGAGCAGACCGGCCTATAATTATTATAGCATTAAGTAAATGCCACCGAGCATAATTGTAATTTGTTATTGTCGATCACCCTGCTAGCTCTCTCACGCTAAAGCTTGCGCTATTGCTGAGTTTTGGCTGCTGCTGCAGTTTCTGAGCGCAGATGACTAGCACTAAAATGACACTAAAATCAACTTTTACCGCGGGTGCATGCCTAATAACACAAGTCAACACGATTTTTCCTCAAGGAACAAAACCAACTTTTTATTAAAGATTTGGGGCTTAGAAATGGTTTGATGATTTTTTTTTTTTTTCTATGGCAGAACTTTTTTTAAAGAATTTTTGAAAACTTGAATTTTTTTTTTTAAGCTTTTTTCAGGTGTAGCACTTGTTTTTTTCACATAACTCTAGTATCTTTCTGAGAAATTGAGAACACAGCATATAATTTTTTTTCGACTTTTCCTCAGTTTTTAAAGTCAAAATTTCGTAAATAATACCGCACAAAAATCATTATTTTTGCATTTCAATGCTTTATATTTCCCAAACGGTAAGCTGAAATCACAAAGTGTTTGGGCTTATCTTCTAGCTGTTTTAATTATCTTTTCAAAATATTAAAGTTCTTAACAACCAGATGAAAGATACTAGAGTTATGTGAAAAAAACAAGCGCTACCCCTGAAAAAAGCTTAAAAAAAAAATAACAGTTTTCAAAAATTCTTCAGAAAAAAAACCATAATTCTTAAAAAAATTTTAAAGCCCCATATCTATCAGAAAAAGTCGGTTTGGATCCTTGAGGAAAAAAAAAGTTCGGTTTTGTCGAGTAGGGTAATTGTGTAAAAACACAACTTATTAAATTAATTTTGTGCGTCGGTTAGTCATGTGTTTGTGTTGTTACTTTTCGTGAGTGCGCCCTCTCATTACATTTAGCCGCTCTTTGTCGTAGTTATCTATTATCTCTCTCTATCACCTAACTCTCAATAACTGTTCTTTCTCTCTCGCTCTTGTACTTTTGTGCAGAAACGCTCTCACTTATAAGCTGTTGCTGCAACCACTCTCATCTCTCATGTTTTACCGATGTCGCTACATTCGAAGTGTCAGTCGATATTGGCCCAACTGTATTGAATCGAATGGGTAGGCCATCTGAACGTGTCCGCTGCTTTCGTAAAGCCGAGTTTACGAAGCTTAATAACCTCATTAGTGATTTTGATAGGTCCGCTCTGTATTTGTGCACTGACGTTATGAAAGGCACAAACATTTTTTACAATGTACTTGACACATTTTTTGATTCTTGTGTCCCACTTTCTTGTCCGGTTAGATCTGGAAAGCCTCCTTGGTTTACCAAAGAGTTATCCAGTCTAAAAAACTTTAAATCAAGACTTTATAAAAAATTTCGAGAAGTTGGTTCTCCCTATCCTCTCTCTCACCATGTAATAGCTAAGTCAAATTTCTCCGTTCTTAACGCTCAATGCTATAAAAACTACCTATCTCGATGCAGGATACGATTTTCACAGGACACTAAACAGTTTTACAGCTTCGTAAATAGTAAGCGTAGAACGTCCGCACATCCATTCTCGGAATTCCCGGCTGTGTACTTAGGTACTGTGCCGACGCTCTGTGTGGACCCTTGC
Source organism: Drosophila ambigua (assembly GCA_018150905.1). Lineage (NCBI taxonomy): Eukaryota > Metazoa > Arthropoda > Insecta > Diptera > Drosophilidae > Drosophila > Drosophila ambigua. The sequence continues at coordinate 514,681 of JAECWS010000103.1, forward strand.
TTAAACTATTCACCCTATCCATTAAGTCTTCATGCTTACCGCCCATCTGGAAGGAATCTTTTATTATTCCGCTCCATAATAAAGGTAGCAAGTCTGATGCAAATAATTATAGAGGTATATCTAAGTTATCCGCTATTCCTAAAATGTTCGAAAAAATTTTAACTCCGCATTTGCAACATCTCTGCAAATCTCTTATATCTCCGTCCCAGCATGGATTTATAAGGCGACGATCAACTACCACAAATTTATTAGAGTTTACCTCTTTTATCATTAAAGGCTTCCAAGGTAACTTGCAGACGGATGTTATTTACACTGATTTTAGTAAAGCATTCGATTCTGTAAACCATTCCCTTTTAGCACAAAATTTGACCTTTTAGGGTTTCCGCCCAATCTTTTGAGATGGATTTCTAGCTTCTTTCTACCTTCGTTCTAGGTCCCAAAGAGTCCTCTTAAAAAAATTCCTTCTCTTCACTTGTTAAGTTTAATTCTGGAGTACCACAGGGCAGCCATCGAGGCCCCCTACTATTCACACTCTTTATTAATGATCTGCCTTCAGTATTAACAAAATCTCGAGTACTCATGTATGCGGATGATGTTAAACTTTGTGTCCAGTATAAGGACATTTCATTTCACTCTCGTTTGCAATCTGATCTCAATAACTTTCAGTCATGATGTTGTGCAAATATTTTACACCTAAATGCCTCGAAATGCAAAGTAATGACATTTCATCGCTCCAGCCCCCTTTTGGCTCCTTATAGCCTCTGCGGTGGTTCTCTTGAGAGAATTACTTTGGTTGATGATCTTGGTGTTAAATTAGACCCAAAGTTAAAGTTTTCTGAACATATTTCTACCATAGAAAATAAGGCCATGGGTGTGCTTGGGTTTATAAAGAGCTGATCAAAGGAATTTGACGACCCCTATATAACGAAGACTCTCTACATCTCGCTTGTTCGTCCGATTTTAGAGTACGGCTCTTGTGTATGGTGCCCCCAGTACAAAGTACACCAGGACCGAATAGAATCAGTCCAGAAAAACTTTTTGCTCTGAGTGGCCTTAACTGGGATGCAGGTGTGAGACTGCCATCTTATCCTCGTAGATTGCTTTTAATAAACCTTCCAACCTTAGTTAGTCGTAGAAAAATGCTTGGTGTGATTTTTATGCACAACCTGATCAAGGGTGACGTAGATAGCCCTGACTTGTTGAGCCGCATAAACTTTACTATTCCTATTAGATCTACTAGAAACTTTATTCCTTTGTTCCTTCCGCTTTGTAGATCGAATTATTCCTTGCACGAACCATTTAGGGTCCTATGCTCGGACTGCAATTCCCTTTACCACATAATATCCACTACTAATTCTCTTCCTTTTCTTAAATCACTAATACTAAAATACCTTTCCCGTAATTATTACTATTTCTTAGCTATCTTTGCATGTTTAGCTCTAATTTTCCTCGAATTTTAGTCTAACACCTAGCTTTCCTGCATGCTCGCGATCGGTTCGGTAACACGCGTCGCGCGTCATGTGGCAGCGCCCCTCGGTCGGTTGGGCGGGAGGAGGGCTGCGTTTCTGCCTGGGTTCCGCACGTAACAGGCTTCGGCTTGGTCTTGCATGTGCCACTTGATGGTGCAGTCATTGCATATCAACGTCCAGACATATACTGTTTTGGAAAAATAAACCGTATAAAATATAATAAATTCCTCGTTTTTATATATATGTTCGGCAAGGTGATATATTTCGATATCCTCCTGTTAACACATTTGTTTTCTTGATTTTGGAACAAGAACAAATCGTGCTGCTTTTTTGCAACCATTATGGCGACGCCTTTATTATTTATCACACGCGCTTCTGTCTTTGCAAATTCAACAGAGAAACCATTTTCGATGGCCTTGGACACCGACATAAAATTGCAGTGCAATTCCTTCATATACAAAACGTCGACAAGTTTTATGTGGTTCCCAAATCAAATCCACTGTGCCGCTCCCTTCAGCTTCTATGTAGCTATTGCCCGATATAGTAATTCCCTCTTTGCGCTCTTTTAGTTCCGAAAAACGAGATCGCTCACAATACAAGTGAGACGTGACACCACTGTCGACACACTGATAGGGAAGATGACTGTGGAGGCAGTCTTTGGAAAGCGCCACGCCATTTCTAGATCCCATCACCGTCGGCACCTGCGAAAGCTCAAGGCATGAGCATCTTCCATTCTGGACCTGACTGCATGGAGAAGGAGCGAACGCACTCCAACCCACTAGAGCTGTTGAAAACCCTGGGTATTCGGGCTAATGAGCTGGTACAAGGGATGAATGATCAGCGGCACGTGGACATCCCGATGAAGGACTTAGCCCTGATTGTTGAAGCCCTGCTGGTGCTTGTCCTAAACAGCTTTGACAAGCTGCACAACAGGTCAATCGGGACCGCCACTATTGGACCCAAGGCAAGGAAAAAAAGGGAGCCACGAGAGCGTGAGCCAAGACCGGATGCGATTATTATCCAGCGCCAAGGAGATCTTAGCTATAGCGACATCCTTCGTATGGTCACCAGGCGACAGGGACGAATGCTCCAATAAGTTGTCAAAAACGTCAAGAAAAAAGGGCCTGAGGCCGTCTTTTGCGGATACACGACTGGCAGTTGTGTGCCTGCATCCGGCGCATGCAAGAATCCTGCGAAAAGCAGGGAAGCTCAAAGTCAGCTGGACGAACTGTAGAATCCAGGAACGGACAGCCCAAGGACGATGCTATAGATGCCTGGAGTTCGGACACGTAGCAGTCAGGTGCAAGAGCGCGGTGGATCGCACTGGATCGCTGCCTCAGATGCGGCGCAAACGGTCACAAAGCCGCAACCTGCCAAAGTGATCTTCGTTGCTTCATCTGCACTGCTAACAAGAGCAAGAAAACGGATCACTACGCGGGTAGCAAGCGATGCCCAGCATCCAAAGGTGGGTCCAGCTTGCCGCCCCAATTATGAAGTTGTTACAGCTGAACCTCAATCACTGTGCGGCGGCTCAAGACCTGCTGTGCCAAACAGTGAGGGAAATGGCGGTTGAGCTAGCCATCATCAGCGAGCCATACCGGCCCAGGGAGTCTACTGGATTCATACTGGATGCCACCAAGAAGGCCGCGATATGACTTTGCGGCGCCACACCCATGCAGGCCACCACCACTGTAAGCTGGACATATAGTCCAGACAGGACATCTCGCTCCAAGCCTGTTACTAGCCGAATTCACAGGTATCCTAGAAAATATAGCGGCTGATATTAGAGATCACCATCCGGTGGCTATCGGAGGCGACTTCAACGTGTGGGCAGGGGAATGGAGAAGCGTTTCAACGAATGCGATAGGTAGGGTCTTGCTGGAGATCATCGCACCTCTGGATATAGCACTCTTCAATCAGGGCGTGCAACATACCTTTTCCAGGGCAGGAACCGGATCGATCGTCGACATCACCCTGGTCAGCAGCTCACTCTTCAACACTTCGGGTTGGAGTATCAGCAATGCCTACACAGCAAGTGACCACATGGCAATTATTTGCAAAATTGGCGAGCAGGCAGCTATCGTCGAAGCAGAGGCGTCTAGATGAAAATGCTACCGTGCGGATAGGTCCAACACGGCGCTGTTTTCGGAATTGATGACCAACCTCGTGACGGATGGCAATGCGGAGTGCATGACCAACCAAGTCATGGAGAACATCGATGCAGCATGCACCGCTACCATGGCTCAGAGGAAGCATTACCGGCGTCTCCACCAAACAGTGTTGGTGGAATGTCGGACCCCGACATACCCAGATCCATCGTGGGGGAGCTTTTTCCGCGCATGGCGGATCACTTCGCGGAAGTCCCCTGCCTAATCCCACCATTAAATCAGGCCCAGATCGAGGAGGTGACTCTCGTAGAAATAGCAACCGCAGCCAGGAGCATAAGCCCTAACAAGACAGCTGGGCCGGATTCTATCCCGAATCGAGCCCTAATACTCGCCCTTTCCCTGCACGCGGAAATCTTCGTGAAGCTGCTAAACCAGTGCCTTCGCGAAGGAAGTTTTCCGAAGAGGTGGAAGACGCAGAAGCTGGTGCTCATTCCCAAGCCAGGCAAGCCGCCAGGGTTAGCATCGTCGCAATGTAAGATGGCATACTGCGACTCAGACTGCCCCACGGAGTGCATCTGGTGGGCTTTGTGGACGACGTGGCTGTCCTGGTAGTGGCCAAAGACTTGACCGCAGTAAAGACGACTTGCAACCAGACCATTGCGCTCATTCAACAGTGGCTGGGGCTGGTCGGGCTTGAAGTTGCACCTCACAAGACCGAGGCAGTTCTGGTGTCCAGCCAGAAGAAAGTTGAGACGGCCAACATCACAGTGGCAGGCACCCTAGTGTCATCAAAGCGGGATATAAAGTAGCTTGGCATCGTGATAGACACACGGCTCTGTTTTCGAGAGCATCTGGCCTAGATGAACTCGAAGGCGGCATCCAGAAGCAGAGCCCTATCAGATTAATGTTGAATACCCCAGGACCCAAGCAATGGCGGCGACAGCTACTAACGTATGTAACGAGATCGGTGATGCTTTACGCGGACAAGGCTGCCTACGTGATAGCGGGTTTAGCACCGTTCGAGTACCTAGCGGAGGAGCGGTCCACCAACCACCGGGATACGCATGGCAGAGGCATCAAAGCGGCGGACAAACGGGAGGTGCGCATGGCGTGCAAGCAGCAGAGCTTTAGGAGTGGCAACACCGATGGAATACGTCCCCTAAGGGTCGGTGGACTCACCAACTCATCCCATCCGTCGAAGGGAGGGTTGATAGGAAGCATGACCTGGGCAACTTCTATTTGACTCAGCTTCTCAGCGGCCACGGCTGCTTTCGGAGCTATCTGCACCGCTTCGGGCACGAGGACACATCAGATTGTTCACCGTACATGCTCAGGTAACTGGGAGGCGACCAGCAACTTCGCGGCTACCATCATGGCAGAACTTCGCGCTGTTGAGCGCCAGAGAAGGGAGCAGATAGGCTAAGGGACGCCTCCACTTGTGTGAAGCATTGCTTCGCGGCCGTACAACACTTTTTGGGCTCGCATTATCATGTCAACCAAAGCCATTGTATATAGATAGTTAAGTAGATTAGCTAAATAAATGGAATTTAAAAAAAAAAAAAACCGTGTCACATACTCTTTGAAAAGAGAGTTTTAAACGCGCACGCAAAACGGAATACGATTTCTCCTTTTGATTTCGTTATATCCTTTCGGTTTGTTTTCTTGATTGTTCTTTTCTCTACACTTTGACCAGCAAATCATCCCACTCGGGCCGTTTGTTTTCTTCTGTCCGATTTCGTTATTGGTCTTTTGTTTTGACGACGACCAATTTCTAACACCCGAACCGAACGCTCGTTGTTCACTTTTCTCTGCGCATTCTTGATTTGGCTTTCGCCTGTCTCCTTCTTCATGAAGCTTTACTTTGAGAGAGTTCAAATTTGGCAGACAGTCCGTATCTCCATTGCTACCACAAAATTTTCGTACACCTCGGCCAGGCTCGATATCAACAGAATAGGCAAAATTTCTTTAGGAACTGTTAAGTACATTTTTTCAGTTTCAGTTTTCAGTTCCACAAAAATTATTTACGTGATTTATTACCGATTAATTTTCGCTCATTTTCTACGAACAAAAACTGATTTAACAGGCTTATGCGACGCGCGGGGACTGATGGCATATGGGGACGCGCTAAAACTTTCCATGCTTCTTTTGCAGATGTACAGTTGTTCACATAGTTTATCTGCGATGACTTGATACACAGCATAATACTCGCAAGAGCCTTCTCGTCTTTTAAATCAAACTGTGCCTTCTCCGCATCATTATCTTCTTAATTTTTCACTTCTCGTCCGCACACTACTGACCACATCTCAGAGTGTATTAGCACGCTTTTCATTAGGATTACCCACGCACTATAATTCTCCTTGTCGAGCTTATCGATTGAATGGAAAGACGAACCCATTTTCGCAATCGATCGAGTCACAATTTCAGAAAGTCAGAAAAATCACTTTCAACCTTCGCAGACAGAAATTCTGGGCCCATAAACTATTCGTTGTGGTATTTATCAAAGGCAGACGGAATACAAAAGGGAGACGAGAGAACGCCGCTTCATTGCGACTCATACATACATATTTATTTATGCTGGATAATGTTGCTTCGGAAGCATGGGAACCATTGGTTCATTACAAAGCTTTGTTAAGGATTAACACTTTGTTCTAGTTTTGCGATTTTAATCAATTTATTTTAATCAATCTTGAATATTGAAACTCATTTAAGCCGAGAAGGAACGTTGTGAGTCTATTCTGTGGCCGCGACTGAGTGAAATGCGCTCTTTGGCATATTATGTGCGGGTACATGGAGTGCCTGTAATGAACAACGAAAATGTAAAGGGTCTCTTTAATTGTCCTTCTACACGTAAGGCCTCGTTCCACCACCGAAAATTAAGGAGATTTTTCGCATTAAGTCGCGGGTGCATGGACATGCACATAAGTCTGTTGTAGATCCTGTGAACATAGTAAAATTTGAAAGCAGTCGTGACAAAATCATGTTGTTAAAACGGACTGGAGAACATTGACGACAGACCAAACAACCACTTTATCTGGAGTTGCATGGCATCCAGTCCAAGACCCTCGTTCTGCATCAATGAGAAACTCAATAGATGCAGCTACACCACCACCAAGGAGGCCATGAAGATGAAGAAGCGTAACGTCTTGACAGCCGTCTTCACCCGGCGCGCTCTTGTCTATGCTCGGCAGAGTGTACACGGCAAATTTGTTTGCCTTAGGAGCATGGAAGCTCTCTATGCCCTGCAGAGCCTAAGGCTTGATGCTGCGACTGAGGAAACGCCTTCATCCGGAGGCCCCAACAATAATAATAATTTTCGTTAGATTATCTTATAGCCTTTTTACACTGGGCGCGTCTGCTATCGATATCGGGATAAGCGCAATGAAGCAGAAAAGGCGTTTACATTGACGTGCGTCTTGACGGACGGGTCGCAGGTTGCGGATAGCGAACGGCCTAGCCTAGTGGGTGGGTCAGCTGTGAATTAGCGGGCATCCCAAAGAGAATCAACTAAGTTGGCCTGAGGGAGAGTACCGAAAATAATCAGTCCCGGACAGCCAGCGGGTGTTTGCGAAGCAGCAACACTGACTATGCGCTTGTGATGCCGCCACTAATTAAGTAGCTCGCACACTCCCATCCCTAGACATTACCTACATCCCAACCCCAACACACACCTCACACGGGGCCGGACTAAGGTGTCACTCGGCCCGTGCCAAGAGTCTGCCTGGCAGGGGGCCCGGTATAGAAACTAGCCCAGTCGTGAACGGAGAGCTCAGGGACTTGGCAGCCCCCTGTTTTAATGATGCATTACCCGGGTAACGTGGATCTCTGCACGGGCTCTGCACCCCTTCTCTTCAGTTCGTGGGAATAAGATGGATAACAAGGAAAACAAACAAAAAAACACGTGAAGGGAGCTGACACCATCAACCAGCGGCCAAGCCAAAAGAACACGTATGCTGAAAAGAGAAGTGTTGGGCATATACTCCGTCGGCAAAACGCCAGCACTGATGCCAAGGAAAAGACACTCATAGATGTCCTGGACATCGGCAGTGGATACGGAAGGATCCCGAGGAGCCAGTGGAAGTGGGTGGAAGCGGAATTTGACGACCGCTGCTTCGAGCTGCTAGAAAAAGACCCCAGACTTCCCTAAGTCTGCAAGGACATGGGATGGTTCCAGGGGAATATAAAAGAAATTGCCTGCGAAGACGATCGTTTCGTGCAGCTATACAAAGCAAAGGTGGCGCAGATCGGGGAGGTTTATGCTGGGGACAGTAGACTGGAGCGAGGTTTCCAGCCGACCTAGAGATCGGATTTCGGTGCCGGCTTCTATTAAGGAGCCGGAGCGCATCCTAAAAATGTTTTAGAGATGCAAACCCCATCTACTGACCAGTGACTGGAAGGTAGTCAAGGTTGAGGCGACGCAGGGATGCTGTGCCAGGCCGTGCTCGTGCTCAAAAAAGAGTCGCTGGCACTGATAGAGGCAGCAAAGGGCGAGCTGAACTTCGGCTTCTGCTCCGTGACCATAAGGGTCTATAAGTCAGATGCGGCGGCCGAGGCGCGTCCTGTCGACAATTTCCCTTGCTTAATTCTTGTCTCAACATCTGCTGGAGCACCACTTTTCTGAACAAATTCAGTATGAAGCATGTCTTTTAAGTCTGAAGAGCTCACCTTAACCTTACGTCCTTGCAAATTGCCTTTTTAATTATCGCGTTTCTCTTAATAGCTCTATCGGAATTGTCCGGTGCTGAGAAATCAGATGACTCTTCCATATCAGACGAGATATCCTCCATCGACTCACAATTCTGGCTCGACGCCATGGCGTCAGCCACTTTCACACTCTGCTTCACCAAAACTTTCAGTTCACAAGACTCACCTTGATCCTTTAATAAAATTGTAATCCTTCAATTTATTTAATATTTATATAAGAAGCTCGATTAAACCCACAACCGGCTAGTATTCCGTGTTGATGGATTTAATTTTGGACCAAAGTTTTGTTCTTTCCCTTTTTTTTCCGGAGCGCGAGCAAAACACATCAAACCACTTTCAAGGCACAAACGGAAGATGAAGAAGCGTAACGTCTTGACAGCCGTCTTCACCCGGCGCGCTCTTGTCTATGCTCGGCAGAGTGTACACGGCGAATTTGTTTGGGAGGAGCATGGAAGCTCTCTATGCCCTGCAGAGCCTAAGGCTTGATGCTGCGACTGAGGAAGCGCCTCCATCCGGAGGCCCCAACAACAATAATAATTTTCGTTAGATTATCTTATAGCCTTTTTACACTGGGCGCGTCTGCTATCGATATCGGGATAAGCGCAATGAAGTAGAAAAGGCGTTTACATTGACGTGCGTCTTGACGGACGGGTCGCAAGTTGCGGATAGCGAACGGCCTAGCCTAGTGAGTGGGTCAGCTGTGAATAAGCGGGCAACCCAAAGAGAAGCAACTAAGTTGGCTCTGAGGGAGAGTACCGAAAATAAGCAGTCCCGGACAGCCAGCGGGTGTTTGCGAAGCAGCAACAGCAACATCCGGACTAAGGTGTCACTCGGCCCGTGCCAAGAGTGAGCCTGGCTGGGGGCCCGGTATAGAAACTAGCCTAGTCGTGAACGGAGAGCTCAGGGACTAGGCAGCCCCCTGTTCTAATGATGCCTTACCTGGGCAACGTGAATCTCTGCCCGAGCTGACCGTTCCCCTTCTCTGCATCTCGTGGGAAAGAAATATGAATAACAAGCAACAAATAACAAAAACCAACAAAAACACAAAAAAAAAACAAATGAGACTGGCACTCCCAAAATGCCAACGGGGAGCAATCCCAAGCAGGGGAAGGCAGTGGCCCAAAGGCCTGGCCTAACCCGCTTAATCGCAGGTAAATCCTGCTGGGTGGAAGGCACCGGTACGAACTCGCACCAATCCCGAATCCGGGGTGAGCGGCACTTCAAAACCAAAAACGGAAACCTTGGAGAGGCAGCTAAGGGAGACGATTTGCCGTCGACCAGCGCCCAAGCCAAATATACATACACCGAAAAGAGGAGTGCAGGTGACATACTCCGTCGTGCCAAAGAAAGGACACTTATTGGAGTCCTGGAGCTACTGGAGCCCAGTAGACCGAGGGCCAGATTTTGGGTGCCCGCCTCAATAAAGGAGCCGGAGCGCATCCTCAAGATGTTGCAGCGATGCAATCCAAACTTTCCTACCGAGGACTGGAAGGTAGTGAAAGTTTAGGCGACACAGTGCCCCACAAACCAAGTGGTGATCAGCTTCATATCGGTCACCATCGAAGTGTACATGTCGGACACAACGAGGCCGACAAGCCAGTCGAGCAGGAGGTGGCCTCGGAGATCGAAGCACCCGATGATGAGCTGGGGCCGGAACAGGATGGCTACCTCACGGACTCGACCCTCATGAAGGAGTTGCGCGATGGGTGTTGCGAGGACGGGCATGTCACCGATGACTCGGACGCCGACACGACACTGGTGGAGATTGATCAGCCAACTGGGACATATATAATTTAAGAATGGAAGAACTACTTCCCCCTTTAGCACCAAAATGCCCGGACACCCAGGATAATCTTAATCGTCTAGTGCACAAATTCACGAAAGCATTCAATAAAGCCTTCACGGCAGCATGCCCCTCACCAAACCTAGGGGGAAAAGAAACGCCTTACGTAAAAGCTGCAGGACTCTTTTCAATAGAGCTAAAAGCCACAACGAGGAGGAGCACTGGGCAAACTACAAGAGGCGAGAGTAAAAAGAGCCTTTTGGTAAAAATTCTGCTCTGACAGCAGCAAGGCTCCGAAAGAATGGATGGTACGTGGACTAACTCCAGTGAGGAATTCCTATATATTCTACTCGATACACATTTTCCAGGGTGCACAACCATCGATCCGCAGACCCCGCCACTCATGGCCCGGCAACATCGATGGCGCACATCCTCACAAAAAGGAACATCAGCTGGGAAATAAATAGCTTTAGTTCCTTCAAATCACCTGATCCCGACCAGGTCATTCCGGCTTAATTACAAAAAGCCGGAGACACAGCAATTAATGCATCTTCTGGAAGATACTTGTGACGCCCAGCGCCACCACACTAAGCGTCGGCGCCACATTGCAACATACAAATTACATACATTACTATTACATATAAGCATAGCACATATCATATTATCACATATTTATAAGCGACAAAAAACCATGAAGTTCCTTCTAATAAATAAATAAGAAAAAAAAACCGTTTAACATTTAAATACAAATCCAAACCAGGAACACGCTCGCCAAAGACTAGTGTGACCAACGCGCACCGAACACGGTCACACTAACAGCTGGGCCGGGACGCGTTATGGCAAAACCAAAACGCGTTAGGCCTCTATCGGGGCACCCACAGCTGATCGCCGGCAATAAAAGGAGGATCGCCAGATCGAATCGAGGCAGTCCACCTCGGAAAGCCCTGGCCGAACAAACCAGAATTTTACAGCGGATCTTGTTATCCGCGTTCTGCTCAATACTTTACCTCTCCAGAGTGTGTCCAAACCTCTGAATCCTCTCCAGAGTGTGTCCGAACCTCTGAATCCTCGCCAGAGTGTGTCCAAAACTCTGAATTATCGCCAGAGTGGGTCCAAAACTCTGAACTTTTCCCGCCGGAGTGTGTTCAAACCTCCGCATCAATCTTCTCCTCGGAGCGTGTCCAAAACTCCGCATCAATCTTCTCCTCGGAGTGTGTTCAAACTCCCGCATCAATCTTCTCCTCGGAGCGTGTCCAAACCTTCGCACCAATCTTCCCCTCAGAGTGTGTTCAAACCTCCGCCTCGCTCTTCTCCTCGGAGCTTGTCCAAACCTCCGCACCGATCTTCCCCTCGGAGTGTGTTCAAACCTCCGCCTGCATACTCTCGTCGGAGTACCCTCGAGCCACTCGACTTCCAAACCGACGCAGCACGCAACAAACAGCCACGTGCGGCCGAGTAGCCAAAACCGAAGGAAGATCCAGAAGGAAGACGAGTCACCAAGATCCAACCTATTTCCAACTCTGTACAATTAAGACCAGTCAAAAACACTTTTTACTATACTACTTATCCTTGCTTTATTCTTGAACCGAGATATTCCTTTCAGCTACCACAGCCAGAAACCTAACAAATTTCTGTGAACCCGGCGCGGCGAGCATACCCCGGCCGAAGCGACTTCACATTCTGATAGTAGGACAAATTCCTCACGCCTGGCTCAATTCGAAAATAGTCTTTATCCCCAAAGCAGGGAAAGCTGCAAAGGGCTGCAAAGTGGTGGCATATGCGGACGATGTTGGCATCATCTTCTCGGGAAAATTCCGTCAAAAACTTTATGATCTACTGACTGCAAAGCTCACTCGACTGTCTGAATGGACAAAGTCACAAGGACTGGGAGTCGATCCCTCGAAAACGGAACTTGTATTGTTCACAACCAAATACAAAGTTCGTCCTCTCAACCCCCAAATACTAAACGGATGCAGGATCTCCTTCAGCGACAATGCCAGATACTAAGGGTTGGTAATTGACAAGAAGCTGTGTTGGAACCTGAATATCAAATAAAGAGTGAAGAAGGCCACGATAGCCCTCTACACTTGCAAAAAGGCAATTGGCTTGAAATGGGGCATGAACCCAAGCATAGTCCAATGGATATACCTAGCAATAGTTAGGCCAATACTTCTCTACGGAGTCGCAGTGTGGTGGCCTGCCCTATCAAAAAAGAGCATCATTAAACAACTGGGCAAAGTAAAATGAACTGCCGCCCTATGCATCAGTGGAGCCCCACGCACCACACCAAATTATGCGCTAAATGCTATCCTATGCCTCCAGAGGCTAGACCTTTCAGACAGGGAGGCAGCAATTCGTCTGAGAGACTCCGACCAATGGGTGTCACAGCACACTGGTCACGCATCTATCCTAAATGGAAACGAGATCGTCCCTACAAAAACGGACTACTGTGTTCCGAGGCAGTACATAGATACTCCTTTTGAAATAATTATCCCCCACAGAGACAACTGGCTCGAGGGACCACCTGGCCCAGACGGAGCCATACAAATCTTCACAGATGGCTCAAAACTGGACAAACGTGGCAAACTGTCGTAAATCTCTCCACGAGATGGCTCATCAGTTTTTTATCAGCCTAATATGGGTCCCTGACCACTAGGACATTGAAGGCAACTGCATAGGAGATGATCTGGCCAGAACTGGAACTACAGTCCCCCTTCTCCAAAATAAGGAGGACATTCGTTTGCCAATGGCCACTTGTAAGCACATTATAAAAGAGCACTTCAAGCTACTAACAGAAAATAGGTGGCAAACTGTACCGCAATGTCGCATAACTCGGCAAACATGGCCTAGTATCACAATAAGGGCACCACTGAGCTCTGCACGCAGGATTGTAGCTATATATGTATGTAAGTAAACTAATGTATTCCAATACAATTTTTGACGTTGTTCGTGCGAGGTAGCGTCACTGTTATCGATGTAGAAGACGAAAAACTGCAGATAGAGATTTTAAACTTAGGTAAAGGATTATGCACCACAAACAGGAAAATATTCACCGGAATCAAATTTCAACTTTGACTATTTATTGTAACGCTTCTAGACTTGTAGCCCCATTTAATTTTGCATACTAAATATTGCAAGATTTTTCTCTGACAAACAGGTTATTTCATGAAGATATCTTGATTCGTTCAGAATTTAAAAATTTAGCAAGCTGAAATGGCCGAAGGCCCTTCTGTGTAAAGGGACGGAAGCGCGATTTGCAAAATTGACTGTTAGTTCATTTAGGTTTCCAAGTTGAGGAAGATGAAAATTAAGAGTCAGAGAGATGAGTCTGTAGTTACAGCAACCAGGTGCGCGACAGTTAGAGAATATATCATGGTTTACACTGAAAGACGTGGAAGGTAGTGGTATCACAATTTTCTGGTTTTAACAACCCTGAGGAGGAATGCGCATCTACTGTTCAGTTGCAGTTGTTGGCTGGTGCTGAAAATCGTTTTCTCGTAGTTTGCGTGATATTCATAATTGGAGTTCGTTGAAGGCAGCTCTGTTGGAAGAGTTTAGTGTAAAACTATCGTCAGTGGAAGTATATATGATATTGCAGAAGCGTCAGCAGAAAAAGGCATAGTCGTTGCATGAGTTTTTGACATTGGATTTAACGAATGATTTTTTCCCCAAAGGGCCAGTTCGAATTTGTATATGTACCATTTTGAATTTCGAACTCCCCAGCGGTATTTACCAGATTTATAATGGCAGTGTTGAGAGATTTGTTGAATAATAACGAAGCAGCAGAAGAGGGTTTGATGAAGCTGAGAAAAGTTTTGAAGGTAGCGGAATTAAATGGGCGAGGTATAAATTGGAGCAACTATCAGCTGTTACAACAAAAGGTTATTTTTCTAGGGTATATAGTAGAAAATAATACAATAAGACAAAGCAATGTGTCTTCAGGCAGTCCAAAAGTTCTCAGTGCCAGGTGATAAGATGGAAATACAGCGTTTCATAGGACTGCCTTCTAATTTCCGAAAGCTTTTTTGAGAGTTATGCTGCCATTGCAAAGCCGTTAATAGATTTGTTGCGAAATGTTAAATTTGAGTTTAAGGAGACCCAAACGAAAAACGAGCACTTTAAAAATACACGAATAGTTTGTTGTTGATATCGAAAATAATCAAGTCCGACTGCATAGAAAGGAAGAAAAATGTCCATCGCAAGGATTTAGGCCAAAAACCATTCAGAAATGATAAGTCATGAGCCTCAAAAAAAAGTGAGCTGCTTCCGTCCGTCCGTCTTGTTGAGCGCCTAGATCTCAGAGACTATAATAGCTAAGACATTTGGTGTCCAGACTCATGTGATATCACACTGCTTCAAGTGTATTTCAAAATTTCGTCCCGCCCCCTTCAACCCACGCAAAGGACGAAAATCTGTGGCAGGTACAATTTCAAATATATGATAAAACTGAAAACGTAGAGAATGACCATATCTACCATTGCCAATTCTGAGTCAGATCGGATCATAATTATAGCTTGAATGAAGAAATTAATTTTCAGTTGCTACCCCCCACCTCCTAGAGCAAGAGACCCGTTACTCATTCTCTTTTTTGCTCGCACACTCTGCATCGTTATGTACGCGACCACGCAAGAAAGCAGCAGTTCTAGGCAGGGCCTTGTCACGCATGATTGTTAACACGAGGGGACCCAAACAAGGCCGCAGACTCCTGCCCCAGTCAGTCCGAAAGGCGGTCATGATGTGCGCAGCCCCAATCTGGTCATTGCTGGAATGCTCCCTGTGGTAGACCTAGCCGAGGAATCTAGGGAAATCTCGTTGGAGCTCGACGTTTCCACGTATAAGGACGGCGGACACGGAAAGAAGCCCTGCTAGGTGGCAGAACCGCTGGGACATATCACAAAATGGAAGATGGACACATACCCTAATTCCGGACATCAGTAGGTGGGTCAACAGGAGGCATGGAGAGGTCAACTTTTGGCTAACCCATCTCCTAAGCGGGCACGGCTGCTTTAGAGGCTATCTCCATAGATTCGGGCACGACGACCGTTGTCTGGACGTTAATATGCAATGACTGCACCATCAAGTGGCGCATGCGACACCAAGCCGAAAAGGATATTATGTGGTAGAGGGAATTGAAGTCCGAGCAAAGGACCCTAAATGCTTCGTGCAAAGAAAAAATAAAGTTTCTAGTAGAATCGGATGAATCGTAAAGTTTATGCGGCTCAACAAGTCAGGGCTATCTACGTCACCCTTGATCAGGTTGTGCATAAAAATCACACCAAGCATTTTTCTATGAATAACTAAGGTTGGAAGGTTTATTAAAAGCAATCTACGAGGGTAAGATGGCAGTCTCAAACCTGCCTCCCAGTTAACTTTAGGTCTAATTTAACACCAAGATCATCACACAAGGTAATTCTCTCAAGAGAACCACCGCAGAGGCTATAAGGAGCCAGAAAGGGGCTGGAGCGATGAAATGTCATTACGTTGCATTTCGAGGCATTGAGGTGTAACATATTTGCGAAACACCATGATTGAAAGTTATTGAGATCGGATTGCAAGCGAGAGTAAAATGAAATGCCCTTACACGCAGAGTTTAACATCATCCGCATACATGTGGGCAGATCATTAATAAAGAGTATGAATACTCTTTACTTACTGGTACTCCAAAGTAACCTTAACAGGTGAAGAGAAGAAGTTTTTGAAGAGGACTCTTTGAGACCTACAGCGAAGGTATCTAGACATCCATCTCATCACCATAAAAGGTCAAGTTTTTGTGCTAAAAGGTTATGGTTTACAGAATCGAATGCTTTGCTGAAATCAGTGTAAATGACATCCGTCTGCAAGTAACCTTGAAAGCCTTTAATGATAAAAGAGGTTAACTCTTATAAATCCGTGCTGAGACGGAGATATAAGTGATTTGCAGAGATGTTGCAAGCGCAAAGTTAAAATTTGTTCAAAAATTTTAGGAATAGCAGATAACTTAGATATACCTCTATAATTATTTGCATCAGGCTTTCTACCTCTCTTATGGAGCGTAATACTAAAGGATTCCTTCCTGATGGGGGGAAGCATGAAGAGTTAATGGATAGGGTGAATAGTTAAGCAAGGGTCCACACAGAGCGTCGGCACAGTACCTAAGTGTACAGCCGGGTACTTCGTCGGGACCTGGTGAAAACACGGCTTAACTAATCGAAGATCATGAAGCAGTAACCTTTCATTTAACAAGGGACTGAAAATTCCGGTAGACCTTGGTAAACTGTACGGATACAGCTGACCAGAGTAGCTTCCATGAGAATAGGATGTTTGGAAAAAATTGATAAAAAGATCGGCAATTGCCTGATCATTGTTTGCTGACATATTGAGAAAAGATAGCGAGGATGGATGTGCGTCCTCGCTTACTCTTTACGAAGCTGTAAAACTGTTTAGGGTCCTGTGAAAATCGTATCCTGCATCGAGATAGGTAGATTTTATAGCATTGAGCATTAAGAACAGAGAAATTTGACCGAGCTATTACATAGTGAGAAAGAGAAGAGGGAGAACCAACTACCAACCAACCAACTTAAGTCTTTGGTAAACCAAGGAGGCTTCCCAGATCTAACCGAACAAAAACGTGGGACACAAGAATCAAAAAATGTGTCAAGTACATTGTAAAAAATGTTTGTGCCTTTCACAACGTCAGTGCACAAATACAGAGCGGACCATTCAAAATCACTAATGAGGTTATTAAGCTTCGTAAACTCGGCTTTACGAAAGCAGCGGACACGTTCAGATAGCCTACCCATTCGATTCAATACAGTTGGGCCAATATCGACTGACACTTCGAATGCAGGATGGTAGGAGTCTTCAGGTATAGTGAGCGGAAGGGCTCGGGTTAACAAGGCTATGGTCGGATCCTTGACAAAGCACATATCAAGCAATCGACCCAAGGAATTTTTCACATGGTTGACTTGAGACACGGATAGGTCTAGCAAGCCGTCGATAAAGTCATGTCGTGACATGGGCACAAGGTTATTAGACTCGTTTACCGAAGACCACACAGCACCTGGCAAATCGAAATCACCAAGAACTATCATATGGTCTTTATCTGATAGCGATGAAGAAACAGTTTTTAAAGCGGACAGGTGATGCTCGTATATTGAGATATCCGAGGAAGGTGGAAGTAATGTAATGAAGATTGAAAAACCTGGGAGAATCAGTTTTACACACAGGAATTCCAGGTATTGTTGAACCTGGACCATGAAGTTTGAGTCCACTGCAATGAGAACCCCACCTCCACGCCGAGACGAACGGTCATTTCTAAAAATTGTGTACCGACTTGCCAAAACTTCGGAACTAAGAATGTCCGGCTTTAACCAGGTCTCGGTGAACACAATAACGTGGGATGAGTATGCGAGACTCTCAAGGAAAAGAGTGCTGAGCTTACTACGCAAGCCTCTAGCATTCTGGTAGGTAACTACAAGAGAGTAAGTTAATTTTTTGGATGGGTGGAAGTAGAGGTGGAAGATGAGGATGGAGATGGAGGACGCATTCGGCTCCCGAATCTGCATCACCAGCAGCGATCGTTGCCCTCGGAGTAGCAAGCGTAATGCCATTCGTTCGGAGATCAGGTTGATCTGTATCTGTGATCCTGAATCCAGCAAAGCTTTCAAAATTGGCTCTCTGTCCATTGTTTGCTTCTACTGCTATTTTTGCTGTAGCTAGCAGGTTGTAATTATTGTTACTTGCTGCGCCAACCGTCGGTGCTCTTGGTTCTGTAGTTCTGCAGTGAATTGTGCTTTATTTCGCACTTGAAACATGTCCGACCTGGGCATGCATTTGTTTTGTGGTTTGTTTTAAAACAGTTGACACACAATTTCTGCTTTTGTACCCAATTTAGTCGTTCTGAATTGGAGCGAAACTCATCGCATCCGTAGAGCCAATGACTTGCCTTCTTGCAGAATGAGCAAAGAGGCGTTTTCGATTTTCCAGTGTTTACTGTTGCAGATGTTGTGCCTTTTGGCTCTTTCCTTGACATTTGCGTCTTTTCGCCTGTTCCTAGAACTCGAACTCTTTGTTCTAAGAACTGAAGCATTGTTTCCAGGGCCTGTGTTTCCTTAGAACTTCCCAATGATTGCTCGTACAAGGCTCTGTTAGTGATATCCAGGTTATTTTTGATGACGGCAATCAATATTGGATCCCAGGCTGATATATGGATGCCCAATCCCATAAGTGATGCCAGGGATTCGATAGTTGTAACGTACAACTCTTTTAATGACTTGGAGTCGTCATTAACTGTGTTATAATTTAGGAAGCGGTTAAAAACCGTGCTAGTGACGTCTCTGGGATTGTTGTATGTATTCACATGAGCACTTGATGCCTGATTTAGTTTGTCTATGCTTTCGTTAAAGATGGCATCGTATGTAAGTTAACAAGAGTTAACTGAATTGTCCATTGGGTTGGACGAATTCTGAGTTAACAATAGTTAACTGGATTGTCCATTGGGTTGGACGAATTCTGCGATATCGCAAAGTAAGCAGTTTCGTCAACCGTGGGATCGCCGTCGTCGCGGTCGCCGGATGCCGGCCGCTACTGGACACCGCACACGAGGCGCAAGGTCAGCACTTTTGCTGGACAGCGACGAGTGCCGTGGCCGGCAACCAAGGGTCCCGTAGCTGGGAAGTTTAGGTTTTTAAGTTAGTTCTTAATTACCGGCCGAGTGGCATTCACGTATCAACGTCTCGCCTTGCGGGTACTTAATCTCTCATTATATTCTTTTGCAAGTTTAATTACATTCATGAAATAAATAATACTTTACATCAAATACCCGTGTCGTATTTAAACATTACTTGTATTCAGTGTTTTTCGTAGGTCCGCACGGAATTTAACGCAATGATCGGTGAAAATTTAGAAAAGTTTTTCTAAATGCAAAAGACCAAAATAATTGGGTGACGTAGAGTTTTATTAAAAATGCGGGACGAAAGAAGTTCTCGGTGCGCTCGATCGAATTAAATTTTAACGATTATATTCTAAATTCATTACAATTCGCTCTATGCCTAGATAAAGTACGATGGTAAAGCGGGGCGAATTCGCCTTGAGCGAAAGAGCGAGCTGTTATTGCGCTCCCGCCTTGCCCTAACAAACTTACACTAGACTTCAAAGAATTCAAAATATTCTTAGCATAAAACATTGACCGAAACTATCACCCACCTGGCTTGAGTCGCCATAGTTGGTTGAGTTGGTTGAAGATGCCAGAGACCGCAAGCCTGTCGTTATAGCAGGTGATTTCAATGCATGGGTTCAGGAGTGGGGAAGCGACATCTCCAAAACCAGCAGCTCGGATGCAATAACAAAGGGTCCGGCCCTCCTGGAGGCCTTTGCGACGCTCGACGTGGTATTGCTGAACAAGGGAACGGCAAACACATTTAACCGAGGAGTCGAAGGCTTGGTGATCGATCTTACATTCGTCACGAGTTCCCATTCCCCCTTGGCCAGATGGAGTTTGTCTGGTTTCCCAGCCGGAAAATCCCAAACAAATTCCTCAATTAATAGCCAGTGGCGCAAATAACGTAATTTCAACTTTGTTTGCTATTTGCATTGCCCACTGCATATAAACATTGTAACCGCTTATAATTACTCAATCTATTCGCCTATGCAACCGTTCTTTCGTCTCTTCGACTCTTGCCTTTCTCCTTTACTTTACTATCTCGCTATATCGCTCTTTCGTTCTATCGATCTCTATTCGTAGCATCGCGTAGGGCACGGGCAATTTGGTCCGTCTGCCCTAACATGCCTTCGCAAAGGCCATGATCTGGTCCAGAACTTGCATGCCTTTGCAATCTCTCGAACTTTTCTGTCGTCGCATATATACATACGCATATATTCGGTCAATTGGTGACACACGAATTGTGGTCTATATATGCATCTCGCTTCCAAGTTTCTTTCGCTATCGTTCTCATCATCTATGCTGCTCTCTCGCATTCTTTCTCTCTATCTATCGCTCGTACTCGGCTCAGCAGCAGCCCGAGCTTCTATCGTTTATTTGCTCTCTCTCGCTTGCATTAGGACACGGGCAGTCTGGTATTGATCTCTATAACCTTCGTATCGCTTTATCGGTCATACTGACGCCTACCTTACATTACCAATACATAATAAATTGTACATTACCCATTGAAACGCTAGACTTTATTCTTAAAATTAAACGAGTTTCAATGGCTATTAAAAACGCTTAGTAGCCAAACAGAGTTTGTGTAGCCAGTACACTGCCAGCGACCACGAGGCTCTGGTTTTCTCGATAGGCGGTGGATCTGGAAGAACCTAGAATGAGAACAATAGCCCACAAAGGAGACACACTTCGCGTTCCGGTCTTTTTGGAGGCGATGAACGGCGTGTCAGTAGAAGGCTCAGCGCAGCAGATGGCCAACCAGCTCTAAAGGAGTTACCAGAGAGCACGCAGAAGGTGTGACAGCGATTGGCCGGGACTTCACATAGCCTATAGAGAGGCCAGAAAAGCGCTGAAGACAGCCGAGTATTACCCAAGGGGAAGACCATATAAGAGGGTGATGAAGCGGTTACACGCCAGTAACGCAGGAGCGGCCTCTGATCCACATCAACTCCGGGCTATCGTCGAGGCGCTGTTCTCTACTTGTGCAACCAAACGCGCTCCAGGAGTGGACGCGCTACAGCCACCACACGAGGGAGAGTCAGTAGCGACCGAGGACTCGATTCGCATCGCGAAAGATGAAGCTGAACAAGGCTCCTGGCACGGATGGAATCCCCAACAGGGCGGTAAAACTGGCTATATCGCTCTAGCCGCACTAGTTCGCTTGCGCATACACGCAGTGTGTCCGCGGAGTTATACCAAAGCCAGCAGAGCCACCAGACGACCCTTCCTTATATCGACCGATATGTTTAATGGTTGGATTAGGAAAGACGCTGGAAAGCGCTGCAAGAATCCGGTGGGATTTCGGAAAACCAATTCGGCTTCCGGAAAGGCTTTTCGACGGTGGACGACGCCATAGCCAGGGTGGTCCGTATCGCATCCGAGGCCGTAGAAGGAACTCGCTGGAAGGATGGCCAGAAGGAATATTGCCTGATAGACACCCTAGACATCAAGAATGCCTTCAACTCGGTGAAGTGGGACTGCATCACGAGTGCTCTAAGCAGCTATGAGGAGCTATTTTGAGGATATTATCCCCAACTTTGGCACGGCGACAGGGGCTCAATCCCACCCCATTTCGGCTGGAGTCCCCCAAGGGTCGGTGATGGGCCCACCACTGTGGAACATAGTATTCGACGGAGTAATGCGGCATACACTGCCACCTGGCTGCCAACTAACTTGCTACGCTGACGACGTGGCACACTCAGTGGTGGCCAAACACCTGCATGCGGCGGAAGAAGCCTGCAATACGGACATACGGCTGTTAGCAGATTGGTTTCTGTCTGCGGGGCTGGAGTTAGCGGCGCACAAGACAGAGGCAGTCCTGGGGAGCAGCCGATCCAATGTGGAGACAGCGCACGTCCGAATTGGAGGCCAGACTATAGTGTCGGAAAGAGCCATCCGCTACATTGGGGAGATGATCGACACCAGGCTCTGCTTCCTGGAGCACCTAAGCTATGTGGAGGAGAAAGCGGCTAACACGAGTCGAGCCCTTTTTCGACTGCTTCTAAACACCCGCGGACCGAAGCAGGAGAGAAGGCTGCTGCTGACAAGCGTTCTTCGATCTACCATCCCCTCAAAGTCCCATCCCATCAAAGTCACCTGCTACGCCAGGAGCGTCGGGTCAATCCACCGTCTCTGCGCACTGAGGATATGCCGCGCTGGTCAGGAGTTCTCACCATCGATCTCCTAGTCGTCGAGGAGAAAAATGTGGCATGGAGAGGCTCAGGGTCTGGCAAAGTCGCTGGGACAGCTCGCAAAACGGACGGTGGACTCACCGTCTCATCCCGGACTTAAAAAAATAGACTAGCAGGAGCGAAGGCACTATAAGCTTATACACCACACAACTCATCAGTGGACATGGCTGCTTTGGCCAGTATCTGTGCAGACTTGGGCACGAGAGTTCAAGATACTGCAGATGGTGCGGCAACATGGTAGAGGACGCGGAGCACGTTTTGTTTGTCTGCGGGCGCTTCGACCACATTATGAGCGTGCTATGGCAATCCGCTGGAAGGAGGTTGTCACCCAGCAGCCTGGTTGAGGCTTTGCTACGAGACGCCAAGATATGGTCGGCAGTAAGAAACTTTGCTGCCGCTGCCATGACGCAGCTCCGGATATGCGAGCGTCTGAGAAGAGAGACAGAATAGGAGGAACCATCGTCCCTGCGAAGCAATGCTTATTGCTGCTCCTGGCCACTTATTTAGATTATTATAAGTGTAACGAACCATGGTTCTACCCATGGTTCTAGTCTTAAGTAACGCACACAATTAATTAAGAACGCTCAATCAACAATTCCACACACTCTTGTCCACACACTAATCTAAACAAAAATACCCCACCTCTTGCGGCATTTCGCAATTGACGACCCACATAAAATAAACAAAAAACTAAGAATTCCCCCTTACTTTGCGATAGTTCGCAACCCCCTCGATCCAAATCTAGATATCACCTTCCGCAATGCGGAGGTAACAAAAAGCCCATTCTCAAAACCTCTCAAAACATACTGACCCACTAAGCAACTGTCAACGAAGCATCAAGCTTGGCACAGAATTAAACATAAGCAATTATTTCCGGGTCAACACCCAGGTGGCAGCTGCTTAAAAAGGCCAAGCGCGGCCAAGTCAGCACGCAGTCTATCAGCGCACCAGACAGTCACAAGCAGACCAACGAGACCCCAAAACGTAAACCATTAAGTGAATGAAAGAGTGCAGAATAAACAAACAAACAAAACAAAACTCCCTAGTGCATTTCAAGCCAGCCCGACACCTGAAGTCACCTGCGATCTACAAATTTTCTTGTAGCGGACCCTGGACAGACTGACGCATATCCCAGCCTGAGATGGGTCCTCACATAAGTAATTAAACATTAGTTAAGTTTATATATACAAGTAATATTTAAAAATAAATAAACAAGATTAAGAAATAAAAAAAAATAAGACACATGTGTTAGACACGCATTTGGTACGCATAACATAACCATGTGTACAGTCTCATTAAGCGCATCCAGTATGACCTGAGACGATGCGAAAAAGAGCGTCTCGTAGCGGCCTAGAATAGGCCCCCTCCCCGCGAAGCAAAACCTAACGGTGATCCCTCGGGGGGAGAGGTGTGTTTTTGTGTGGGGGTGGTTTTAGTACGTAGGACTCGACTTGAGCAAGGAATCGTGCATGCCAATGGCACGGGCCATTGGTATCTTCAGGAATATTTAAGTCCCCCATGGCGTATCGCAGAGCCACAGACACAATTTTCTAGCGCGTACCGTGTTACGGACCGTCTCCCAAGGATGGGAAGGGAATACGGGAGGCGAATATGGCTACAAGCGTGGACGGTCAGATGCTTTGCTTCCCCAAAATTCCGCCATAGCTGCAGCCTGAGAGCATTGAAATTTTTGTATAATACTTTTTATTTAACTTCTTTTGTTTGTCACTCGGTTCCCTACTCATAGCACCGTTTCAAATCCCTTTCCCACTCACGCAAGTGAGGCGGCTTAAAACTCTCCCGTATGCCAGCGGCCTGATGGCTGTGCTCCTGTTTGAATTCGGCTCCTGGGGCTGGGTCCTAGTGTCCTGTGCGGCCGATCTTGGCGTTGGCCTCTGGGCTCTCCTACGCGGATAGTTGTGCCTTTTCTTTTTATACGCGGCGCTCACGGCTTTTACTTTTGCTCCGGGTTGCGTAGGGTCACAGCACTGCTCTAGGCTTTTGGGGGTGGCATGGGTGGTAGAGCATGATTCGTCTCACTCTCCTTGTTTTTTCTAGTTAATAGTCAATAAACCCACCACTAAAGCCGTTAGGACATTTCCCACAAACCCGAGGTGGCAACCCCAACACTATCGATACAGAATGGAAAAAAAAACTTATCCAAAAGAAAGAAGAGGAAAGAAAAGGGCTCGAGGCAAGCAGAGATTGGAACAGCACAGTCGGCACTTGTCGAAGAACCTCAGAGCGACGCGGAAGCACGTCAGCGAAAAATCTCCAAGCTACGCACACTTCGCAACTCGCGGAAATAACCTCGCCACACACAACTCGCCCTGATCAACGAGAATAGAGTCGCTCCCTCGCATTAAAAACACGCGCGCAAATTTGCAGTAGTAAGCGCCCCGACAAACACACAAATCATCGCAGTGAAACGCTACAGTACCAGTCCGAAAAGTCATCGCTGTACAACAGTAAAGTGCCGGCCCGAAAAACTTTCGCAGTACAACGCCACAGTTCCGGTCCAAAATGCCATCCCAGTAGTCCAGTTCAGATTTTTGCAAACATTCCCGAACCAAGTACTGTGACGGCCCAAAAAATCATCGCAGTGCAGCTCTTAAACAAATTAAAATTTCGACACACTTGCAGTGCTAGTGCCTAAAATCGAACCGTGCGGAGATAAAAGAAGAACTGGAGTAAGTGCACCACGAAAACAAAACACGCAATATACAGACAAACAAAGGAAAAAGACAAGATATTAACTATATTAACTATGTTAACAACACTATCCGGCAATAAATACCGCTAAGCGAATCCGCCGAACTCGAAACATTCGCCGACGAGTTCGCGTTCGCCAGAGAAGGCACCGTGGTCGTGACCTGAGAAGGACTTTCGCTACGCTCGTTGAAGGCAAACTCACTCGTGACGTCTGGATTCGATTGACGGAACTTGAAGGACAGTATTCAGAGTCTCTTGAACGCTCCAAATCCAAAATCAGCGCCAAAGCATCACAGGAGAAGAAGAAGATCCTCGATCACAAACTTGGCATACCCGTACTCCCGCTCACAGCGGCCAAAAACAATGTGCCACCTGTAGTCCTGATATCCGTGGGAGGTTCACCAAGGCCCCGGCCGCCGGAAGCCAGTCCGATATTCATAAGGAGAACTATGCCACTTACGGATGAAACAAGCAGACACACTGAGCCTTGGAACCACCTTGCGGTGGTACTCCCACGCCTTCCAGATGGCAGACAGAATCAGGCACTGGGGCATCCAATGACGCGACTCAAGAACTCAACCGCATCTACTATAATACTCTACAAGTATACCAATCATACGTGAGGATCACGAACTACGAAATCTAGCCCAGTTAACACAATTAGCCGTCGAATTTGAAAGCATCCAAGAACGGAACGACACCGGAAATTAGAACTCACCAGAAGCAAGTTCAACTCAGATCACATCAAGACGCAACAGACCCACTCCGAGCACAGAGTATAAGGAACCGGAAAAGAACCAGACTCGGAACCCATTTCGCCAAGACTCATATAACACTACTCGACAAAATCGAACTTTTTTTTTCCTCAAGGATCCAAACCGACTTTTTCTGATAGATATGGGGCTTTAAAATTTTTTAAAGAATTATGGTTTTTTTTCTATGGCAGAACTTTTTTTTGAAGAAGTTTTGAAGTCTGGTATTATTTTTTAAAGCTTTTTTCAGAGTTAGAGTTAACAGCTAGAAGTTAAGCCCAAACAATTTGTGATTTCAGCTTACCGTCTAGGAAATATAAAGCATTGAAATGCAAAAATGATGATTTTTGTGCGGTATTATTTACGAAATTTTGACTTTAAAAACTCAGGAAAAGTCGAAAAAAAAGTATATTTCCATCGGGAATTGCGATCGCGATCAGGTACCAAATGTACAAGCCTTTTTCGTTTGCTTTGTTCCCAATTGGCAGTTGGGTATTTTTTGTTCATTTTTTCCATTTTTTAGGTTTGGTTAACGAATTTTAGCTCCAAAGTCTCTCCATAGATTTTAATGAGCGATACCTTAAACGACGCCAAATTGGCCCTTGGGCCCAAAACCTTCAAAAAGGTATTTTTTGTTAATTTTTTAGGTTTGGTTCACGAATTTTAGCTCCAAAGTCTCTCCATAGATTTTAATAAGCGATACCTTAAACGACGCCAAATTAAGGCACCTATACATAAAAAATAGAGGACACAGGATATAAATACTGCACAAATATCATAATTTTTGCATTTCAATGCTTTATATTTCCCAGACGGTAAGCTGAAATCACAAAGTGTTTGGGCTTAACATCTAGCTGTTCTAATTATCTTTTTAAAATAGCAAAGTTCCTAACAACCAGATGAAAGATACTAGAGTAATGTGAAAAAAACAAGCGCTACCTCTGAAAAAAGTTAAAAAAAAAAAATACCAGTTTTCAAAAAATCTTAAAAAAAAAAGTTCTGCCATAGAAAAAAAAAATTATCATCAAACCATTTCTAAGCCCCAAATCTTTAAGAAAACGTTGGTTTTGTTCCTTGAGGAAAAATCGTGCTGACTAGTGTAATCGAGCAGATTTCACTAGTAAACCCGGCCTAACGCAACCCTGTACACCTGGTAAAGAGATCTCCAGCAATATGATTCAACACGTCAATGCGGAGAACCCGACCATTTAGCGGAAAACTGTCAAAATAGATATATCCTATTATGTTGGGAATTCGGAAAACGAGTCGTTAGAACCATCCAATGCTGCAAACGAGGAACGTCGGAAACTAGGTGCGTCCTCGACTGCGACGGAAACAGCAGAGAACGACGCCATTCAGAACCCAAGATCAAAAATACCCTTACACTTACATGACGGCCGAATAGTGGCTATGGTAACGATAGAAGGAAGACCAACAGAAGCAACCATAGACACAGGAGCAACCCGAAGTTTCGTAAACCAAGCTCTGGCAGAGAGACTTATTACGGACACAAATGTACGAGACGACTTAATGCAGATCCGTCTAGCCGACGGGTCAGTGAGGCACATTACTCGAGTCTTACTCGCATCCACTCAACTACATATGCGCGAGGTACGGATACCCCTATTGGTTTTGACAAACATGGTGGAAAACGTTATCCTGGGATGGACTTTCTGTTCGCCATAGAAACCGCCATTCAATGCGGAACAACTCGCCTATATTTACGAGGCGTTTGCATCGACGAGCCGATGACCACCGCCAGCCATGTGCTAACCCAAGGACCCGAGAACAAAACCAAACGACCAACAACAGAGGAACCAACTACGACATCCACAACGGAGAACAAAACCCGAAGACAAACAATCATGACTACGCCATCATCAACAGAGAACGCAAACCAACAGAGAACCCAAACACGACATCCTCGACGGAAAACAAAATTCAAAGTCAACCACGGCTACGACATCATCAACAGAGAACGCAAACGCAAGAAAACAAACAGAAACCCCCGCTACGACAACAAGCGACAGAGAACACGATATCGAGGATAAAAACAGGAAACACGAATACGATGCACAGTGGGTGCGCCCATAGGCCATAATTCAAAAAATCCATCTAAAAATATTTAGTCAAAATTTAAACATTTAGAGCAATCTAAATTGTCCAAATTTCTTATTGACAAACCATTTTTTCCGGAAATCTAACTGGACTTTCTAAAAATAGAATGCAAAGCGTGAACACGTTCAATTTTTCAGCGCCGCTGCGACAAGTTAGCTTTTCGTCACAAAAAAAGTGCATTTAAAAGTGGTCAGGCGTTCGCAAGAGTTATCCTAATTAAATTATTTAAAATGAATTTTAAAGTTGAAGGTATTTACTTTAATAAATTGTTCTTGTAAAATTAATCTGATTGATTAAATTTAGTTTGTGTATTTTAGATCGATTAAACCTTTTTTGTGTATTTTGTAAACGTATTTTTCATGTTTAGTTGGAGTTTTAATTGTGATCCCACAAAATTCCACAATTCGTTTGTATGTTATTGTGTTTGTCTGATTCTTAAGGTACTAATATCGTTAAAATTAGCTGCGGAAATTTGCAGATGTGTATGTAATCGTAAATATACTGACGACGTCTGACGTTTTTCAAGGTTATGTTTTTGCGTACTTCTTTGAGTTTGGCTTGTCACCATTACACTCATACATTCGATTCTTCGAATATTTTTTGCACGTTGCGTACAGATTAGACCTACAAATTTGGCGAATTTCTACCGCAGAAGGAAAACAATCCGTTTATTTAAGAAAAAAAAAAATACAAGAAGACTTCAAGGCAAAAATGGGGCTAATAGTAGACAAGCCGAGAAGTGGAGGTAGCGGTAATTCAAATGATGGAAATACTGCGAGAACATTTTTCAATAATTCGGAATTATCAGCTGAAATAACTGGCTTAGATGAAAGCCTTATAATACGATGTTCAACATTGCTCCAAGCTATGGCATCAGGGTACAGGATTAATGCTGACAAATTCCGAATATATGCTCTTGACACTGCCAAGAAGTTACTAGATTTGTATGAATGGTACTACTTTCCGCCCACAGTCCATAAAGTTTTAATCCATGGTGCAGATGTGATTAATTTTACGCTTGTTTCAATTGGAGAATTATCAGAAGAAGCTGCAGAATCACGAAACAAAGATATACAAATATTTAAAGGGCAGAATACTAGGAAAATATCTCGAATTGCAACAAACACGGATTTAATAAACAGACTACTTTTGTCTTCCGATCCCTTTATTACAGGACTAAGGAAATTACCATGCAAATACAATTCAAATTTAATGAAGTCTGCATTAGATTTGTTAGAAGAATCGGATTAATTATTATTTCTTCCTTTTTTTTTTGATTATTTAATTTTTACCACGCCCATTTCTTTTGGTATGACTCCTTTTTTGTTTGTATAAAAGTATGTTATTGTTATAATAAAATTAAAAATATTTGAATCTGGTATATTTTCTAAAATTATTTTTGTTTGCAATTGTTGCTATGGCAGCTATATGATATAGTATCCCGATTTAGACTACACTCGCCTGGGTTATATAAAGTCATTATTTGTGCAAAAATATAATATTTAATTGCATTAAAATATAAAAAAAAAGTTTTCCATACAAACACTCGATTTCGTACCAATGGTTTATAGGGCAGCTATATGATATAGTAGTCCGATCCGGCTGATTTTTGTACGTCAATTTACAAAAAAAATAAAATAAAATTTTGTGCAAACTTTCAAGCTTCTACCTTAACTGTAAGTATTTTTGGCCTCTCTCCCATAGAACGCCGCCCACTGTGCGATGGTTTCCACAGAGACCACAAGCACGAGAATGGCCACCGAGACCACTAGCACGAGAACACCCACAGAGAGCACGAGCACGACCACTGTGACGGGATACTGAGCTTGCAGACGACGACCACGAAATTTAGTTCTCCCACTAAGATTCCACCGAGAACGACATCCCAACGTCAGCGCACTTTTGGACCCATTGTGCCACAATACCACCACGACGAGCAGCGGGTGAACCGACCGCCTGGGTTGACCTGACATCATCACCGATGTCGACAGACGATCGCCCAGCCAAACCACCGCTGTTTTCACCTTTCCGTCTTATCCACATGACGCCCCCGACTCACGCGAGCGGCACCATATGTGGATGTACTAATTCTTCCACCTTCCTCACCCTACACCATGCGACCAAGGACAAGCCATGGAATTGCCACTGGAGGC
Source organism: Drosophila ambigua (assembly GCA_018150905.1). NCBI lineage: Eukaryota > Metazoa > Arthropoda > Insecta > Diptera > Drosophilidae > Drosophila > Drosophila ambigua. Next base: position 544,306 of record JAECWS010000103.1, read on the forward strand.
AATCTTTTCAACCTTATATTGATCAGTATGAAGTTTTTGTCACACCCACAACGGTACTTGCCACTGAAGGCCAACTTCTAGTATAATCATTTGTTCTAGTTAATAAGTAGTTATAACTACTCATAAGTAAGTCCATAAACCCGCCACTAAAGCCGTTAAGACATTTCCCACGAACCAGAGGTGGTAGCCCCAACAGTATCGATACAGAATGGAAAAAAACTTATCGAAAAGAAAGAAGAGGAAAGAACAGGGCTCGAGGCAAGCAGAGATTGAAACAGCCGGCACTTGTCGACGAACCTAAGAACTACTAGGAAGCACAGCCTGATCAACCAGAATAGAGTCGCTCCCTCGCATTAAAAACACGCGCGCAAATCTGCTGTAGTAAACGCCCCGACAAACACGCTGCGAACGCAGAACGTGCTTATGGCTACGCGAACCCCACGTATACGAAAATTTACTTGGTTCATTCCCCTAGCTTTGGCCACACGTAAGTTCTAAGTAACAACCAAATGGTGCAGCCAGGGAACCCATTATTGAATTTTATTGGAATAAATACATAAGTCTATACACAAATCATACGTCTCCTGAGTCATTTTATTAAAGTTAACCACTAACATGACTTTTTCCTGATCCTCTGCCTCACCCTCTCCTTAACCACACTGAGCCTTACGACAACGCACTGCTCTGCGTCACCTTCTCCTTAACCTCACTGAGCCTTTGCGACAACGCACTGCTCTGCAACGCCTCTGCCTAGCATCTCCCTGATCCTCTCGATCCTTCGACCAGTTTCCAGGCCACGCCTGTCCCTGATCCTCAAGCGCTCGCTCCAGGTAGCGGGATCGGCCCCCCGCCCGAAGTACCGATCCACCCGGATCCATCCTGAGACCCCGGGCAGACATTGGTGACTCACTCCAAACACAGCGCGGCTACGGCATTACTTCGCTTGGTCTCGTCTCCCCCCACAACAACTACAAATTTCTTGCAGCCGACCCTGGACAGACTGAGTTTACCCCAGCCTGAAAGAGGTTCTTTACAAACTTATTATTTTATTTCAAGACGACATCATGATCTGATCCCTAGTATAATTAATAATTAGTTAAGTTCTATGTGGTATTTATATCTTTAAAGGAAATAATAAAAATATATAACCCACCCACACCTACCTCGATCTCGGCTGATTTCTACTGACTTGATGACTGACTTCTTCTAATTGAACGATTGACTTATTCCGACTGCCTGCTGCGATTGTCCTTTTTACGGGTGACTGCTGTTCTCTTCTTCTCTGCTGATTCTGCATCTCTGCTGCTGTTAACCGCTGCTCCTTGCATTGGGCCAACCGGCGTACTCCTTCTTACATGTATATATGAATTATATTGTTTTTAACAGCTGTTTCTTTTGAAACGAGTACTAGTGTTGATAGTTCCACACAACAGGCAGAAAAGGAAAATCGAACAAACGCAAGAAAAACTTGAAAGAATGGAATTTGGTGGGAAGAGTTTTGCAAGGCACCACTTATACAGTCTGAAAATCTTCCTGCTCCGTTAAAAATTACTGACCTTGTTGTGAGACTTTATGAACTGTACAAGTGCTATTTAAATACTAAAAAATGTATTTCTTAAAAATAAAATTTAGATTAATTATTTTGGTGATTTATTGTAAGTTATAGGGTTTAAAGAGCAAAACCACTCGTTCAATCTTATACTAGATATAGTTTAAATTAGTTTTAAAATAAATTACTTTTCATTCATATTAAATATGCGTTTTGTATCCATTCGGAATTTTCCTTAAAATTATACAAGTATCATTTCCGAACCCGAGCCTTCAAGTTTTGCGATGAAACTGTATTTAAGGATGTATGTATATTTAAATTGATCTATTACCCACAATTGCGTTACTTTCATATATTTTGGGTATATAATCACCCATATTTATTAGGCTGTTATCAGTTACGACCGTATCAATACTTGTAAAATGTGTTGAAGTTTTACTTAAAGCATCAATACCAGAAAATGGAAGACTGTTCAATTGGTTGATTTCAGTTTCGGAACTGCCGGTATGGGTTGAGAAACTCTGAGGGCAACTATCGCAGTGATTTTTGTCAGTAGACAAGCCATTGACAGATTGGCAGGAACTAGGCGATGACGACGGATCATATTTCCGAGGTCTTCCTCGCGATAAGTGTCGCCTCTTAACAAACTCGTTATCGTCGACCATCCAAAAAGAGCCGAAGTCATCCTCATATCGTACAAAACATTTGTGTAGCGATAGATTGGTACGTATCGCATTCTTCGTTATGCATAGCAGTTGTTTATAGAAAATTTATGTATGAAATAATCACGAGTCGTCAAGAATTGAAAACAGGAATATGCATTGTAGAAAAACGGAAAAAAGGTACATTGAGAAGTCAAATTTTCACGCATATATATATTTTTGTAATAACAATAGTAAAAACCTAAGATAAACAAGCATCAGACCGACTTTAATCTTAAAGATTTAAGACTGCAGACATTTTTTATAAATTTTAAAATTAATTTTATTTCTCAAGTCCATCAGAAAAATGTTGTTTGATGGCAGGAAAAAAGCCAAATGTTGTTGACGCTGGTACCCGTCTAATTCATTTTAATTTTTTTTTTTTTCAATTAATATTTTTTTGAAGTTTCGAAAATTACAACGGAGAACTGCGTTTCTATATTTATATTCGTATAGCGGTTCATATAAATCTAAATATACAATGTACAAATGTGGGGAAAATGACCGTTAGGTACATCGATGGTTGTTGTTTGGAAATGTGATGGGAAGTTTCTCAAGCTTATGTTTGCTGTGCAGGTATGGCGTGGCGGGATTCGTTAAAGCTGGTATTTAAATGTGTGGGGCTTAAAGAAAATATACCCGTATGTGGAAAGGGACGAGGAGGAAAAAATCTGACTGACTGACTGGACTTGGTCCGATCTAGACAAAAGCAAAATTAGCTACCGAACACCGGCTCCCTTGAAATCAGGAACGACCCAGAAAGAAAGCTAAAGACGTATGTGTTAGTAAAGTAGAGTTAAATTTAATGCTGTTTAAAGCTTTCCTATAGCGATTTTAAATAGACAAACAATTTTAATCAATAATGTTGAGCTATAAAGCGTTTTTAATAGCTATTTTAGGCCTAATCTCAAGAAAAGAGCCGAGAAGTTTTATTACAATAACAATTTTTTAGTATGTAGCGGCAGTACGCATATTTAATATGATTGGTAAAGGTATATGGACCGACGGTTCTGAAGATCAATAACACTACCCGACACGATTTTTCCTCAAGGAACAAAACCAACTTTTTCTTAAAGATTTGGAGCTTAAAAATGGTTTGATGATTTTGTTTGTTTTCGACTTTTCCTGAGTTTTTAAAGTCAAAATTTTGTAAAAAATACTACACAAAAATCATAATTTTTAGCATCTCAATGCTTTATATTTCCCAGAAGGTAAGCTGAAATCACAAAAAGTTTGGACTTAACTTCTAGCTGTTTTAATCTTTTCAAAATAGCAAAGTTCTTTACAACCAGACGTAAGATACTAGAGTTATGTGAAAAAACAAGCGCTACCTCTGAAAAAAAATACCAGACTTCAAAAATTCTTCTGCCATAGAAAAAAAACCATAAATCTTAAAAAAAATGTAAAGCCCCATATCTATCAGAAAAAGTTGGCTTGGATCCTTGAGGAAAAAAAAAGATCAAGTCATTCTCACGGGACCGGAAGTGATTTTTGCGGCGATCAATTCAAACTTAGATTTCAGAGAAAGTTGAGGCAATATATTGATGCAAATTTCTATTTATGTTTGTAGTG